>OZ023210.1:61316592-61916592 GCA_963995525.1 Escarpia spicata
ATTTTGTGATTGCCGCGAAAAAGCATAGAAATATGACATGTTTACAATACCAATCAGGCTATTTTTCTGAAATATATCGCCAGTTGGTAGATAGGAGGCCACTGATCCACGGATGGGAACGAGCAGCGAAAGAGGCGCATGAATGTTGTCTCTTCGAAAAAGATGCATTTACAATGCACTAATGTTAACGTATTCATAATTATGTAGATGCCGGCCTACGTCGATTGAGAAGAATAACAGGTGTTACTCCCACCTTGCGAGAGTTAAATTCACTTCCTGTGCATAAGAGAAACCTTCCCACGTGACCAGTTTCCCAAATACGTTTGGTGAAGCGATGTTAAATGCCGTGATAGTCAGTGACGTCATATACTGCACAAGAAGCTGCGCGAACGGTTTCATCGTCGCGTAGTCACTTCGCTGTGTTATCTGGAAATGCGCACAGTCATCAGTTGTTCTCCTTGTATAATATTATTTAAAAATACGTCTGGTGTATATGTGTGTGCGTGCGTGTGTTGCCTGTGTGTTTGTGTGTGTGAGCGCGTGTGTGTGTGTATGCGTCTGTGTATGTGTATGAGTTAGTGTGCGCGCGTGTGTGAGTACGTATTCTTGCATGCGTGCGTGCGTGCGTGCGTGCGTGTATGCGAGTTGATGGATGAGTATAAGTGTGTGTGTGTATGTGCGTACGTTTAGATGGTTAAGTTTGGTCAGTGTACTGGTATGCATTACATGTAAATGCTTGTGAAATTGACAGACAGACAGACAGACAGACAGACAGACAGACAGACAGACAGACAGACAGACAGACAGACAGACAGACAGGCAGGCAGGCAGACAGACAGACAGGCAGACTGAGAGAGATAATCATAGCGATGAACGGAAGTGATTGCTGACCTCCATAGTCTTGACCGTCGTGAAGTAGATGAGGTAGCCGGCGCCACCCAACATGGCGACCACTATCACGTTAATAGCGACGCGTTTCGCCCACAGCAGCACGGTCTGGGCGCGCGTCCTTTGTCTGCGTTCGGCGGCTCTTCGTTGTTCCGCGACGTCGCACTGGGCGGAGAATGGTGATATAAATCAGTGTGCGTAACATATGTTCATTTGTCTTGAGTTAGTATTCACTAAAGAAACCGACAAGCACACACAAACCGACACCGACAGACCAGTCATCCTCACCAGCACCGAAACACCACACCCGCCCACTAAACTGCAACCAGAAATGAATGCCTATCTCACCTTGATCTCTCTGTAGATGTTGTTGTGTCGTATGACCGAGTTCCTTTCGTCGTACAGACCGTAGTCCCACCAGAGGAACACCTGACAACCGACCTGTAGCTGTGTGTGCTTCAAGAACAACATCTTATCCCTGATACCGTGCGCTCTCCTACAAACACAAACACCGCAACCATAACTTCTACATCAAATTGTTTTAGGATTACATGCGTGCGTGTGTGCGTGCGCGTGTGTTTGCGTGCGCGTGTTTGCGTGCGTGCGTGTGTGCGTGTGTGCGTGTGTGCGTGTGTGCGTGCGTGTTTGCGTGCGCGTGTTTGCGTGCGCGTGTTTGCGTGCGCGTGTTTGCGTGCGCGTGTTTGCGTGCTTGCGTGACTGCGTGCGTGCGTGCGTGTGTGCGTGTGTGCGTGTGTGCGTGTGCGCGTGTGCGCGTGTGCGCGTGTGCGCGTGTGCGCGTGTGCGCGTGTGCGAGTGTGCGTGTGTGTGTGTGTGTGCGTGGAAAGTTGCCATGTACCTTTTGGCTCAATTTGCTGATTCCCTGTTGGTAGGCTACTTCTTGCCTATCGTACTTATGTTAACCTTGCTGCTTATGATATAATGTTATGGCGCTGCTTATGGATATATGGCGCAAGTTACGACTTGGCATTGCTGTTACCGCGTGGAGACTGCTTCTGTTGCTTCGTATTGTTATGAGATTAAGAGCGAACACGACGGCGGTGTACCTGACGACGAGGAGGAGACTGATAATGAAGTAAGAGAGGGCCGTGAGGACGAAGGCGAGGGGCAAGTTGTAACTGAACGACGCCGTCGACATGTAGACTCGCTTGTCGCTGTAGCCGCCGTAGAACACCACTGTCTTCTCCATCCAGCCCTGCAGAAACATCGCCCAACGTCATAGTCAATCCTACAGCCTAATAGTTACTATATATGATTATATCCAGTACGCTAACTGGAAAACACTGTAAGTGAATCTATTACTTCGTGTCTCCGTCCACTAGCTTCCTTCTATATTCCTTCGCTTTCTTGAACCTTTTTTTGAAAGGTAGTTATTTGAAGTTATTTACTTTTATTGAACGCATTGAATGGTCAGGCATTCTACAGGTGACACCATATGTTTAAAATACTCTGAAGGTCTGCTCTCCTCCAGTTGTTTGGTACTCCATGGATGGGTGTAAGTTAACAAATGTGTATATTATAAACTTTAATGAAGATGGTGTGGCTTGAGAAAATATAGGTAACTAATTGGTGTTGAAGAAACACAGTCAGTAAACATATGTGTATATATATATATACATATATATATATATGTGTGTGTGTATATATATATATATATATATATATAATATGCAATCATGATTACAGTATAGAGAATCAATTCTGCATTTAAGAGCAACTTCGGTCATGTACCCTAACTGCGTTGACTCAGTATGCAATTAATGTTTTATGAGCTTATCTGACGCATTAGTTCCTGTTCGACATGATTCTACTCTAGACTGAAACATCTACGTTTGTACTTTGCTCTATCTCTTTGTATTTTACTCCCTGGCTCTCTAATGTTAACGTATATATATATATATATATATATATATATATGCGTGCGTGCGCGTGTTTGTTACGCTATTACGTAACGATGGTATACCAGAGTTTTCCAAAGCAGGTTCTTCAAAACCATTTATTTTCTCATCAACGAGTAATTCGGAGTTGCTTACTGTTCCCTGTAGGAAGTCGGCCAATGGCTGCGCGACGGTGGCGCCGTCTGGTTCAACAACAACATAGAGCTGACTGCAGGAGGCTGCACGTAATGCGTTTGTTGAGTAGGAGAGTGACGTCACGTTTGTCGTTGAAACTTCTTCGCTTGGGAAGAACAACTGAGGCACGATGATGAAGGTGAAGACGAGTACAAATATGTAGACGTTCAGGAGTAGAAGCCATTTCAGGAAACAGAAGTAAGTCAGCACTCCGCCGCCAAACAGACCTAGGAAACATATATTAAGATAATCAGGCGGATTTCACTGGCCACGTATTTGTAGAAATGTTTGAACTTTAAAATAACAATATAACTGTTGGTTTTAAAGAGCCATCAAACTGTTTATAATAGTGACAACATTGATTTACGGATAATACAAGTGTTGTGGATGCGGACGTCAGATGTTTGAAAAACTGGTGAATCATCGTCTTTGCTGGCTTTTTGTCGACGTAACACACGTTTTAATACTGGAGTGCGGAGCAGACTGGCAAACAGCGAGAGTTCATCGGCCTGTTACCTCTAAGTATTTAGCACGTGAACACCAAGTAACTCTTCAACAACGTGTCTGAGTTCTTATTCACTGAGATCCTCCAATCATGAACAGCTGACATACTGCACTGCATGCGTTGATGTGGTCCGACATCACACTAGTCAATTTTACACTGATGTCGGCACGTTTGCTGTTGACTTAGAAACTGTACCGAGCAATAAAGCCAGTGCGGTCTAGATAAATAGCTAGATAGTATATGTTGGAATTGATTAAATCATACATACCAACAAGTAGAATAAAGAAAAAATTGGTATATAATTCCGGGTTGTCGCTATCACCCCAAATATAACTATATGACAATACAATAATGTCACGTGCAATGCGTGGATTAAGTTGCTGTATTAGTAAAATGCAACAATCATATTATTACATAAAAACTGTAGTGTAGCTGAAACATAAACACGTGCACCAACAAGCACCAACGATGGCAGAATACATAAGGTAGTAGAACATTAGATAAACATTAAATACACATTTGTCGAGAGTTCCGAAATATATTAAAATACAGCACCATACCCTATTACAACTTTTGCTTTTAACAATATACAACACTTTTTGGGTTGGGTTTATTTAGAGTGCTAGGTGGAATTAATTTCCAGATCAACGGACCTTTACATAACAAACTGTGTGAAGATGATACAGTAGAACTGATCAAGGGAGATACATGTGAGGTTTGTCTAGTTCCGTGATCGTGAATGTCATGGGTAAGTGTAATGTCTACGTAGTCATACTTACGGTGAGTTGTTGTCCTCCTATCTTTCTGAAAGATTCGATTGTATTGAAGACAGCAAAGTTCAACGTAGGTTTTTGAAGCATTTTCTCTACACATTAACGCGGGCCACAACCTTTTGCTATAGTCTGGACATCATACCTGTTTTGAGCATATTCATATTCGTTTGGAAGCTGTGGCCTTTTGATTGAGTTTGTGTTCTTGACATCTTCATCGCATATTTTATTGAGCACAGAGATAATGGAGGAGTACATTTAAGTAACACTGATGCGGCAACTGAATGCGCCGATCGCTTCGTGTCACTCAAGCTTCTTTGCAACAAACAGGTCGCGCGTTTTCAGTTCGTTTTCGGGAAGAAAACGTTTGGATGTTGACGCTTTTTCTTAATTTTGAACTACAACGCTTAAAAAACCAGAACAAATTATACGGTTCACAACTCCAACTTACCCCAGGGATCCAGGACCCCGCAATCAGTCGCTGAAAGTATGTAGAGCTTATTATTAGAGGGTATTTGAAAAACCATAAGCGCGCTCCTGGGCATTAATTTTGCTCTATGGTTATCCGGATTAGAAACGTGGCTGGTTGCCGGAATGGATGCCGGATAGCCGGGTAAGCCGTGAGGCTAAAATAGCAGATACGTCGTTTCTAGGACTTCCGTCCTGATAACTTGGGACTTCGCTCCTTCGTATAGACAACGATTTGACTTGGGTGCTGATGACTTCCCCATTGTAATTGTCTAGCTCTGATATGGTGGTATGTTGAAGGAACACATCACCTAGGTAATTTGCGGGATTTTGCTAGTTCTATAACGTTATTGCCGCTTGGCTTAACGAACAGTGATAACATGCGGCAGTGCATCAAGAACCGGCATGTCACTATGGAAGTGACGTAACTATCAAGTAGCGCCATGTCCATCGACTTCGATCTGTGCAAAGATCACTGACATAATATTTCTGGATTAACCCGCATTACGACCGCACAGTGTACCGGGCAACAAAGGAAGACACCCAGGGTGCCTGGAACGAGCAATGCTGCCATCGACGTCGGAAGTTGACCCGTTAAATTATTGTTTTATTTACATCTGTATGACATTTGTGAAGGCGAGACGTAGCTTCCTAGTTCGTAGCACTAGGTTCTATCTGCGGCAACAACCCATGTTCTATATATAGTTTGAGCACATATCTGAAGCGATGGTGCGTCATACGCTATTAATATAACCAGTAACGAACAATACTATCATAATTATAATCAATGACGAACAATAATATACGACACAATCCGTATAAGTACATTTTAATCCAACAATAATACTGGTAACAACAAGCCCTTTATTCAACCCAAATGTGCAGTTAAAATTTAAACAAATCACATGCGTCAAGGCCCTGCCACGGATGTGTGGAATAAACTGGTGCAAGCGCTCAAATAACTTTACATCTAACATGGAGGTTTCGTATACCAAAAGTATTTGATCGGGCGTGCGCATGTCCCTGCATTGCTTAAAAAGCCTTATACGCAGGGTGTCATCTAGATATAAGGCACCTTTTTGACATCAAACAAAGTGCACACGTGGAGTACCGCAGAATTTAAAATATGACGTGAGAAATGACCAATGTTGTTGAGACAATGATCCCGATCCCAATTTTATGAAGGGGGCAGATCGTGTGTGTGTATATATATATATATATATATATATATATATATATATATAGGCACCGTAAACCCACCGGTCAAACATCGACTTCCATAAACCAAACCTGTGCAGGGCCGTTGCTTTTTGTGTTCTAGGGGATTTGTTTTCGTGTTTTCTTAACAGGGCAGGGCGGTGTTTGACGTATGTGCAGTATTGTGTACGCCATAAGACGTTCGGTTGCTCGCAGCTTTAGATAAATCCGTGCAGCTGTAGCATTTGGAAACAGATGTAGACATTGAACTAAAATAGCTATTATGCTGTGCCTTGTTGGAAGCCTGGACGCAAATGGAACTGACTCGTGATCTTTCCACGTTTCGGTAGCTGCAACCGGGCCAGGGTTTCTCCACATATCAAGACTATTTTGATCAGATTCCGAACCACGGTTTCTTGCCAAGAAACGCGATCACCTCATTTGGCAGGATAAATGTAAACATTACTATTTTACTATAGATACTGCGTCTGAATTAACATTTTTGGAGTTTATAAAACAACCGTAGTTATGACATTGTTCTAGTTAATTAGCTTTACTTTTACAGTTCTGTAGCGTGGTTGAATTTTAGAAGTGCACATTTGAACTCCAATTGCGTATTTCTCCAAAACAACCCAAGGTCTCAGCCGGGGACATGACATCGCCCTAAGGGAGGGAAGATGGTTTTTTTCGGTGACATTCCAGATTTCTGCAGGAATCGCATTCCATCCTTGGATGTTGTCTGACACGACATTTGATGACGGATGGGGTTGGTTTTATTCTGATTTTTTGTAATCAAGCTAAACGATTTTCTCCCGCAGTATACACCTAGTCTACACGGGCCTGATTACCCGCAGGCACTCCCTAGCAGGTTACACTATCTATATTTTATGATGGTCTCGGAGGACTGTTTTCATCGAGTACACGACTTCGAATTTCTGGCTGCACGACACAACGGTGAGAGGATGACACGAACTATGACCGAAATACTTAATAATGAACGCTTTTGCCGTGTGATTAAAATTAATGGCGGTGTGATGCCGACTCAGGTATATGTGGTGCATCTAGTACTATATTGCAGGATGTTTCCCAAATCTACACTTCTAAAAGTGATAACAAAATACCTCTCTGAAACCATATCCTAAGTTGAATCTGTCACCTAATTTGACTACGGATATTACTAACCCAGCCTAACCTAATAACAACCTGATAACTAGCAATAACATGTGTGCGTGTGTGTGCGTGTGGTGTGTGTGTGTGTGTGTGTGGTGTGTGTGGTGTGTGTGGTGTGTGTGGTGTGTGTGGTGTGTGTGGTGTGTGTGGTGTGTGTGGTGTGTGTGGTGTGTGTGGTGCGTGTGGTGCGTGTGTGGTGTGTGTGGTGTGTGCGGTGTGTGCGGTGTGTGCGGTGTGTGCGGTGTGTGCGGTGTGTGCGGTGTGTGCGGTGTGTGCGGTGTGTGCGGTGTGTGCGGTGTGTGCGGTGTGTGCGGTGTGTGCGGTGTGTGTGGTTTGTGTGGTTTGTGTGGTGTGTGTGTGTGTGCGCGTGGTGTGCGCGTGGTGTGCGCGTGGTGTGCGCGTGGTGTGTGTGGTGTGTGTGGTGTGTGTGGTGTGTGTGGTGTGTGTGTGGTGTGTGGTGTGTGTGTGGCGTGGCGTGGCGTGGTATGCTTGTCAGTCAGGCCACCTTCCATGGCTAAGAGGTAGAAAATAGATGATTATTCCTAACAATGTGAAGATGACACCAGACGGGTGATGTTTCTTTGTAAGACAGCGATATCTTCGCCAAAATCAGACTAAAATGCAGTTATATTTCTAAAGACCATGTCCGTGATTTGGTGACCAAAACAAAGGAGTAGAATGTCCAAATCCTGGTATTGGAGGCACGTTGAATGTAGCAAAAGTCATGGTCAGCAAAGATAACATACTGATTAGTTCTACTGGAATTAAAGAATACTAATAATAAATAACTTCTTACTCGCCAATATCCTCAGACAATCCGAGCTCAGTGGCGCACAAAAACCAAAGGATTGAGCATTCTCGTATTCGTGTGATAGGCGAAAGTCGTCAACAAATGGATGGATGTGCTAGGAAGCTAGGGAGGATAGGCGATATTGAAAAGATAGGTTTTGAGGCGACGACTAAATGTAACCATATGTTCTGCTAATTTATTATTAATGGGAAGCGAATTCCATATAGTTGGCACGGCAACTGAAAAAGCTCGAGTTCCAGCCAGTGTCTTAACTCTAGGAACAGATAGCAACTTCGAACTAGACGACAGAAGTTGTCTGGCTTGTCTAGCTGGTGTGAGCATTGAGTGTAAATAACTAGGTTGTTTGGATGAAAGGGCTTGGTAGGTGATTGTGCAGATCTTAAACTTAATGCGATATTGCACGGGGAGCCAATGCAGTGATTTTAGAAGTGGCACTGAGCGGGAGAATCGAGGAGATTGTGTGACTACCTTTGCTAAACAATTTTGGAAGCGTTGTAATTTTGCAATATCCTTGATAGCAATATTATGAAGGAGGGAATTGCAATAATCTAATCTGCTGCTAACAAGAGCTGTTGCGATAAACTTAGCGACAGAAAGCGACATATGTCTGCGAATGCAGCGAAGATCACGGATATGATAAAAACAGCAACGGCACGTTTGGGATATGTGTTGTCTGAAATTGAAGTCGCAATCAAAGGTCACTCCTAGATTCCGTACTGATGCTGCTGGTGTGATATTTTGACTCAGGATGCAAGTTGGAAAAAAGTCATTAAGTTTTCCTCGCTGCATTGTAGTACCAATGATGAGGAATTCAGTTTTGTCTGCATTTAACTTTAATTTGCTATCGGTCATCCATGAAAAAACATCTTGGAGACAATCGTTGAGTCGGTTTAGAGAGTGACTTGTATCGGGCGTTACCAAGGAAATGTAGATCTGTGTGTCATCTGCATAAAGGTGATGATCCAAGTTATGACTTTGGATTATAGAGCTGAGTGGCGTAGTGTAGAGAGTGAAAAGCAAAGGCCCAAGAACGGAACCCTGGGGAATGCCACATGAAGTGGGGAGTGAGGTTGAACAATAAGTATCTATCTTTATACATTGGTGTCTATTGGTTAGATATGAAGACAACCAGGTCAGTGCTGTGCCAGATATGCCATATCACATTGATAAACGTTTGACAAGAGTGTTGTGATCAATGGTATCAAAGGCGGCAGACAGATCAAGCAAGGTAAGTGCAGTTACTTTGCTATTAATAATGTTTAATATAACATCATTGTGTACTTTTAAGAGAGCAGTCTCTGTAGAATGAAATTGTTTATATGCTGATTGGAGCACACTGGATAAACAAGTTGAGCTGATATGACACCTTAGACGGCTTGCTACGACTTTCTCAAGTAGCTTAGAAATAAAGCTAAGATTATAAATTGGCCTATAAATTTTGAAATAATCTTTTGACAGAGAAGACTTCTTGAGAACAGGATTTACATGTGCGTGTTTAAAATCATCTGGGAATTTACCCGAACTCAGTGATACATTTATGATATTCGTTATTGTACCAAGTAAAGAGTGAAGACATGCTTTTAGTAGTATGGTTGGTAATGGATCGAGATCGCATGACTTATTTGGGGAGGACATTATTATTTTCCTCACTTCATCAACTGTGGCTGGCTCGAACAATACAAGTGGAGAATTTACTTGTGGGGAGTCCACATTTACAGTACTTAAAGTGTGACATGGAAAAGCAGAACGTATAAGACTTATTTTATCTTTGAAATGACTAGAAAACGAGTCACACAGAGATTTGACTGACACATGACTAGGTAGAGATGGAGGCGGCCGTCTGTGTAAAATATGATTTATGCAGTTCCATAGCTGACGTGGATTATCAGAGTTACTCGAGACCATGCTTGTGTAATAATTTGATTTAGCTTTGGCCATTTGTCTGTTGCAGTAGTGACACTGTTTAGAATATCGTGATCTGTCCAAAGGCGAGCGTGATTTGCGCCATACACATACAAGAACTTAACTGCTCTGAACAGGAGAATTCAATGTGCGATCAAAAGAAAGCCTGGAAAGATCAGTTATGTTGAACGTGTTGGACAACCCGTAGAGGTGGCGACTCCCAGAACAAGGTAAATATAATACAAATATAAAGTATTCAACTGGAACATCAGTAGCAGCACTGATAGAGGTAATGCGCGATATCGACATGACAGGAGGAAGCTGGTGTAATTCACCAGAAATCGGCCATAACTGGAGGAACGTGATATGTAAACTAGTACTATTACTAGGGCGTTTGGACAGTACAAAAAGAACACCGATACTGCTGTTGTATTTACCGTCTACGCTTTTGAGGGCATCTCTCCAAGGCGACACATACAGCCAGAGTTCTCGTAGTTGAATTTTCGTTTTTGCCCACAGCCGATAAAGGTTCTGTGAAAGTAGGTTTAAGATGTAAATATCAATGCCATAGTAATTTCACTAATATACATTGTGTGTTTAAATTAATGACATATTTATTACTAGTCAGTTATGGTATGTATGTATGTATGTATGTATGTATGTATGTATGTATGTATGGTCGTATGTACGTATGTACGTATGTACGTATGTGTGTATGTGTGTTTGTATGTATGTATGTATGTATGTATGTATGTATGTACGTATGCACGTGTGCACGTGTGCACGTGTGTACGTGTGTACGTGTGTACGTGTGTACGTGTGTACGTGTGTACGTGTGTACGTGTGTACGTGTGTACGTGTGTACGTGTGTACGTGTGTACGTGTGTACGTGTGTACGCGTGTACGTGTGTACGTGTGTACGCGTGTACGCGTGTACGCGTGTACGCGTGTACGCGTGTACGCGTGTACGCGTGTACGCGTGTATGCGTGTATGCGTGTATGTGTGTATGTATGTATGTATGTATGTATGTGTGTATGTGTGTATGTATGTATGTATGTGTGTACGTACATATTATTGTATGTGTGCATGGGTGTTTGCGTACGTGTGTAAGGATGACTGTGAATGTGCATGTGTGTGTGTACGTGTGTGTGTGAGTGTGCGTTCGTGTTAGCATGTGTGTCTGCATATGTGCATTGAGTGTGTGCATGTAAACAGGTATGTTCTTACACAGCGCGATATCCAGTCCTTAAGACTGCTCAAAACGTGTTCAGCTTTCCCCCTGGTAGGCCTGTTCAACACAGCACCATATCGACGTCTCGGGGAACTAGTCAACCCAGGCTGCACTTACTAAGACAATTCGTACACAAATATGAACTGAAGAAACGTAAAATGAACGAACTTGCTCAACGTCAAAATCCCTCGATTGAGAGTCCGACTCTCTAAAGACTATATATATATATATATATATATATATATATATATATATATATATATATATATATATGTATGTATTCTATACAATTTACATTAACTGACATGGATTAGACGTAACTACCAAAACGAACACGAAGCGTTGTCATTGAATACTAACGTCTTTGGTTTCGGCAAAACAGGTCGTACGACGAATAGACTGTCCAGTTAACGCCTCGTCCAAGATTCGTTTTCTGAAAGAAAGAACGGCATCCAATTACTACATTACATGGTCGCCTTCAATCACTGTTTATCATGGAATTCATTACTTTCTTTGACAATATTTTATGATAAGATGCACGCAGATTGTAAGACATCAAAGATGATGGATGGGATATTTTTGGGAAACATAAACTTTGACACCTGAACCAAATTGGCTGCAACATAGTGAACCGTAGCGTAAGGATGTAACATTAGTAATCATTAGTAGGTTGTAAAAAAAAGAGATAAACAAACGGGTTCATTTAAAGCATTGCGACGAGAACATAGAACGTGACAACAGTATACTGGTATGTCATATGTTTTGTTAGGCATGCAATCTGTCTGGACCAGATTTATATTTGCAAATACATTTGACCGTGCGAAAGAGGAAATGAGAATGCCAGTATTGAGCAGCACGCGTAAGGATACAAAACCGAAAGTTAGAGGGCGGAGGGATACAGAACTGGAAGTTTGAGATCGTTGAGTGGGATAACAGTTACTGCCGACGTAGGACAACATGCGGCAAGAGATGATACGTACTCTATCGAGTGGCAACGCTTACTGCCCAACAAACATTAATATTAAATGACCAATACAATGTGGTCTACTAACTAGGTCAAATGAAATGATAATAACGTTAATGGTAGTACCGGCGAGGCATAAATAAACGTAGTTCTTATACAATTCGATATCAAGTCCTTAGGACTGCTCAGAGCCCTTTACGCTTCACCCCCTGGCAGACCTGCTCGATCAAATATAATACATATTTCCGTCAGACACATTCAACCACGCTTCAATTACTGCGCGAATACTATTAATACACAAACACATCCATTGATGTCTATATGTACTCATTCATACAAGGGGTGACAAAATATGAAGAGAACCTGACCTGAGCAAGCGTTTGCTGGCGAACGGTACTGCCATTCCTCTGATGATCTTCACCTGTCGCTCCCTCTCTATCTCGTCCAACTCGTCATCCGAATTCTCGATGGCGAGCACGAGACCTCGGTGCTGAGCTTGCTCGAGGACATGGTAGCTGATGCCAGTCTCAGTGACGGTAATGTCCCGGTCTGTCTTTCGGCGTCGGTACATCGCCGACTGACGCCGAGTAGGTAGGGTATCCACCGTTGTAGAACTCATCGCCTTGTCTCCTTACGGTCCGCCTTGATCGGTAGCCGTGACCTTGTCGTCGCCAATCTTATTTTGACGTAGCAGTTGGTATCTCGGATGCTTTCTATGGGAAAACGTCAAATTTAAATAATTAGTTGGCGTACATAAATGATGGATCGAAATTAAATGTACACTAGCCAGGACGGCTACTGAAGAGAAATCGCAACGATGGCAGCGAATATCAGTTCGCAAGAGCTCGCAGCGAGTAAACTAACAACAGCCGATTGTACATATATAACAATTACATATATTCTACAAGACGTTAGAGGAAAATAGTAAAGATAACAAATATATCAAGTTGTGGGAGAAGAACCAATCACTGCAATTGGTAGATCCATCAAGTGACTAAATGTCAACCAAGTCCGTCAAACTTGCATAATGGCTGCGGCACACAGAAAACTGTCGGGTCAGAAATCCAGTCAATTTGTTTGTATCAAAACCGGAAGTATCCGTTTAATCAAGAATTGCGTACGGAACAGATTGATCAGACAGATGTCATGTCGCCCCAATAATGGAAATACGTAAACATTGATGGTAAAGCAAACATTTACGGAGGTCACGTGTTTAACTTTGACTGTGACGTCAGACTCTGGATCAGTGAATTGACCTGTCAATCGCGTGACCTATGGCTAAGCAAAAGGTTCATCAAGCCATCAAACTGGGGGTTAGGGATGCTGTTGAAAATGTTCGTCGCCTTGTCGCCGTAACTTAAACTTATTAAAACCTGAACGGGGGCACAATTCAAAGGTCTAGGGGAGGCACAGCCGTGTGGGCCCATTATAAAAGGTCTGAGGCCACGCCAAATTTCTATTGTCACATAACCACAGGCCCCCTGGATCCGCCTGTGAGAAGATTACACCTAACACAAGGAATTGAGCGAGGTACATCACTAGGACACGTGGCAACGGATGAACCACTAGAATAACATACATGACACCGATATTACATACAAGGAGAAAAGGAATGCAAAACAAAAGTTGGCAAAATTAAACTCGGAATCTTGGCGGCATTAAGAGAAAGAACTGACCATGAACATATTAGCCTTAGGGTTTGTAAAAGAGAGAGGTCATACAACAATTAGCAATGGATTGATATAATATGCTGAATAGAACGATTATAAAATGTTTATTGCGGTTTGCGAATGCATTGCATTGTTGGCATTCAAAACCAACGAATATGTTATAAAGGTGGTTCATTTAAAGCACCGCTGTGCGGTTAATATGTTCGAAAATAATAAGATTCGTATGCCAGAAATCAATCCACATGAAAGCAACTATGACAAGCATTGTCTCTCGAGACTAATATCATATACAGAATAAACAATACCACTGATGAAGGAGTGGACCGTGAAAATTCAGGGAGCAGGTATACAGAGGTACCTTTAAAACCTCTTCAATAGGAATGTAACAGAATATGGAATCAACACACTGCCTGATAATATATATATATATATATATATATATATATATATACGTGTGTATGTGTGTGTGAGTGTGTGTGTGTGTGTGTGTGTGTGTCTGTGTGTGTGTGTTGTGTATTTTGTATAACTTGATTTTACTACAACAGTGTTCAGACTTAGGTTACTTACTATAGTAGAAATAGTAACAGACATCCTCGCCACTGACGTAGTCAATGCACAAAAATACGTATCACAATGCTACTCGTTAACACATGTAGCATGTCGTCCTTCTAAAAGAATAGGGTAGTTTACCCGAAGTGTTTGCAGTCCATGCCCACCTACCTCTGTACTCTTCTGTAGCGTGCATACCCACCACCTTCGTGCGGATTATAAAGCCGACTAGTCGTAATCATTTACCACCACGTCGAACCAGTCGGTTGGTAAACTCGGCCTAATCAATAGTCACTTGTGCAAGTCACGACCGCTTGGCGTGCTCCTGGTCGTGCGGCAGGAACAATCATATCAGTGCACAGATTTGAATATATTGATGTGTCAAAATGTTATGATTGATTTCACTTGTTATAACAGCATCCTAGCGTGAAATTGGACATAGGACTGGTTTATTGTGTAAAATGTTGCTAAATACAACAATGTGAACGAGCTCGAGCTGTTACGTTGTTCGCTTATTGTATGAATAATTGAAGTCTCCTCATTGATTTTTTTTGTTCACAGCAAATACAATCTAATTATTGAGAGGTCATTCCGTGTGGTACTATTAGTAGGTCTATTGATAAACTGCCAATGATGCATCGGGGACGACGTTGTTTTGTAAGAGTCCAGATAATGTAAAATAATGCAGTAGTATATATGTGTTATCTAAACACGACGTTCAGTACGCTGCCCGGTAGCATCGTGTCACAACGATACGTTACAGTATCCTATTTATGGTATCCTCATGCTAAAACGTCGTGATTAGTATTCGCTCGAAGGTAGCCTCGTGTCAAATCGTCATGTTTGATATTAGACGGACGATTGCCTAGAACCAAATAGTCATGTTTCGTACACTGTATGGTAGTGTCAAATCGTCATATCTGACATTTGCTGGACGGTAGTCTCGTGTTAAATTGGCAAGTTTAATACGACGTTTGATAGTCTCGTGTCAAATAGTCATGTTTATTTCGATGTCACGTTGTTTGTCCTTCGTCTGCAGAAGGTGGCCATATTCGTGGCCATCGAGGGTTGGCTCGTTTTCTATTGGATTTGGTTGGTCTTAGGGGGCCTGTCAGACCAATTCGCACCCGGAATGTTTTTTTACAGTAGGGCAGAACACAATAGACTTTAGTTGTTGTTGATTCGAGACTTGCTCTAATCGCATTGTGAGTTCACCTTAGAATGCCCTCTTCGACAAACGTGTATCTGTCATGATGGTCACACGTCTGATTGTTATATATTTATAATAAATTGGGTATAGCAATTTATCCTAAATTGGCATTGTCCTATTTATGTACAAATTACAGAAAGAGTCGGTCGTAAGGGACGATCGCGTCAGTTTACAAAATCCCCAAATACCTGACGCATTATATAGGGGAGTTTGGTCGTCAAAACGATTAATTTGTTTTGTATTTTAGTGATGAGCCCATCCCTAACACTTGCTTTAAATATCTTGTATGCTTACGATGTAATGTTCCTTCGTGTTAAACCGTCGGTATCTTTGCATGCTGTTCAGGCCCGCACTCCGATTATGCCAATAAAAGCGACACATACAGTTGCCAAACGTCTCCACATCCATCTATCGTACACATTATCGGGTGACTTGTAACAAAACTTGCTTGCAGAAAACGATCGAAGTGTACTAAAAAGCAATTTTTCGTTAGTCTCTATGAAAAGCAATACGTTATAGCTTGACACAATTCACTGTGGTGTCGCGACTAATAATATAATAAATTACAACTTAGACCCGCCACGAATTGCAACAAATATGTTCAATTATTTGCATAATATAATATTATGACGTTACATTTTATTAATGTTGTCTTGTTTAGTGCTTAGTTCGATGAAAGGAAGCTCCGTGCCGTCATATTTAATACGCGGTACGGCAGCCTCGTGGCTAAACATAATGTTTAATAAGTAATATTGATATGGTATATGCACAAGTGAAGAAACACAGACTAAATTAGCGTGGAATCAGAAGATGTTAGGTGTATCTCCCGGTCTCCCAGAATACAGGCAAATCTCCCGGATTTTCGGCTGAAAATCTGCAATACCACCCCCACGGACTAAAAGACAGCGCGACACCAAAGGACACGTTTTGCAATTTTTTCCTGCGAAAAATCAGCAGTATGACCCCCTCCCCTGTCTTCAAGTCTTCGAGTCTTCGAGTCTTCGAGACAGCGAACGGCTGAAGTTCCTGCTAAGAATCTCCAACAGCACCTCCCCGTCTTCCGATGTCAAGATCCAAGACAGCGCGACATGGGAAGTGTACTGAACCGCTGATTAATCTCCCGAAATTCAAAAACAAAACTTGGCAGGTACAGATGGTAGAAAAAGAAGACGAGGATGACCTAAATTAAGATGAAATGACTGTGTAAAGCGATACATCAAAAGGAAAATACTAACGTCCGAGAGTGGAGGGCCATCGCCGAAGACTGAGCAAGGTGGACACAGTGACTCTGATTGGTGTAGATTAAAAATTGTACAGACAGAAAACGAAATAATCCGATATAAACTCTAGCTAAACCTTTATACTTGCAGGATATGAGAGTTAATCTTCCAATCCAAGGACGACCTTGTTGTTGACTTCTTAATGCCGCAAAGATAAAACGTATTCCCAGCATAGCTTTGTGATCCCATCCTCATTTTCCAGAAGAACATATGTTAAAATACCTCTGTCCAATTGTGTGGTTCCTCGTTAGGACCAAGGCAAAACAAGAGAACATGAGTAAAATGTAAGCATGTAAAGGCCGATGTCCCAAAAGGTGTACAATTGATAAAAAAGCGTGTCTTGTGTCTCTCACAACGTGAATTATACAGTCAGGCTTACGTAAATTTCACCAAAGATTAGACTCAGTAAGAGCTTTTAGGATATTTATAGTTCGCCCGCTTTATTAATTACTAAAATGACAAAAAGTGGGCATTAGGAGCCACAAACGGCCAAAATGGCATGTCTAATTGACCTTTCCAAATTTGGAACCACTACCATTCAAAAGCTATGCTATATTTTCTATTTCTGATTTCACAGTACAAATGGGGCATACTTTGGGAGTGCACATAAACAAAATCATGTTTACAAAATTATAAATAAAAACATTACAATGCGTTTTCTATAATGACCACGTTTGCCTGTCCAGCGTCATCGGTTTAGATTGGTCCATTACATTAATTTATCATTGTTATTGTAGTACTTTTCGAAATGTATTATTTTCCTTCCAAGGTAACAAAGGAATCCTAAAAAAATATGAGACTAAATCAAAATGTTAGGAAAATATAGCATATTAAATTTTTGAAATGTAGGGTGGCGTTTTAAGTGCGTGACCCGCGTCATCAACAGGAAAGGCTACATACAAAAACCTAGAAAACGTACACAGTTTAAAACATTTTCGTACCTACTACCAGCTTCCCCTGCTTTAGCTCCCTCGATGACACTACCAATAGTCTCGGTCAAAGGAAGAAAAACCGAAATGGTGGCGTGTCCTGCGTCATCATAACGAAAACTGAAAAACACCTCAGAGCGCATATATACCTAGATCCAGAGGAATTAACAGGCCCGGAGCCAGCTTTTCACAATGGGATTCACATTTTACCAATTCAAACTCCAGGTGGCGCCACAAGTTCATGAGGGGTTATATTGTTTCACAATGCAGAGGGTCCCACATGTTCACTTGAGGGCTCATTATGCAGAAGGTTACAATACAGAGGGTCCCACATGTTCACTTGAGGGCTCATTATGCAGAAGGTTACAATGCAGAGGGCCCCACATATTCACTTGAGGGCTCATTATGCAGAAGGTTACAATGCAGAGGGCCCCACATGTTCACTTGAGGGCTCATTATGCAGAAGGTTACAATGCAGAGGGCCCCACATGTTCACTTGAGGGCTCATTATGCAGAAGGTTACAATGCAGAGGGCCCCACATGTTCACTTGAGGGCTCATTATGCAGAAGGTTACAATGCAGAGGGCTCCACATGTTCACTTGAGGACTCATTATGCAGAAGGTTACAATGCAGAGGGCTCCACATGTTCACTTGAGGGCTCATTATGCAGAAGGTTACAATGCAGAGGGCCCTACATGTTCACTTGAGGGCTCATTATGCAGAAGGTTACAATGCAGAGGGCCCCACATGTTCACTTGAGGGCTCATTATGCAGAAGGTTACAATGCAGAGGGTCCCACATGTTCACTTGAGGGCTCATTATGTAGAAGGTTACATTTCTAACTGGAAGAGCAATGAAGTGGGTGTGAGATTGGTGGTCCATGTGGTTTCGTTTTATATTCTTTCATATTATATACAAACATCACATTAGCATCCCCAGCAGGCCCTTAACGAAGTCGTTTTGAGTGTGCGTTTTCAGACAAAGTGGGACTCATATGTGGTCTGTGGAGATTGGTCCCATTTTGTTGCTTGATTAAGCCTAATTTACACTAAATTGTATTCACAAAAGCCAACATGCAGTGATAGTATGTTGTTAATGTAACCGTCCTCTTGTGGAATTTGAATTTAATTCTAGGTGTCAAACAATCAAGTACCATATCCTCCACACCACACTGACTCCAGGAAACACTAACTGTATTTTATAACTATACGGAACACAAAATGGACATAACAATTTATAATAAAAGTCCTTCACACATTCTTGCCTCCTTATCAGCGATAAGGCTCCCCTTTCTGAGATCTACAAACATGCAACTAGCAACCACAGTATTTGGGCAACCATACAGCCACACAATTACACGATTTCTCATCGGCACGCGCATTTTAAAATAAGTGAAGCTAAATGTTATTGTGTACTGGTCTAATACAATTATTCATCAAAAAATTCGCGTTCCAGCGCAATACCTGAAAATTATGATTTGTGTTAAGCCAGATGAATTTGTCTACCGGGTTTGTAGCTTGTAAGAAATACACTCGCTGTATATCTTAAGTTGATGGTGGTTGAGAATAGTCTCTTTAACAGTCGGTAGTTACCTTAATCATTATACTAAAATTAAAAAGCTGCACCTCTCGTTTACCTTTAACAGAATTCTGATGGGAAATAATGAATTATTGTTATGGTTTAATTTATGTGCTCATAATTGTTAAATCATCGACACCCCGTTTATTCACCAGTATTTTGTTTGCATCTGTCACCTCTGAATGTCTACAATTAGGACTCATAATTTTACGTTTGGTGTAAAACTGGCTTCATGTGTATTTCTTACCCCATGTGTTTACATAACATGAGACCCTGGGATAGTGTGAAGTCCTTCTGCAAGGCTAATTGGTTGCAATGGTCCTTTGACACACATTCCTCTAGTGACTCTCCTTTTTATATATGGCATTGGAGACAGATCCTCAGCCAGGCTCCCATACATTCAGTGATGATCGCTTAATAGATAAGGGTTCTCCCATTAACATCTGTACAAATCAGACTTCCTTTGCATTCCTTGTAATGCTTGAACACTATCCAGCAGCTTTTAAGAAACATGGAATACAATTAGTGGTTCACATTTTAAAGGTGCAATTTTGAGGGGGGTTCACATTTTTGAGAAGAGGGTTCATGAAAAGGTGGGTTCTCGTGAACACTGTGAACCCCCCTGGCTACGGGTAATTGGTGGTTTTTGGAGAGCCTCGGGGGTACTGTTGGATGTTTCTGGATGCAATCGGAGAATTTTGGAGAACCTCAAAGGGAATGCAATTTGACGTTTTTGGTAAGCCTCAAGCAGGTGCAATTGGACGTTTTTGGTGAGTCTCATGCAGATGCAATTTAACGTTTTGGTGAGCCTCAAGCAGATGCAATATTTGACGTTTTGGTAAGCCCCAAGCAGATGCAATTGAAGGTTTTTTGTGAGCCTCGTCCTCCGAATAGTACCCACGTTCCGACGCCAATGCATTTATTGGCCGTAACATCAAGGGCATTATGTTATGCGGCTTACCCTTCATAACGTATGCTATATGTAATTACATGTTGCATTCATAGCAATTAGTTATATTGTCATGTGAAATGTAATTATGAAGAAAAACATACTACAAATACATCTACAAGTGCCACAAGGATTATGAGCCAGCGAAACAAATTGTGTTATCACACCATCTACTGAACACATTCTCAGGAACAATGAAGTCATCTATAGCTATACACAAATCACTGCTTTGGGGAAAGAGGGTATAACTTCCACGATGAACGTTCCACCAAACGCTAGTAGATCTATGCTTATGCCATACCGACATTATTCTTATGAATGATGCACCGTGTCCTTAAAAGCATGAAATAAGACAGGCCCATACTGCCCTTGCACGTAGCACTTTTATTATCCCTGTAAGCCATTCCCGGATAAACCGGGCACTGTTCTTCGGACGTCACTTGAAAAGAAGTCGGAAGAAAGGGAGCACGATCGCTAAGACTTTGCAACTGGACTACCACAAGCAGCGTCTCGCAGGACAAAACACAACGGCCGTCTGCACTTAGAATGGATGCATTTCCTGTCAGGAAATGATCTTGCGGTGAGTATATAGTGATAAGAAAAAGCATATGAAGAAAGAACATACATTTGATCTTCAGTATCTGCATGTTAAACTGTGCGAGGGAAATCCAAATACAAAAATCATATCCTGCTTGTTTTGTCAGCCAATACCGAACCCTGGTGTTACTGTACGTTTCAATAACATCTGCTAATGTAACGTACAATAAAATATATATTGAAACTAAGATCCAAGAGACTAGCTAATATGCTAACGAGTCCGGACGTATTGTGTAAACATGCGTATCAAGAATAGCTTAAATAGGTGACCAATTTAACAGTTTGGAAACAACCATGGTAACGTTGCCGAGTAGAAACTAATGGACATTGTCCGGCCATATGGCAAATAGGGCCTACATAAAGCGTATACACAAGTGCTTGAGGAGTGTCTGTCAAGCTAGTTTATCTACAAACCCATCAATGGGGATATGGTTATATTACGTGACACGTGTGACAGCTCAATGTCAACGGATCCACAAACTCTAGATTTACACTGATTTATACATATATACAATTACATTTCTGCCGTTGATATGTAATAGGCACAATTTAAAATCGGAAAAGTCGCCGAGCATGCCTAGATCCCTTCAAAAATGCATCTACATAATTATATTTATTCAATTGTAAGGAAAACCAGTGTCCTTTGAGTCAGTTCTGCCCAACCCGTGTACAACGTCATCGCAACCTGTCCAGCGTCATCAGTTGTTAGTAATCAAGTATGGCCTATTTTGGAGTGTTATTTGTTGATTTTGTGTCGTGTCGTTAATATCATGATTGGTGAATGTTTCATAAACACCAGCGTCGATACAGTAGATTGGTGTACATTGACTAACCGTCAACCATGTTGTGGATCAGATTATTAAACAACATACGTAAATAATTATGAAATGAAGAACCATTTAAGGAAATGAAATATTAAAGAACAATACAAACTCCATACCTGTGTACAGTTGCATACCACATCATGTTTTGATACGTTTTCCAAAACATTTTGCTTGTTTTCGAAGACGAATAATGGCACTATCTAATAATAGCTACATTGCGTGTCCAGCGTCATTAAGGTATGTTCATTCCTTAGCTCACACTTTGCCTAGTTCCAATCCGCGCACACAAATGGCAGTTAGCAGAGCCAAAGATAACTGATCAATGTTACTGATTATGTTTTAGTTATACTTCCAAACACGCTTCTGAAAGAGCTGCAGTAATTGAAAATATGCCTTCCCATGAAACAACACAGTGCTATAATAACCACCAACGTATCCATGAAAAAATGTTTCCAAGTAAAATCTTATACCTCTTGATTCTTTGTAAATGGTATATATACTAGACGATTCAAAAATGTTCCATTTATATGTAATTTTAATTGCTCAAATTGTATGTAGTATATTAATTTGTAGTCGATGACGCTGGACAAGCGATGAAAATCAAGGTTGACTTCACGTAGCTGTCATGACAAAAGTAACTCGTATTACATTGAACTATTTATGGAAAATATGCGTCTTTATATGAACAATAAGAAAATATAACTTAATTGCTTAGAATCAAACCTTTATTTTGGGACTGCAAAATCCCATTTGTACATTTTTTTTGGAATTTGGCCCATTGTACGCTTGTTGTTAATATATCACAGATCACAAAGTGTACATACAGAAATGTATGGTAAAATACACGCTTAGTTAATGTAAATATTATATTTAAGATTAACAAATGAAACAAAAATAAAATGTTCTATGTACATAATACTACTAAAACCTTAATATTACGTCTTTCTCTGCAACAATAACTGATACTGTTAGTTTCCTGGCTACTTAGTGTAGCTATCTACACAGCACAAATGAAAAACTTTTGCTTCAGTTCAATAGTATTGTGCTGATTCCAGCAATTATCTATGACCTACAGTGTTCAACTATATACGCCCCATACTGTGCTGTAGAATTAAAATACTTATTATTAGTCATAGATAGTTCTAGTGTGCTTGAAAAACGACTTGTATAATATCCATTTTCAATTAATTTGAAAGAACGACACCATCACGATAGGTTGACCAGCATTATTATAAGTACGAGTGTTATCCTTAGCTGCACGGTGCATGAAGAAACAGTAACATATATTTACACAATGTTCCACAATTCCTCCTACGTCTACCGCGCTAGAATAAGACATAGTGAAATAATAAATCAGACTCATCTATCGCCACTGTAGGATATATATCGTCACATTCATATAAGATATGTATAATATATGTTCACCCAAAGGTACGCTATACCGCTCCAGCCGATCTAGATAACACTGTAAAAATACCATTCTTGCATAACATTCCCTAATAACTAAACGCTCCTCTCGTCTGGTTACCTTACTTCCCTGAGAGTATACAAATAAACGGTTCCTTGTGCATGAACTGATATGCATTATCTTCTGAGAACGTACATTCTTCAATATATACCACATTAAAATAACAAATATGAAAGAATTACAGTAGGGATAAATAATTCTCAACAAATTGTTATCAATATTCCAAACCATTCATTCAGTCAAAATCTTGTAGTAATAAATATCAATAATAAATACCCATATCCAGTCGCATAACAGCTCCGTCAATATTAAACTGTGCACACGATCCCCCGGGAAAATAAATTAGCAACATATAATTCGATGACTGCACAAATGTGGTATGTTTGAATACTCGATCGGGCCAGTGTTTCCTTTGCTCTACATCCAGCGGACACAACTAGGACACTGGCGGAAGGCCGACTTTTACCCCGTCGTCTTCACCGTATCCTACTCCCAGGCCCTGTTTCTTTGTCTGCACCCCGTCAGTGTTCCCGAGGACCTCCTGCATTCGCTCAACGAGAAATTTCTTGTCGTGTCCCTCCTGAAAGACAACCCGAGCACTGGGTTAACTTCGTCTTCACATCCACCAACGGATAAACGTCGGTAACAGTCTATAATCCTGCTCAGTGTGTTTCACTGAACATTCTTCATGATAGTTCATTTCGATGCAAGTGAGTTATTTTTAACATAACCAATACGTGATTTTTGTGTGTAGCCACTACCATGTAAAAAAATCGCGTATTGGATATGTTTAAAGGAACTCATTTGCACAGCTAAGTGCGTGTGTGCGTGTGTGCGTGTGTGCGTGTGTGCGTGTGTGCGTGTGTGCGTGTGTGCGTGTGTGCGTGTGTGCGCGTGTGCGCGTGTGCGCGTGTGCGCGTGTGCGCGTGTGCGCGTGTGCGCGTGTGCATGTATGTATGTATATCGTGTATGTATGTTACGAAATTCCTTCAAGACTCTGCATGTCGGGTGCCAAACTGTCAGAGTTTCATTTAAAACACTTGGGAAGAAACGAAACGCTTTTCATTCTACATGGGCTATGGGTTCTGGCCAGTTAAGAGTTCATACCGGACGTTAAAGCATTGATCGCAGCGTCATGCTTGATTTATACGATTGTTCGAAATTACGTCAGCCATCCATTGATCAGATGATGTCGGTTTGCGCAACTTGCAATAACTGAGGTATTAATTTTTGATGGTTTGACGGACCTTTTCTAGGCAACGGTTCACGAGATGGATAGATCAATAGTAGGAAACAAGCGCAGCGTTGCAAAAGCGATGTTTATTAAACGTCACCAACGAATACTTCAGGAAACCGCCTTTCTCTGAGCGCGTGTTGGATGTGATGTAGAAAGTGGAGCACTAACGGTGACAGTAGAAGAAGAAGTATCAAAGTGTTGGATGTGATGTAGAAAGTGGAGCACTAACGGTGACAGTTGAAGAAGAAGTATCAAAGTGTTGGATGTGATGTAGAAAGTGGAGCACTAACGGTGACAGTAGAAGAAGAAGGACCAAAGTATTGGATGTGATGTAGAAAGTGGAGCACTAACGGTGACAGTAGAAGAAGGATCAAAGTATTGGATGTGATGTAGAAAGTGGAGCACTAACGGTGACAGTAGAAGAAGGATCAAAGTGTTGGATGTGATGTAGAAAGTGGAGCACTAATGGTGACAGTAGAAGAAGAAGGATCAAAGTGTTGGATGTGATGTAGAAAGTGGAGCATTAATGGTGACAGTAGAAGAAGAAGTATCAAAGTGTTGGAAGTGATGTAGAAAGTGGAGCACTAACGGTGACAGTAGAAGAAGAAGGACCAAAGTATTGGAAGTTAAGTAGAAAGTGGAGCACTAACGGTGACAGTAGAAGAAGAAAGACCAAAGTATTGGATGTGATGTAGAAAGTGGAGCACTAACGGTGACAGTAAAAGAAGAAGGATCAAAGTATTGGAAGTGATGTAAAAAGTGGAGCACTAACGGTGACAGTAGAAGAAGGGTCATTCGTGCGAGAGAATAAAAATGGAAATTATGGAAAGGAAATGATGTCATGGTTATTACTCAAGGAGCTTGCATCATTTCAGGAAATTTTGTCGTTTTACAGATGTCATAAATGAAACACTATCGATGTGTCCTCAAAGAGATGAAGGTACCCAACAGCACATAATGTTGCAGTGTCAACTCACCAAGAGCAGTTGTTCTTTGAGAATCAAATTCATGTGTCTATAAGTATTCATCATCTTTCGTACGTAGTAGATAATCAGCCTGCAAGTATTATGGTAGTGAGTAGTCTTGAATATAATACAGTAGTCGTGACCTGCCTC
Organism: Escarpia spicata; assembly: GCA_963995525.1. Taxonomy (NCBI): domain Eukaryota; kingdom Metazoa; phylum Annelida; class Polychaeta; order Sabellida; family Siboglinidae; genus Escarpia; species Escarpia spicata. Next base: position 61,341,997 of record OZ023210.1, read on the forward strand.
ATAGAACATGTCCATCACCCAATGCGATAAGTGAACTAAGCACAATTGCATGAATAACAGGTCCACTAGTTGGTGACATACACCAAAACAACGAACCCAAAAGGTTAATGAACTAGTCGACGGTGGCTGATATACGTTCTCTGCATGTACCGTGTAATAACTACACATGACTTTCCTTTTCAAAGGTTAACGGTTTTTTTAAGTACTAAAATCATAGCGAGGTGGGGTATGTATGTAATACGCTCTGTGTGAGTAGGCAAATGTCGACAAGTTTCAATGACCCTCGAACCATGCAATTTGTTCGTCCTCGCTGTTCCCTGTTGTACACGGAAGTCAGGTGCAGTAGTGTTGTTCCACTACTGCTGTTCTTTCTCTCCATTGTTTCCTTTCAGCAGACCTTCCTCTCCATCTTTCATTTTCCAAGAATCTTCTCAATTCCCTCGTCACGCAATCCTCTCGCCTCAGCTGTGTTCTTCCCTGCGTCCTTGGTGTATTACGTTTATACTCGCTTCCCTAGTTCATCTGCATCCATACTTAACAATGTAATCAAAAAAAAAATATTCGACCGATCCAATACCAATTAAGATTTAGTTTTCTATTGAGGATGTTTTCGATACTTACACGAGCACAATAAAGCAGGGGATGCCGAAAGAAGCTGAACTGATGAAGCCGACGATTCCCTGTAACCATCCTGGCCACCCGGTTATCGTAACGTTCATGATGTCATACATGTAGTCATAGCTACGGAACGGGCCGCAGCCTGTTGACGGAGGCATCCTACAAACAGTCGTCTGTCTTATACTTACAAGGCCAAGGCCAACAACAAAATACTGAAAATAGCAACATCCCGTAAGAAAAAATAAAATGTTGCCTGTTTAAGCACAAAACCTATACAAGTTAAAAACAAACAAGGTGTATCGTACTGATTCGCAGCTAATAGAGAGTGTCTACATGCGCCCCGATCTCGATTCCCATCGCGTCACGAGTGCGATTCGTCCATCAGTCGAATCGATCGCGTGGCGCAGTCGGGATTGGGAAGGGAGTCAAGATCGTGGCGCTTGCAGACACTCTAATAACGTCGTCCGTCCGCTATAACACTGTCACACAAACCAGTGTATCGAACTGCTGGATTCACCCATCCTTGCTTCTTTTACGTGTCTTTAAATAGCATCCTTTTTTCGATGAACATCATTCTGATTTTTTATCTTTACCGTTCTAAGTACACACTATAAAAGCGACGGACTTAGGAATAACAATTAGTGCTGATTAGAAAGTGTCATAGCAGCGCGGGACCGCCGCTTCGAAATCAAATTATTGGATTAGTTAAGATAAATATAACAACCTGTTCATACCCGCTTCACACACTGTACAGAACAATAATTAGGCCTCATGTAGAATAGTTTATACAAGCGTTTATATATCGTGCTAGAAGGTGTACATGTTGGCGCGACAAAATGATTCCAGACATCGGGTACGAAACTCTCCGAAAGTAATGTGGTTTAGTAACACTATAAACTCCCGAAGTCTTATAAAAAAATTATTTATGAAAATGTTGATAGCACTATTGGTTCTAGGTTAAAAAGATAGAAGAACTAACGGACTGAGGCCATTAAAAAATCTTTAGTAAAAAAACTATATAAAAATGTGGTTCCCTACGGCAAAACTACGTTGAAATGGGGTGGATCACATACCTCCATATGACGTACATAACAGGCACGGCGCACATGGCGTAGGCCGCCATCAGTACAACCAGCACGAAGAAGTTGGTGTCTGACGCCCGATATGGCTTGCTGTTCGGCGCGAAGTTGTACAATACACTCACCTGTGGGAAGAAAACAAAACTTGTTCTAACTGGTAACGTAACTTCTTCATTGTAATCGCTAGATGGCGTCAACGTCGCTGCAATCAGAAGGCGACTGTGACATGTATATCGGTGCAGATTGCTAGATTTATAATGTGTCCATTGTGTGCCGTGCAGGACAGTAAAGCGTTATTTTAGTTGCCTGATAGCAATGAGCGTAAATAGGTCAACTATCGACTCTCGCTCACAATTATCACTTTAGTTGTTGCATCTGACAGCCGTCGTTGTCGCAAATTCTTAACGATCCTGGTGTTACTTTATTATAGTTATTATTAGTATTAATACTATTAGTATTATTTAATTTTACTAAATTCCTATTTCTCGACCTCGGATATCCGAGTGCTCTTCCATATGTTCATCCTTCACGTAGCGGTAACTGTTATGTGGTCGTTAAGTCAGCAGGTATGCAACACACCAACTCAGTACGTACCATCCTAGCGTAGAATATAAGAAATAGCTTCACGATCGTCATTGCTGGAATCATTGGTGCAAAGAATGTCCCAAACCTGAAATGAGAAACTTCGTTAGTACGAATCGGGTAATAACAATACAGTTACTATCACGTGGTTATGCATTACTGTCCAGCTTTCTAACACAGTCTTCAAACTGTCCTGTCTTAGCGATGTTTAAGTGTTCATTAAAATGTCGCAATAAGATAGATATTTATTGTTTATCTATGTGGTGATTACTTATAAGATCTGCGTGGCGTTTATGATATCGGTTTCTTTGATCTAAGTTAGCTATTAAACGGTGTACTGATATAATATTATTAATTAATAAAAATATATTTACAGTCACGATATCGTAACATTAATAAACACGTGCAGTAGTAACTATCTCTGGGTGTAGCCTAATAATTGTTCTTTAGCATTTGTAATTAGTAATTTAATTATTACCTGTGATATCATAAAGATAAACTATAAACCTTGTTACATTATTATCAATTTGAACTATATTATCGAGGTGATTGTGTTAGAAAGTTGATAACAAAACAGTTATCACAAAACAGTTAGCGTTACTAGAATAGGATGTACGCTGTTTCGTTAAGATACCATCGTCATTATTACCACAACCGTAATAATAATCATCAGTATTACCATAACTATCACCTTCAAAACCACAAGCAGCATTAACAACAACATAACCATCACAAATCATCCTCAAACAAAATGGAAGCAGAAACTAGGTGATCCACACACGAACACACGAACACACGTACACACGCGCGCACGGACGCACACACACAGCCACACATACACAAACACACGCTAGTGCGCGCACACACACACGCGCGCGCGCACGCACACACACACACGCACGCATGCACACCATACAACGTGGTAGTAGGTTTGCAACACTTACCAAACCAACACCTCCGTGTATATTAGATCGAGGATGTTCTTTGGTATATCAAATTCTTGCAATCCGATTGTTTTTGCAATCTTCCAGTTCACTTTTGTTACAAAAAGTCTGAAATAAACACATTGTAATTCAAAATGATTATTCATTAACATCATTCCTATATAGTATATCGTTTAGTATATTTACATTTGAGTCAGTGATCGCAGTTTAAATAGTCACAGAAGGAAAGTTAGTGGTACACACAAAAACTGTGGATAATATAGCAGCATTTCAAAACAACACGAATAACGATTCCATCCAGCACGTATTTACCAAACAACAGAAAGAAAAGTAACGCAAGTTTTGCTAATGCAATATTTATGTATGACGTCAGTTTGGATTACCGTCTTGGAAATTCAACGAAGAAAACGACAGCTATGGCAACAATGAAGTCCATTAAGACAAGTTTGTAGAATTCTTGTCCGATTCTCGTCTCCCAGCACTGAAACGACAAACGTCAAACATAGAGCAAACCACGTAACTGAATTCGAACAATATCAACAATTTTGTTATACTCATTGAAGGATGTGTTTGTGTGTGCGTGTTTGTGCGAGTGTGTGTGCGTGAGTGTGTGTGTGTGTGTGTGTGTGTGTGTGTGTGTGTGTGCGCGCGCGCGCGCGCGCGTACATGTGTGTACGTGTGTGCGTGCTTACGTGCATGTGTATGTGTGTACGCGCAGGCGAACTTGCGTGCGTGAATATGCGTGATGTCGTAATTACAATGATAATCTAAAGTGTGCTGTGTTTTGCAGGCGTTCACTGGAGACACCGTTGCTTTTATATATACTGGTGTGGGCAATATTCGTGGGTCCAATCGTGTTTTGCTATTTTTACTAAAACCTGATCAAATTCTTTCTTAAGATATTTATGTGCTAAATCTCTAACACATATTCCTTCCAATTTCTGCAAACAAACTGTTACAAAAGTTGTTTTGAGTGAAGTACTTACGAAAATATACCGGCGAAAGAAGTGAAGAAGTGAGGGGGGACTGGATGATTGAGGAAGGGGAGGTATGGAAGGAGTGGTGGAGGCAGGGAGTGGATGGAAGGAGTGGAGGGATGGAAGGAGGGATGGGGGGAGTGAGTGGAGGGATGGAAGGAGGGGTGGAGGGAGGGAGTGAAGAGAGCAATGGAAAAAACACAACATAAGGGGGGAGAATAAACGTACCCTGAGTTCGGCGCAGCTGCCAGTGCCAACAAGACAACCGTCTTTTGACTTGCAATTCACCTCGACGTATATTGAGAAAAGCAACACCGCCAAGGATGCCAATTTTAGAATCGCAGTCCTGGAACAGATTGATTATGTTACAAATTATATTTATTTTTAATTGATACAACTATGGCCGTGTATATAGTATGTTTAGCGTTTTATAATACAATTGCGTGACTGGTAGCAAAACGACCAACAAATCGAAATTGCCTGTTAACAATAATATTGTTTGCTATGTCAGGATACATCGTTCTTTTGAACAATGTCGGCCAACACGAAACATGGAAAATAGCAGATCGTCTTCCCACCTTCCAAGAGTCCAGTTAACTTCCTGTGCAAACGAGTAACCTTCCCACGAGACGAGTTTCTTGAAGATGATTGGTACGGCGCTGTTGAGTGCTGTGATGGTCACTGACGTCATGTACTGAACAAGAAGCTGCGTGATTGGAGCCATTGTTGCGTAGTCGCTTTGGTGTGTAATCTGGAAATACGCAGAATTGTTTAACGCTGTATATGTAAACGTATGTTATTAAATAGCGCAGTATCCAGACCTTGGGACTACTTGGACCGCTTTACCTTTCTTCCCTTGGCAGACACGTTCATTCGAACACCTCCTCGACGTCTGTATGTAGGTTTGTATGTGCGTGTGCGTGTGTGTGTGTGTGTGTGTGTGTGTGTATGTGTGTGTGTGTGTGTGTGTGTGTGTGTGTGTGTATATGTGTGTGCATGCGTGCGTGTGTGTGTCTGTGTCTGCGTGTGTGTCTGTGTCCGTGTGTGCGCGTGTGCGTGCGTTCGTGTGAGTTTGTTTGTTTGTGTGAGAGTGTGTGCGCGTGCGTGCGGAGGGAGGAAGGGATGGCGGGAGGGAGAGAGGGAGGGAGAGATAGAAGGAGGGGTGGATGGATGGAAGAATGGATGGATGGAAGGAGGGAGAGAGAGAACGAGGCAAGCAGGCAGGCAGGCAGGCAGGCAGGCAGGCAGGCAGGCAGGCAGGCAGGCAGGCAGGCAGGCAGGCAGGCAGGCAGGCAGGCAGGCAGGCAGGCAGGCAGGCAGGCAGGCAGGCAGGCAGGCAGGCAGGCAGGCAGGCAGGCAGGCAGGCAGGCAGGCAGGCAGGCAGGCAGGCAGGCAGGCAGGCAGGCAGGCAGGCAGGCAGGCAGGCAGGCAGGGAAGGAGAGTAAGACAGAGAGAATGACAGAGAGACAGAGGGGGAAGAAGGAGAGGGAGTAGAGAGAGAGACTAACAGAGAGACAGCGAGTGAGGAAGGCGTGAGAGAAAGCTTGATTTCGTTGCATCTTCATTATAGACAGTCACTGTACATTTGTTTCGGCAAGGTTTCAATCCGGTGCTTGGAGTAATACCTCACCTCCATAGTCTTGACCGTCGTGAAGTAGATGAGGTAGCCAGCGCCTCCCAAGAAGGCGACCACTATGACGTTGATAACGATGCGTTTCGTCCACAGCTGCACACTCTGCATGTGCGTACGTTGGCTTCTTTCGGCTGCTCTCCGTCGTTCCTCAAGGTCACACTATGCAGACAATGCAGCATATGTCATCTACATAATCGTATATGTGATTACTTGCTTTAGAGTTAGTATGCAATGGCTGTAGGAATTAAAATAACAGAACAAAGAACGGATCATGAGAGTATTCAGATCAGATGTCAGTGAACAACGAGTGAAATGCAGAACAACAAGAAATGCTGAGAAACTCTTAGATCTTTACAGATGTTGAAATACTTAAATCTGTACAGATGTTGAAATTCAGTCAATGTTATATTAAAATGTCTTATGTACCATACACTTTTTTTTATAATTTATTTATTTAAAACGTTTCTTTCATTTACATTCTTTTCTATTACTATTTCCTTACAAAGTGTGTTTCCTTTTGTACGTTGCTTTTCATTCTTTCCATTCACTCTATTTACTAAGATGACAGACATGCACAGCCTAGTGATAAATTTACACCAACATGAGTTGTGCTAAGACATGTTCAAAAAGAAACATCCTGGGACTAGAATAATAAAATCATAGCGACAAGGTAAAAACATTCTGAACCTGGATAGTTGTGCGAGCCACAACACTTAGATATATGTGCGAGCCACAACACCTAGACATATGTGCGAGCCACAACACTTAGATATAGTTGCGAGCCACAATACCTAGACATATGTGCGAGACATGACAACGTTTACTTGAGAAAAAAGACCGGTCAACTATTGCAAAGTAATTCATCAAGCGGAATATTTCAAAAAGGTATTGAGCAGAACGCACAACATAAATTCCATCACGGTGTGTAAGACGCTTTTGTGTTCGACACCGACTACGTTGGGCCACAGTCGCCATCACTGTGCAGCTTTATTCCTTTTGTCATGCTCCAGATGAATGTATTAGGACAACAACATCATCAGCCCGTCATACTAACATCATCCACCATCGTATCGCAACAGTTGCACCGGCAACAATCACATCAGCAACTTCACCACCACCTCCACTCGCTCAATTGTAACGTAATTACAAACCTATGCAGCAATAAACAAAGGACAGTAATTATTATCATTAAACTAGTTTGATCTTTAAAAATCCATGGTGGCGCCCTCTAGACGAGATTGGTTCGTTTCTCAATTATTTCACTTAGGAGAAAACATATCAACACACGCAATTAAATAACTCAAAATAAATATCGTTGTATTCTATTAAACATCGTCAATTGGTAGATCAGTTGTCAATGATCCAGGAATTATATCGACGAAGAGTGAGGCGAGTGGACATCGGCGACTGGGTGGAGATGCACTTAGGCTGCTTGAAAATTAGCGCGTTTGTAATATAGACAACAACTGTTCCAACCTTTATCTCTCTGTATATATTATTGTGTCGGATGGCAGAGTTCTTTTCGTCACACAGGCCGTAGTCCCACCACACGAACACCTGGTATCCGACCTGCGACTGCGCATGCTCCAAGTTCAACATCTTGTCTCTGACACCCTGTGCCGTCCTGAACACAAACACCTTTACGTTATTGTCGAGTTAACACGTAACACGTAACACGTAACACGTCAAGCGTCAAAAGAACAACACTACGTGCTGCAGCTGCCTTTTCTGATTCCGGGCTTGCTGGCGTCGACTGCTTCTGATGTTGGTGCTGCTAACAGTGGGACTACTGCAGTAGCGACTTAAGACACCCGCCATAGCATCATGTACTAAATCGTCATTAATGACGGCAGTGAATCATCGAAAGAAGAAGACTTAGTATTGCATAACATAAAACTTCATAAAATATGAACCTAATATTACCATATTAAAGTACGGGTGCCTATTCCTTGGTGTTAATATTTAATATGTTCTTAAAACAAGAATAAATATACTGATGGTACACAGCCTGCCAAACTGCGGGAGGTAAGCCCAAACATTTTCCATAATATTTGTTTCCGGTGAAACAAATATTCACAATAATGGTGGTTTAGCCACAAGGCTATTGATATTCAGCGCAGTTGTGATGTTTCCACCTTTACAGCAACCAATTCGGCAAACTGCCTGTTAATAATTACCACGATGGCAGATTCCAGGTAACGTGACAGACAACTTCCATTTAATGCGTATCGTGAGCAACTGTTATTGACATTTCTTAAGCATCCCCATGACTTTGTTTAACCCTGGTCTCACACATGAACGTAAGAAGACAAGAAGACTCACTCTCTGACGACGAGAACGAGACTGAGGAGGAAGTAGGCGAGGGCAGTGAGGATAAAGGCGAGCGGCAGGTTGTAGCTGAACGACGCCGACGAAATGTGCACTCGCTTGTCGCTGTATGCCCCGTGGAAGACCACAGTCTTCTCCATCCAGCCCTGTATGCACAGCGAGAACTGACACAGTCACTCGAGTAACTGATATTCCATAATTATATTATTAAATTGTGAGTTTGTATTAAACAGCCGTGTCATTAACCTAACAAGCTAAACGGCCTGCAATTATATTATGATCGGTTAGTGCATATTTATTAGTCTTTGGTATAGTGTCTCTCAAAGAAGACGGTTTCAACAAAGACATGAAACTGGCGATAAACAGTGCCAGATAACTATCCTGCTCATATAAAAATTATGTTAGCGCGCAGGCACATGTTTACTGGTTTAAGGTGTGTATGCGTCTGGGACAAAGGGTTTAGGAACAGCATGTAGTAAGACTAGTGTGAAAATATTAACTCTCGTGATAATCATGGTATTTAACTCTTCCATATTAGGATACAGTTAATTGTTATATTCCAGGTCAACATTCTATTAGCCCATTGATTCTCCACGACCGTACATTCGGACTGTATTGCTCACCGTTCCTTGCAGGAAGTCGGCAAATGGCTGTGCGGCGGTGGCGCCTTCTGGTTCAACAACTACGTACAACAGACTGCAGGAAGCTGCACGTAATGCATTGGACGAGTATGTCAGTGTCGTCCCGTTCGACCCCGTACCCTTCTCATTTGGGAACGACATTTGGGGAATGACGATGAAGATGAAGACGACTATAAAGATGTAGACGTTGACGATGAAGAGCCACTTGAGGAAGCAAAAGTACGTCAGCACTCCGCCGCCGAACAGACCTACACAACGAGAGAAGGAACCGTATAACTGTGGTGTACAATTATGCATTGTGTTTGGGTGCACGTGTTCGTGTGTGTATTTGTATGTATCGTATGCAAATATATAATGTATGTGTGCGTGCGTGCGTGTATATGCGTGTGTTAAATGAAGTACATGTTTTGGTGAGGTTTACGTGCCTTTCCTTTTATTTGCAGAAAACACTACATCAGACATAAACCGAATGTGGGCAGAAGAGGCAAAACTACAGATTTCCATAATATGCTGCGATTATGTATGATAGCATATAGTTTTACATCATATGTTATTATAATTACCATTGGTTTGTAAGCTAATTATATTGATATTATATCGATTTATCTTTAGTACATTTAGTGTTACATTGATACGTTTGGTGTATTTACCTTCTATGGTTTTGAGAGCTCCTCTCCACAGCGACACCGACTCTGTCACTTCCCGTAGTTGAATCTTCGTTCTTGCCCACCAGCGGAAACAGTTCTATGTAAGAATACGCAACATGTTAACATTATAATACTAATTAGTGGCGATTTATGAGATAGATTATAACATTGTTTTGTCCCATTCTACCCACCTACGTACAGTGAGTGTGTGTGTGTGTGTGTGTGTGTGTGTGTGTGTGTGCGCGCGCGCGCGAGTGCGTGTGCGCGTGTACGTGTGCGTGTGTGTTTGGTTTTTTTGTGTGTGTGCGTGCGTGCGTGCTCGGGTGTGTGTGCGTGTGTACATGCGATAGCGTGTGTGTGTGTGTGTGTGTGTGTGTGTGTGTGTGTGTGTGTGTGTGTGTGTGTGTGTGTGTGTGTGTGTGTGTGTGTGTGTGTGTGTGTGTGTGTGTGTGTGTATGCAGATACGCTATTGTGTTACCTATTTATTTGTGCTTACATGCGCGTGTATATGTATGTTTGCCAGTCTCATTGTGCGTAATTATGACGTTTGCATACATTAACATGCTACATAGCGGACATTTTGACTGGCACTAATTAACAAAGTGAATAATAATAATGATAATACATGTCTTATACAGCGCCCCATCCAAATAATTTTTTGGGCGCTGTACAATGATTATTTGAAATAAATTAAATACATATAAAACAAAGGTAAACTCATCGCTTCGATTTAATACTAACGATCTTGGTGTCTGCACAACAGGCTGTGTGACGCTTGCCACCGCCAGATGTCCCGTCGAAAATTCGCTGCCTGCACAAAAGACCGTCTTTATTAAATTAAATAATCGGAGAAAAGCCTCACAGCACTGCACACAACTGTACCTAATAAAGGGTTATGAGGTTAAGTTATTCTTGGTGAACACGGCATATGGAGCTTTTGCCATTCATTGTTAATTATAAGATACAACAATTGTCATAAGAATACTTTTCCAACAAAATACAGGAAGAATCGTAATAGGCTATGGTTGGTTATGACGAAATAAGCTACCAAATAACATGTATTCTGTTCTTCCATGTGATTCTTTTGTAGAGGGACTACCTCATGTACAAGTGCACTGCTCTTGTTGTAAATGACATCCACTGCGCCTTAGCAGCAGCCCCATCCCTTCATCTTTCGTCTTCCTCCGTCTTTCTCAAATCCCTCTTCTCGCAGTCTGTCACTTTGGCTGTTTTTCTTGGTTTTTGACCTAGCCATGAGCCGCTCACGTAAAAAGTTACTCCTTGTAGAAGATCGGTGTTTTCGCTAGTATTCGTAATGGAAGTAACGATGAAGTATGCTGCAGATTATAAAAATATGTAGGGAACCAGACCTGAGCTTGCGTTTATTGGCGAGCGGTACGGCCATGCCTCTGATGATCTTCACCTGCCGCGCCCTCTCTATCTCGTCCAACTCGTCGTCCGTGTCTTCGATGGCAAGCACGAGACCTCGCTGCTGAGCTTTCTCTAGCACATAGTTGCTGATGCCCGTCTCCGCGACGGCGAGAGCCCGATACTCGTGTGTCTTTCGGCGTCGGTACATCGCCGAGCCACTGCCTTGGCGCTCCTTTCGACTCGGTACAGTCGTCATGGCCGCTGTTCCCTTTGACGTGCTTCCTGGTGGCTCTCTGGACTTGGCTGCGGTATCTTCCCGGTCGCCGCTTACGACGTCCCCTTTCGGATCTCCAACGGATTCTGTGGAAAGAGGTCAAGTTCAGAGTTTTTAAATACATCTATTGTAATGCGTATCTTTTTCGTTATTTCGATGGATTTTACTTACCCATTTTAATGGAGATCTATATTGTGTATTTCTATAGCAACGTATTCAAAAGCATTGATGTTAGAATTATATGGTGTGGATGTCTGAGCCATTGTTGCAATGACTTTTATTCAGACATTAACCCTGTGATTTCCTAAATATCATACACTGTTGAAATGTCACCATCACCAACATTTTATACAATATTGAAACAGACACCGTGATTGGTACCGTATTAAACATTACATAAACATACGATCCCCATCATATTATACACAAGACCCTGTCAAATGTGGGTTTCGATGATTGAATGAAACGTCCGCTGCAGGAATTCTTTCACGGTCGAAGAAGACAACGGAAAGAAGAGATTCAGCAAACTGTTCGAAGGATGACTCGCCTTCTCGTTTAAGAAAACATGATGTGTGTGCGTGTACGTGTTCGCGCGTGTAACTGTGAACATGCGAAAACTACATAGTTGTATGTCTTTTAGTGACATGACAAGATACGCTGAAGACGCATCATTGCTCCTTTGACAAGTGCGAATGTCTTGCTTCTGAAATATATCCTTTAAACACCTATGTGACATTCCATCTCTCCTTACCGTGGCTTCTTTGTGTTTCATCCATCCCCGCTGTCTCCGTGCGCATTAGAACGGATTAGAAGAAATCCTTTACTCGATGCTACCGCTAAGTTCAGCCACTGACGGTAGCAGTCGGTTGGTAAACACGGTTCAATCAATAACCATTTATGCCAGTCACGCTCGCTTGGACACGCTATACGGAACAGTTCCTGGTGTGTCCGGTAGGCACATTTCTATTGATGTTCCAGTACGAATAAACGTCCATGTGTCAAAAATCGATATAGTCGATTTATAATGACAATATTCTGGCGCGGCAAGCATCCATCCTAATGAGTGGGATACATTGTAGGAAGTAGCACTATCTCGGGCTGTTACGAGTTATGTTAATGCATTATTGAATTGATCTTCGATTCGTCTACTACAAACACGGCAGCAAACATGTCAAAAATGTTGTGTGTTTCTATTGGTGAGCGTTTCGTTGGACAGGAAATTGTTTTATCAATTATCCTCACAGACAGAACATAACCGGCTGGTGTGTATTTAACGCGACATATAAATACGACGATAGGTATTCTTATGTTAAAATGTCATGCTTACGTGTAGGCCCTGCTCTATTAAGATGTGGGGTGAAGATGTTTAACTTATAACAATCGTTGAAACTTGTTAACTCAACTGGAAACATAAACGCCAAAACGAAATAACTTAATGGTAATGACGTTACGTAGATTAGAATTTAGACAAAGTGTCCACGAGCGGATGTTGGAGTTCAATAATCATTGGTCATTGTTGACGTAACAGCTACGAAAAGGTCAATATCATCAATAGCTGTATCAATATTAATAAACCAGCAGGCAATTCGGTGCACCTGGCAGTGAGTGACTCGACAATACATTTATTATGTTCATTATTCTATTTACCCTCCTATTTTTTGAAGCTTCAGAGGAACTGGCAATGAATTGTTCGCCCACCCAACCCGCCATATAAGTTATATAATCCCGCACAACTGCTATAAAGCTTTTATTATTTTCAGAATTATCATCCGTTGTTTTGGTTCTTCCAACTGTCGCTGTCGTGTAATCTGTCTGCGTTGTCATGGCGGATGTTACTGGTGTTCTCTTGCTGCACATTATTGCAATTATATTGCGTTATAATTAATTATCAATACATCAGTAATAGCTATGCACGTTACAACTGCTGGGTGACAGGTTATGGCTGAATATATTTAGTATGTTCTATACCAATACTGATTGGCTCACTGCTGTAATCAGGAGTCAAACGTTTGTTTCCATACCGTAATTTAATTGACGTTAATTAGGGTAGTGGGTCAGGAATTACTGTTTTTCCAGACCGATTGTCAACAACACCGTAGTTAAATCAATTGGCATGATCAAAGCTGTGTCGTGTCGCTACGACTGTAGTGGATGCAATTGCTGCGACTATTACAGAACACATAGATAGATACAAAGTAAGTTCGTGGACTTCGTAGGGGGTTGACGACACACACTAGATTTAGTGTATATATCTCCGTATACCTTGCCTTTATATTGAACGTTTTTTGTTTAAATCGAATATCTCTTGGTAAATAGAAAATGTGCACACGTTGCTTTGCAATTATAATGGTGACTTACACATCCAATCCACATTTACTATGTACTCCTCCGGGTGGCGACATATATCCACATTTACTATACACTCCTCCGTGTGGCGACATATATACACATTTACTATACACAACTCCGGGTGGCGACATATATACACATTTACTATACACTCCTCCGGGTGGCGCCATATATACACATTTACTATACACTCCTCCGGGTGGCGACGTATATACACATTACACGCACATAAACAGAAGGCGGTTTCCAGAAGTTTTGGTACGGGACGTTTGATATGATATAACCTGAAAGTGATTGATAACACAGTTTCGTTGTTGTTTCGTGTAAATGACAATTAAGTCTTTTTTATCTTGATTTAGCTTTACATTAGATGCTTCCAACATGGCGTCGATACAGTTAAAGTTGATACAGATTCCTATGATGAAATGGCTTCCATAATCCCCAAAACAGTAAAGTGAAAGAACAGCTATTGCAAACTGGACAGCATTATAATAACTATGTGCTTCCAAGTTCCTATCACAACGAAGTTGTTTGCGGTCACTACCATGGTCACGGTTTATAATTATCTTGACGTGAGTAGAAAGTTCGTGTATTATTAATTAACATTGATGGCGTAATTGATGTTTTTGCTTTTCGTGCCACTTTCAAATTAATTGCACCATGCAGGTGCGCGTGAAGGTGGGTAGGACCGTTGTTCTCGCCTGTAGATTACTGTCTTGGGTAAGGAGTATTACGTGAATGTTTGCACGAGTGGCTTGCATCGGTAGTAGTCATGACGGCGGTTGTGCCAGTACAAAGAAAAGAAGAAGGTAATCGAATCAACATTGCCCCGATAATGGTACTACTTCGCTAGCTGATGAAAACGTGTGAGACGGTGGGTGAGTTAACCAAACGGAATAGGAACACAATCTGGAAGACACAGACGAAGTAGATGGACAGATAACGATGTAAAGGCCAGTGGAAGTTATTGTCGTAAAACGGGCACGCACATACGCGTGCGGCACGCACACACACGCGCACGCACGCACGCACACACACACACACACACACGCACACACACGGGAAAGAACCTTCCAGCAACACGCGCAGACACACACGCACACACATTCGTATACACGCACACACACACGCACATACACGGGAAAGGCCAATGGAAGAGTTATTGTCGTATAATGGGGCATGCACATACGCGTGCGGCACACACACACACACACACACACACACACACACACACACACACACACACACACACACACACACACACACACACACACACACACACATATAGGAAAGAACCTTCCAACACGAGAGATGGCGATTGAATAAGATATTCTGGAACGTAACCGCGACACATACTGGAATCAAATAATAGTTATGTTTTGCCACAGTGTTGTCGACTGTAATTATATATATGCTTCATTAAATAATGTTCAAATGATTTAAAAAAAATCTAATATTAAACAAAGTTGTAGATGAGGATAGGCGAGGTAAACTTCAAGCTACTGGAATTGCTCTTTGACAATTGCTTAATCAAGACTGCACGTTGGCGAACGCCCTACTAGTAATCCTCATCCCTTCAGAGGAAGGTTCACCGATAGGATGATTCCGGATAATGGAACGGTTGAGGTACGTTAACCACCCACAATGGTAATATTTTGGCAATGACTTACCTTCATCGAGGTCTGGCACTTCGAACTTCCGCTCTCCCCAGATCTTCACAACTGCCTCGTCCTCGTCAGAATGCATGCATTAGCCGATCGCAACGCTAACAATATTCCAAGCTGACCGGGTCACTTAGAAATCGCGAACTGGCAACAGCTCTTAATTACTCGAAGGTATTTGTGATGTTACGCTACGGTGTAAATCCGCGTCGACGAAGTGGCATGGGTGTTTGTTCCGGTCAGCGATGGTGGTGTTCTACTCATTGCGTAATTTGGAGCTGTGCGCCGGTGACAACCGGTGATTCGGACTTCGACACGCGTGGCTGCACACCGGCCTGGCATTGTAAACAGCGATACAGGCGACTGATTCGTGCCGAACGCGCGTGTTGATTCGAACATGAATGCGTTCACGGTTAGTCGATTGTGCGGACGCGGCGAAGTCATTAAAGGTAAAGCTAATTAGTCATGGGACTTAACAGGATGGCGTGGGAGTAATTTGACCAGTTTACAAGTTACGTCTTGCTCGGCCGTAAGAACTCCAATTCTTCTAAGTGTTGTTGTTGTTATTATTGTCGTTAGTATTATTATAATCGTTGTTAATAACCATATGTACATAGTCAGCTTGCGTACGTTTGTGTGTGTGTGTGTGTGTGTGTGTGTGTGTGTGTGTGTGTGTGTGTGTGTGTGTGTGTGTGTGTGTGTGTGTGTGTGTGTGTGTGTGTGTGTGTGTGTGTGTGTGTGTGTGTGTGTGTGTGTGTGTGTGTGTGTGTGTGTGTGTGTGAATGCGCATGCATGTGTGGATAATTATTGCGCGTGTGTGTGGGTATGTGCGTCAGTGAGTGCGAGCTTCAGTAAATGTTTGCGTGCGTGTGATACTGTTTATGTGTGCAGGTGATTGTGTGTTGTGTGTTTGCGTATATATATATATATACAGGTATATATGTATATATATATATATATATATATATATATATATATATATATATATATATATATATAATAATAATAATAATAATAATGATCTACTTTAGAAGAGTTTAATAAATACGTTATACTGACTGTCGTCACAGCGTGATCATGCATAAGTCAATGACACAGGCGTACGATACTGTTTTGTTTGTGGTTGATGGCAAACTTCTCTTCATGCGCAATGTTGACTAAATCGGACGTGCAACACATTTTATTTGACAAGTTATGTGCGATTTCGTAAGTCAGAACAACTCTTATGTGTTTATCGTTGGTTCAAATCAATACTCAGTAATACGTCGTGTGGTACTTGCGTCCAAAATGGCTGCTAAAGTCAACACTAGTTTCACTCACTGGGTGGCGTCATTGTATTGATTCATTTCCCCGCGATACGTGGTGACAACTATCTCCTCGTAATGGTTAACGTGTTTTGGGAATTTGCGAACTTATGCGTCCGTCCTTTATGTGTGTGTCAAAGACACCAGACATGTATTGTACGCAAATGCAGATCATTTTATTCAAGGTAAATCTTTCTTTCCATTTAGTATTTGCAAGTTTAACAATATTGTTACGAAGCGTTTTGAAAAGTTGTTCGAAGTTCTGAACATCGACACCATGCCAAACGGGTTGTTGTTAGTTACACAGTTGTATTTAACAACATCGCACAGAGCATAACCCCAGATGGTACCTGAACAAGGACGCCTTTGGTTTATCGAGAGCACAATAATTTGTTATCAATGTGAAGCCCGCCCTTCTGATGGATGTGTCGATTTTGTTTTACACATATTACCGCTCGTAACGTTTACACAATCAGTAGATAATGTGTTCCATTCATTTATATTTCTCAGTGCGAGTGAATTGTTTTATTCCCCTCTTCTTTCCCTGTATGTCCGCGATGTGGCGAGCCTCAATACTGGTCCTCCATTTCTGTTTTCTTTTTCTTCCCCTCTCTGTCCTTGCAATGCTGTTTCCATCCCTCTAACTTTCGCTCTAATTCTCCATTCTTCCCCTTATCCCTCCAGTGCAATTCTCCTATCGCAGTTTTGGTCGCCCTCGCCTCCTTGTCTCTTCCACTCCTCGGGCATCTGCTTTCTTTGTCAACCTTTCTTTTCCCATTTGCTCCACACGTCCAGGCCGCATTAGTCGACTCCTTGACAGCTTCGTATGTGTTTTACACCAATTGTTTCTTATATTCAGGCTACACCAGTCCTCCCCTAACGCTACATCGCTTACTCTAGTTCTTCTATCTTTCCTCTTTCAACTCAAAATACTTTTGTGAAAATGTTCATAACGACAATTGTCTCTGCTAATGTCTCTGCTAATGTGTCCATCACGTCTACCATAACTAATACTAAATAAACGCATAATAATGCAATATTGTATTAAATCAACTAATTATTGGCTTGTCCTGTTGTAGATTACCTAGTCCGTCCGTGATGGAAGCAGCAGACCTCGATGATGTCTCTTGACAACCTTTCAAGGAGACAATAACTGAATAATAGACAAGTGTGGTTCACCATTTTAGTACATTGCATGTAGTTCACACACAAATCCAATGTAGCTAAGCCTTTTAAAACAATTAGTAAAAACTAAAATGTATAAAAGCATGCTTATCATTAAAATATATATTGCTGACTACGATTTAGTAACGTTTCGTTGTATAGTTTTCTTCATTGTGATGCTATGATATACGTGGTATACATAGTATTCTTATTTGATGCTTCTCTAACAATAATACGTCTCCAAAACTTACATTCGTCCATCCATATGATGATCGACTGCACCCACACGGAATCTTCAAGATGTCGCTGTTTAATATTCCGATGGTGACGTTGACGTCGATGTTTGTTCTTAAGGACACGTCTCCGGTACCTGAGAAACTTGGCGGAAACGTCGGTCTTCCATTGAATCGGTTCCGTGTCCACCTTTGGCTCGCCCGATTTCCGGGACTGTGAGTGAGCAGGCTGATGTGCGACCTGCAATGAAGCCAAGTTATCACGGTGGTTCGTTTTCATTTCTCCAATCGTTACTCTGTCTATAGCGATGGGTTTAACATCTGCGGAATGCATAGAATCTGGAATTGTGTGAATTTTGTATCGTAAGATTGGATCCGTGTACGGTCTTCTTGTGGAGGTTCCTGTAGGAGCAGCTATTACAACCGCAAGCAATACCGACAATGTAACCAGCAACAGCCCCATACACATGTTAGCGTGTCTTCAAAATCAACAACAGCTGAAACAGCATCTGGATAATGTTAATTTATATTCGTTTCATAGTCACATTTCAATTCGCACATTGCGTGTTTTCGGGTGTGCCTTGTGTCAAGTGTGCATATGCGAGTGTTTGACTCAGAAAGCAAACACTGAAGCAAGGAAAAGTTCGGATTTGCAGCATCCAGTATAACTTAAACTTGTGCCATGTACTAGAGTCAGTGTCAACAACGCGTGTCAATGAATATAATGGTCACTGCATCCATGTTTGTTTTACAAATGAAAGGCTTTATGACACTCCCTGTTGACATTCCTAAGAATGATATGACAACATGTGCCATGTAAAGTTATCGAAGAGTAACTGTCTGGCCAAAAATATTGTGTATAGGCTAGATATGAACACATATGCGACCAGTACATGTCTAAGAAAGATTAATGATTTTTATCAGTGCAACTTTGACAGTGTATGCTAATGCTACACTTTTCATAATATGTGTTAACTGGTGTAATTTCACAGTTTAGAAAATGAAATACATACTGAACTTTTGTGCCGTCCTCCTAGTTTATGAAAACATGATTCACCGGTGTTGTTTCAATGTTCGTGTTCAAGTAGATTGTAAGATGTATTAAAACAGCATGATCTAACAATAACGTGTATACTGATATTATAATGATAGGGTATTATATGCACGTGTTCGAATTGCATATAATCCTACATCATAATAAATGCAATACGATAGTTCATGGATTTCTCGAAATATATAAAAACACGAAGCAATAGCATCAAAGGAATACTGAACAATTATTTATATTTTTAATAACTGCATGCCACTGGCCCGGACATTTGGGAACAGTGTAGAAAACTGTAACTAATAACATAAATATACATTTCGGAAGTTATTTGTATAATTTTAGAAAGTGCAATAAGGTTGCTTGTTATATTTTCACTTCGGAAGCCGGTCGTCGATATGCATACAATAATTACATGGCCAACTGTTTCACCATAAAGAACCACCTTCATCAACTTTACGAATAGCAAACAAAATAGCCAAAATGACCTTACTTGCGGGGCCGTTCACAATGATCAAAACTGTCCCATTCGTACAGAGCGTACAACTCGGGGGATAAGGTTCGCAAATATCTAAATTGTAGAAAAGTCGGTCGCATGTGAACTGCATAACCGTATAGTTAGTTATTGTAAATATATGTTTGTAAGCACTATTACTAATTTTTTTATGTCGTTTGCATGTTTAAATACGGCCTTGTGCAGTGTAACGCTGACCACACGTGCAACGAGCACACACTAGATCTTGTCTTTGTGCATGGTGCAGAGTGTAATGTTAATAAAATAGACAAGGCGGTGACATCCCCACACGACGCCCTACATTGGGAACTGTTATGTGCCAACCAACCAAAGCAGGAAACCGCTAAACGTTTTGTTTATAACTATCGCAAAACGGACTTTAATCACCTAAGATACCTATTGTCTTGGTCATTTCTCACGGACAGTACTGACATTGACGACAGTTTTGATGTATTTTAAGACATTTGTTATGCTGCCATAAACGAATGCGTACCTCGTATCTGCATTCGTGGACGTAAATACCCAGTATGGTATGATAACGATATGATCGCAACCTTGAATGTGAAAGACACCGCACACAAAGCATGGAAACGCTCACATTCGTTATCTGATTACCAAGTATTTTCTGAACTACGAACCACTTTTAAGAAACTTAAGAGAGAAAGGTATTATGACTACATATCGGAAATTGAAAAGTCCGTCAAACAAAACACCAAACGTCTATTCAGTTTTGCCAAAAGCAAACAAACTAATGTAAAACTTCCTAACTCAATGGTATATAAAGGCACTGAAGCAGACAGTCCAGCTGACATAGCAGAACTATTTTCTGACCACTTCGAATCTGTCTTTACATTAGTAGATAACCTTGTTTATCCAAGTATTCCCTCCTATCAATCCGACTCAATGACTAATGTCAATGTGTCTTATGATGATGTCATCGGAGCAGTAAGAACCCCCGATGTAAACAAAGCATGCGGTACTGACAAAAATATATCAGGTGTAGTCCTTAGGGAATGTGCTGCCGAATTAGCAGGTCCACTAACTATGCTTTTTAATATGTCCTGAAACTGTGGAATTTTTCCAACTTGTTTTAAACGAGCAAATGTTGTTCCTGTGTACAAGAAGGGAGATAAACGAAATGTGTGCAACTACAGACCTATCTCTCTCTTACCGCTATTTAGCAAAGTTTTTGAGAAAGTCGTATACGACTTATTGTATGAGCATGTGCGTAACACAATTTCGGGCAGCCAACATGGATTTGTGAGGTGTAGACGTACATTATCTAATCTAGCTTGTTACTTGAACGCCATTTCTAAATCTATTTACAACAAGAAACAGATTGATTCTGTTTATTTGGATTTCAGTAAATCGTTTGATTCAGTATGCCACCCATTGTTAATTCACAAGCTTAGATCATCAACGCGTTGTCATCGAAGGCAAAACATCTGACTGGAAGCCAGTGTTGTCTGGTATACCACAAGGTTCACAAATTGGGCCACTTCTGTTTATCTTGTATATTAACGATCTTACTAATCTTGTTGATTCATGTGAAATGTCATTGTAAGCTGATGATTCCAAATTGTTTCAAGAAATTACGTCGGACAGTGTATGTCTTTGGTGTGAGACATGGCACCTTAAACTTAACGTTGAGAAATGCTGCATAATGTAATTCACTAACAAAAAGAAACGTATATCATATGACTACACGATTTTAAGCCAGTCTCTGCCCAAGGTCACCTTTATCAAAGATCTCGATATTACATCGACCGACAGTTTGACTTTTAAAGATCATATTAATCGTTGTGTTTGTAAAGCTTTTAAGATGAGTGGTTTTATTAAGTGCGTTTGCATAACATTTACCGATGTACAGGCTTTGCGATCCTTGTATATATCTCTAGTCAGATACCAGTTGGAGAATTGCAGTGTTATCTGGAATCCCTGGCAACGTACGTTTATTGACAAAATCGAACGACTTCAAAAGAAATTAATTAAATATCTATGTTACACATCCAAAATACAGTACTCATCCGACAGTTATCCTGAGCTTTGCCACCATTTTAGACTACCTGCCCTTCAACATCGTAGGCAAGTTGCAGATCTTATGTTTTTACACAATTGTGTGCACTCCCAAATAGACTCGTCGTATCTGGTAGGGGCTATCCAATTTCACTGTCCTTCACGATCTCTACGAAACTACACCCTTTTTAGAGTTTCCAATAGCAGAATCAACATTAGAAAACAAAACTGTGTTTTGAATAGATGTATGACTACTTTCAACAC
Source organism: Escarpia spicata (assembly GCA_963995525.1). Classification (NCBI taxonomy): domain Eukaryota; kingdom Metazoa; phylum Annelida; class Polychaeta; order Sabellida; family Siboglinidae; genus Escarpia; species Escarpia spicata. The sequence goes on from OZ023210.1 coordinate 61,363,641, forward strand.
ATTATATTTAAGTGATCAAACTTGTGATATATATTCAGGAGCTGACCCCTTTAGATCCTCAATTCAAAAACATTTATATGTACAACATGTTTGCCTGGTATATTTGATGTTGATATTGTGTGGTTTTTGTGTCCTTATTGTTCTTGTTTTTATTATTATTCTATTATTGTTTTATTATTTATATGTATTGTTTCAGTTATCAGTCCTGTTACTGGGTCCACTGTTGGAATCTGAATAAATACAATACAATACGATACTAATTCAGGTGGACGTATGGGGTCTGAGAGTCAGTACCCTCTGCATGAATAGGTACATTTCGACAACACCTAAAATATTATAATAAACTTTATCACGTATAATTTTTATTATCGGTGTAAATAACTGTGCAAAGCAAATAGAGATTTCAAAATGGTTTTCTTAAGAGGTTGTCCCTGACACCTGGATATAACAAAAGTCCACTGCATATGTTTGTAGGGAACTATGACATAATTCATTAGTATAAGACAAATGCGACAGGAAATCCACGAAGTCGGCTGATCTGAAGAACTTTATTATTTAATTCACCACTGTGGACACACATGCAATAAATAATCACTATCTATTATGTTCTGCATAACTCCACTACACAATGGAATCACAGTGACTTAACAATTGTTGAGCCTGCCATTGGATCAGTATCGTCAATATCATGGTGATTACATTGGATCAGTATCGTCAATGTCATGGTGATTACATTGGATCAGTATCGTCAATGTCATGGTGATTACATTGGATCAGTATCGTCAATATCATGGTGATTACATTGATAAGTTTAATTCAAGGATTAATCTGTATTGTAGCGCTAGCAGAAGTTTTAATGACGTCTTGCTAGTGAGAAAATAAGTTGCGTGTCGTCCGTCCACTTCTGAAGATACAAATCTGTGTGATGTTGTCACTGAAGGAAAGAAAATGTACCGTTTTATTCTACATATATGCGACATTGCTTATTTATGCGCTAATATTTAATGTTACCAAGCCGTTACAACAAAATACACATTTACGAACTTCTAATGTGTGTGTGTAGGGTAGAACCTGGAGAGATAGTCCCTTTGGTGATGGGCAGCCGCTCCACTTCTGTGGAGGCTCTAACCATTGGTTCCCACAGTCTATCTAGCTCATGTATGCCTCCTATGCCATACCCCGGACAATGGTCTCGGTTGACCAGCAAAACTACACGAGTAAGGCTTGTAGGCTAATGCCTATTGAGTCGATGGGCGTCTGCCCTCAGTACACAAAGACTGTCTCGGAGGAGTAGGCGGCCAGCCGATTGGCTACACCCTCGGATACAAATGCGAAACAGCAACAGTCTTTCACCAGGCTGCAAGGTACCTACCAAGACGCATATGGAAGGACTGGTCACCCGCTGTCCTGCGGTGCAAGACTTTTTAGTCAAGGAATAATGGAGTTAACCATACACTAACCAGCGGAAAGCAATGGGCAACTACCGCTGTATTAGCCCAAGAAACCTTGATGGAAAATAAGTAAGAAAGGTCCTAGTGGTGAGCCCCCCAGGCTGGATAGGACGACACATACTTGGAAAAAGCTCGGAGATGTTGGAAGTAACTCCAGAGCTGATGACGGTAGTATGCCCGACTGTGGGAGGTAAAACCAGCAACAAAAAGCTAAAAGGCCAAATCTGTGTGGCAACATGGAACATCACAAAAACGAGTCATGGAACACTACAAATGGTAACATCGGAAGCAGAAAGATATGGGGTAGATATATTAGGGATTGCGGAACACAGGTTGGCCGGACAAGGACACTTTCGCCCGGATTCAGGAGGAAAGTTTGTATACTCAGGAGCAACTAAGCCAGGGATGAGTGGTGTTGCGTTCTATCTGTCAAAAGAAAACTGAAAATGCACTATTTGGATACAATCCGGTCAATGACAAAATTATTATCATACGAATACGAGCAAAACCCACGAATATAACATGTATTCAAATGTATGCACCAACGAGCACAGCAGACGACGATGTAATAGAAACGTTTTATTATACACTGCAACGAACAGTTGACGAGGTAAACAGGAGAGACATGGTACTACTGATGGGCGATTTCAATGCAAAAGTTGGCAGTTGTCAAAACGAAGAAGAAAATGGAAATGTAGGGAAATATGGACTAGGCGAGAAAAATGGGAGAGGAGATAAACTTGTTGAGTTTATCATAGAGAATGAACTGATGGTCACTAATACTTTCTTCAAACAATATCAAAGAAGACTGTACACTTGGACAACACCAGATGGTCGTAACAGAAATCAAATTGACTTTATACTGATACCAACACGATGGAGGACGTCTGTGTTTAATGCAAAGACATTACCGGGAGCCGATTGTGGCGCTGACCATAAATTGCTAAGCGCCAAGATTGCGATAAAATTAAGAAACATGAAGAGAGGGAAAGAGATAGTGAGGTACGACGTCAGTGATATCAAAAAAGTATACCGAATACAGGTTATGAACCGTTTCGGAGACAGTGGCTGACGAGAAGGAACCAGAGGAGTTGGCAGTAGAAATTAGGAACATCATTATGGAATCAGCTGACAAACACTTCACTAAAAAGAAGAGGCAAAAACAACCATGGATAAGCAAAGACACACTGCAGATGATTGACGAAAGGAAAGAGTTAAAGAAGAACAAAGAAATGAGTGAGAATTATCATGAGGAATACAGAGAGAAGTGCATGATGATTAATTGAATGTGTAAGGAAGACAAGAAGAAATATCTAGAGAAGAAATGCGAAAAGATAGAACTATGTATGAGAAGGAACGATAGTCGCAGTATGTTCGAGGAAATCAAGTCTATGACACAGTCGTTCAAACCTAGACTTGACGTTATTAAAGATGAAACGGGAATTACTCTGACAGAAAGCGATGACATACTTGAAAGATGGAATCAATATTGTGAAAGCATGTTTTATAAAGAAGAAACAAAAGAGATAGACATGGGTGAAGGCAGAGAGAGGACAGAACCAGAAGATTTTCGTTCAGAGGTGGACTGGGCAATAAAAAGTCTAAAAGACGGAAAATCACCTGGCACTGATAACATCACTGCAGAGCTAATAAGAGCAAGTGGCGAAGCAGGCCTGGATATCTATCACACATTATGCAAGAAAATATGGAAAAGTGGAACATGGCCCACGGACTGAAAACGATCCATCCTTATAACAATACCGAAAAAGGTGACATGCAAGAATGCGCAAACCACAGGACAATATCCCTCATCAGCCATGCGAGCAAAATTATGCTAAAAATCATAATGAAGAAAATCACAACAAAATTAGAATGTGAAGTCAACAGAACACAAGCTGGTTTCCGGACTGGAAGAGGAACAACAGATCACATTTTCAACCTGAAGATGTTATTTAAGAAATGCAGAAAATTCAACCATGACCTTGGTATCTGTTTCATAAATTATTCAAAAGCTTTTGATAATGTTAGTCATCAAAAACTCTGGAAATCCTTGAAACACATGGGATTTGATCAGAAAATTACATCACTTATCCAAAATTTATATGTTGGACAGCAGTCTGCAGTGAGATTAGAGAGTGGGACCACAGATTGGTTCCCAGTCGGCAAGGGAGTGAGACAGGGGTGCATTTTGTCCCCCCACCTATTCAGTCTATACACAGATAATATCATGAGAGAAGTCGAGACTGACACGAGAAGCAAGTTTTTTAATGGACTGAAAGAGAATGGACATGAGATATATGAATTGAGATATGCCGATGACACAGCGTTAATATCCGATACAAAAGAAGGATTGGATAAACTGATAACTACTGTTAAAGAGCACAGAGAGATGAAAGGATTTAAACTAAACGTTATGGATGTGAAGGGATGTCGTGAACCATCAGAAGTCACAGTAGGTGGCGAGGAAATAGAACGAGTGGAAAGTTTTGAATATATGGGGTCACTGATAGAGGCGGATGGAGATGGGACGAAAGAGATCAAGCGGAGGTTGGCAATGGCGAGTAAAAAGTTGACGGAGATGAAGAAGCTGTGAAAAGCAACGAACAAAAATATGAAACTTCGAATTATCCGAGTCTGCATATTTCCAACGGCTACGTATGGATGCGAAACCTGGACTCTTAATAAGAACATTATTAAACCTATAAATGCATTTAAAAACAAGTTTTATAGAAAGATATTACGAGTTTCGTGGACTGAACGGAACTAACGAATCCATCGCAGATGAGCTTGGTGTTATACCCGGGACTTTATTGAACTTTGTAAAGAAACATAATCTAAGTTATTTCGGCCATGTGAAACGGCATCAGTCTCTAGGGAGACTAATAATGGAAGGAAAAGTGGAAGGCAGCAGAAGCAGAGGAAGACCTAGGAGATAATGGGGGAAGGACATAGAGGAATGGATGGGAGCAGACGTCTGGCCAGTGGGGAGACTGGCAAACGAAAGAGCTGTCTATAGACAATCCATCAAGGCTGCAACGTCCGGAAATGGATAAGCAAACCCAATGTGTGTGTGTGTGTGTGTGTGTGTGTGTGTGTGTGTGTGTGTGTGTGTGTGTGTGGTGTGGTGTGGTGTGTGTGTGTGTGTTTGCGTGTGCGCGCGTGTATGCGTACGTGCGTGTGTGCATCACCATTGCATACCATTATAATAAATTAATATAAACAATTATTGGTATACGTGGAACCGTCATTGCTGGTTTCAGCGTTTCAAATGTGTGCTTAAAATATAACATTGTTAACTAATCAAAATTATCGTTTTGTGCAATGCAAGTTGTCCATAAACTGTCCACATCTTCGTTCATGTACAAGTTTTACCTTCATTACACTTTGCATGTACAGTTGCACCCATACGGAATCTTCAGTGTCGCGGGGTTTGATATCCCGATTGTGACGTTCATGTATGTTGTGACTGACATGAAGGCGTGTCCCGTTCCTGGAAATAACAAATGTTTTAGACATTATGGACGCTGATCGCATTTTTCGCACGTTTTGCAGACAATGTCGTAGTCATCGACAAATGCATGTCGTAGTGCCGTGGCCAAATATCACACTTATGATCGACAATGTCATGCATTAATGATCGAGAAATAGTAACCGTGAACAACAAAATATATCACATATTGCTATTGAACAATTTCACGCCAATATTATCAGTACGCTCGCAGCAATTTTTGAAAAGCAAATGAACCAATGCGTGTTCTCTTTCCCTCATAACATGTAGAACAAAATATTATAGATTCTTTGTATTAAAATCACTTCTCTAACTTAGCGTTCGTTATGTTATAATCCGGCCATCATGCACATTTACCCGGATTGCCGGAAGTACGTGACGTCATCAGAAAGATGCAGTCGGACTTGCGAGCGAGCGTCATGGAGATTGGTGACTCAGGACTAACGAACATGTTGACGTTGTCGTCACTTCCGGTCAACGACAGACCATTTGTCAACTCTTCACTGGCTAAACATACAAGTAAATACTAAGTGACCGACCGATAGGTAGAGTCTCAATATCCCACCTCCCACCTGTTTTAGGATCAAACACCTATTTTCAATGGTAATTTTAAATAGTTTCAGCTTTACCTTTTTCACTCTACGCATCGCTAGATCAGAAATTTATAGGGCGGTCACGTGTTTTCCATAAATTCCGATACGTATACGTAAACTTAATATGGATAGAATGGCATTCATCACAGCAATTGCGCCACTTACAGGTGTGTTGACGTTATTTCACAAAAGACATGCTGAAGATTCCAGACAATGTAGCGCAGACATCTACGAACACTGATTACTTAATAGTCAGGGAGTATATGCAACAAAAAGGTGGCCGTGGGAATTTAGTGATAAAAGCAAACCGCCAGTGTAGCTGACTACCGGGTACTCCAAAGAACAAGAAAACACGTGCCGGCAATCTAGGAATCTGTTCAGTCATTTTTATGTGTGTTTAAAACATGCATGGAAGACACTCCACCTACATAGGATATATTTAAATTTTGGAAAATATGACAAATCTATTATTCAGTGAGAAAGAGTAGATCAATGGGAGTAAAAATGTATGGAACGTTTTTCATTCGGATCATCCGTTGCCATGGTAACAAACAAAATGGCTGCTGCATTGGGAAAATATAGCATACTTTGCGCACGGTCTTCTATCACTACCGAAGCAGATCAAATTACATTTTCTTTCTCTGTCATATCTAGTATATATGTTGTTATGCAACTGTAACCGCAACTTTTATATATTTGTAAGATATGTACTTCATTGTTTAATAGACGAAAATTATCAAAACATCTATGTTTTTCGTTATTAATACCTAAATCACAAACAAATTATGCATGTTATTACAAATTTCTCTTTGTAGTTTTTATGGCGACAGTAGTTCAGAAAATAAAAATCTAAGCATAGTTGTCGTAGCGTCAATATTACCTGAGGTACGTTGAACACAAATCCAAGAAATTCCATTTCCTCTAGACGGCCACCAGAGATAAAACAATGGCATTTATTTCTTGAAAGACGCATGGATTGTCTACGAATCAATGTGATTTCAAGGCGTGCCGTTGTTATAAAACAAAATAAACTTTCTTGACAGGAAACACACAAATATGTTGGAATATGGGGAAAATAATTTAAAGTAAATGTAAAAAAAAACTTATTTAGGTGTAGGCTGTGTGTTTTCCCATAATGGCCCGTGCTACGCTAAGCATCCGGTGAACAATCAAACGAGACAGTATCCACTCATCATATGACACTATATTAGTAATTTTTTAGAATGCAAACCTATCAAAATATACTATTCCTTGTGTATCATAAGTCAAAATAAGACTTCCGATGGTCCGAGAGGGCGTCTTTGAATTTTCCCGCGAACGATAAATATGTGGATATGGAGACAATCCAATAACAAACAAGTGTTTTGGTGACTTGCCTAGTTGAGATCCTAATATTTAAACCCTATATTCTACACGAACACAGTCCAGGTAGGAATGTGCAAGAGGGCCAAGTGAAACTGTGAGAAGTGACTGGCTGATATAGATGGTACATTTCTTTACTGTCGCCCATGTCTACTTTGCAGAAATGCAACCTCAATGTTGATTTATATAAAAAATGTAAACATGGAGATTATAGCCCCTACTACAAATCAAGAGTTAATTAACTCACCCGATGAGCGCTCAGTGAATGAACTGTTTAGTACGATTACTCCTACACCAATGGTGACTTGGTCATTTTCTGTGCATATTGCGGAACCTCGATAAAATAGTTTGATGTGTCATGTATAAACACCTAGTTCCTCCTGTACTACTTTTTTGTGTCCATAAATCGCTCGCTCTCGAGTGAATTTCATTACTTTCTCTTGGAAAATTTTGTTTAACACAAAAACCACACTGCACTGACACAATCTTCTTTGGACAAATGTGACAGTAGAAGTATATCTCCGCCTCTGCACATCTATGGCACTACTAGCAGGGCTACACTCATATAAAAGCATGTGTCGGTCTTTTAAGTAAAAACAAAAATACATAATCTAACACCAGTGCCATCTATTCGTCTACGGGCATCGAGGCATGTAGTGTGTGATTATGCCCTCTGCTGCTGAACGGTTAAGTTCGGTGCGGTGGGTGACCCGCAACGAACAAACCGTGGATCTCGGTGGTCGGAAGAGACACCGAAATCAGATAACGCCCTGTCCAACCCCCACATCCTACTTTTCTTGAGAAGCCTAACATCGCGTATGACATTGATGTGGATTACTGCGTCAACTACCCAACGGTGTCATTACCTGTGTCTCAGCCTTACCCGGAGTGCACCAGGGCACCATGATTCCCCGCATGTATGCGCACTGGCAGCTGCCGTCCGCCATCACCGTGTAGCTCGTCGCCGGATTCTACAAAACGACCCGTGAACTGCACATAACGTCATTATTAATGGCTTATAACAAGTTGCAATAAAGAACATTTAGAGAATGTGTAAGACCAGTAACATATTTATTATTATAAGAAATAATTAATGAAAGAAGAATGTGAAAACAGGAAAATATTGTTTAGCAATGGTTGTGATTTGGTCCCCGCGGTTATTTCACTCAATGCCGATTCGCAAGTATCTGTATTGACTTCCTGTCCAGTATCATATAATTTTTTAAGATATGTAGGCCTACTATTATTTTTCAGGCACTTTTATGTAAGCAACCGGCATTTTTATATTCATTGCTTACTTCTGTGAGAAAACCTATCCAGATTCTATAATGTAGTACTGAATTGATTTTTGTTCCTAGGGTTAATACCAACTTTGAACTAGAGTTTTATATGTTGCTGCGCCGACTCTTTGGAATTTGCTCCCTCTTGGTGTTAGATCAGATGAAAATTATACATTCTGTCGTCATTTAAAACATACCTTTATAACCTTGCATATCCACGTTAGCTCCCCGGCGTAGCGTAACTATTCATCTGCTGACAACTTTAATATCACTTATCGATTTTAGGTAGGGTAACCCTTTTATTTACGTTTGCCTGTGATCTTCGTGTCGAGGATTTAAGCGCAAACGAATTATTATTATTGTTATTATTATTTTCATTATTATTGATATTATTATTACTTAGAGTTTAATGTTGTAAAAGATCGATAAAATAAACCGTAAATTTACATTTTTATATGATAGTTCTAAGGGCTGCTCAGAAAGTTTTACACTTCACTCCCTGGCAGACCTGTTCAACAGAAAACATCCTCTCTCTAACATATCATACTGTATATAACGTGTGATAAGCACGACGTTTACTTGAACAAATAAAATATGTTCTCTTAAGTGACCTCACTGTGTAAAAGTGGGATGCAAGTACCTTAGAAAAGTCAAACAGTATCCGGTAGATTTCGCCGTGCATGTCAGGATACATGAAGTGAAGCTTCTTGTTGGTGTAATCGTATGATAATCTGGAACACAATGCAATATATAATTTGTCAAAGACAATATATACTATTCACGACGCTCATTGTTATTGCAATAAAGAGCTGGCAACACAGCGCGCTAACCTTTCCAATTTAAACCCATTCCTCCCCACCTTAGGCCACCTCCCTTTCTAAATGTTCATCCCCAAACCAGCGAGTATCATTACAGAAATGGACTGTACTTTGGTAAGTTCAACAACGTGTTTGTATACTTGTTCACACTTGTATAAACAATGTGTATTATCGTTAAAAAGAAATTATATTTCGTGAAACATAACGTTTTATAAACACAATAATTTAAAAATATTTTACAAGACATTTATAATTCTAACAACTCAACCAAAACGACACATAGTTATTCATATTTACAATGTACTTTGATGAGACTCACAACGTGAGCGAAAGGCCACTTCTGGGCAGCTTTCGACCGCCAACTGTCCCTATGTGTGACGCGAGAATAGCTTCGAACTGGGTCGGCATACAACAGCGCTGAGGCGGCGACTCATACTCTGAAGACGTTCTGTTTATTGGCGCCGATGCCGACTCTTTAATTCCCATTCTATCGAGTTTGTCAGAATGGCCGGTGTGTGATAACGTGTCTGATTGTGAATCGTCCTGTTTAACGCCCATCTTTCCATGACGTCTTCTTCCCCCTGAATCGGCAACAATCCCGTGACGATCTATGCCCAGCGTCTCCCGGTGCTCCATCCCCATCACCATGGCTGAGCTGAGGAAAGACATCTTGTGGCGACCTGTTGTGTCTGGAGTAATAGGCGTTGGTTGTTTCCACGTCCCCGCGGTTTTGTCAAACGGTCTGAGTATCGGCTCAGCGTCCTTCCCAGGCGAACTCGGCGGTCTCTTCTTCGGCAACTCGGCTGCCACTGACACAAGAAGCCAGCATACCACCAGCCCACTGCACGACATCTTTCCCGACTACTAGACTTGCAGATTGACACCGCGTTTTGTTCAGTCCTGTCCCGACCTCTCGTGGACTAAGAAAGAAAAAAAATTAATCACAGAGAAGACGTAGCTCGGAAAGTTGCCTCATTTATAATCGCCGTTAGGCTGAGTCGTAGCACTAATCACCATCGACTGCATCTTTAAGTGGGATTTCCAAGTGTTTGTTTTAAAGAAATGTGACACCAAACAAATGTATTTGTCACGATGACACGTAGAACTACTTTGCTGAAGCACATGTCAATGACAATGGGTTGACGCGCGTGACATCGAAAGCTAATTCAAAATGCTTATCACAAATAAGCTGTGTATATATGATAATATGGCGGGGTATATTATTGTTGTATATAAAGAAAGCCCAGTTATTTATGCATCAGTTGTATTAATAAAATAAGTAAATCTGCAATGCTGTTCCACGAGGAATGCATTAATAGCAGTAATTATTATAATGATTGTGCAATAAGTAATAAGTGTATTTGGAAAAATGGATTTATCGTACTGATGAGTTTTACACCGACGGATTATGTTGAGTTGATGAAACACATGTTCGTTATTGGTGCGTGTGCGTGTGCGTGTGTGTCTGTATGTCTTTGTCTATCTGTGTGTGTATATGTTGAGAACCCAGTGTAGACTTAATAAAAGAGTGTGTACTTTTTTGGTTAAAATTATTCAAGTAATTGACTTTGATCGCCAGATAGAGTAATTTGCGAAAATGGTAATAACTGTGTTATAGAACATATGTTGCCTTTTTTCGTGCAGTAGTTTGACAGGACCCAGTCAAAAACGATAATTTCATCATAACTACATGACGAAGTTGCGTTACGAGCTAACATTCTGTAGTGAATAATATTGCTTCGGCCTTTCAAAAACGAAAGAATGCAAGATCCGAAAAGATGAACTGAAGTGACTAGCGTGACCCGTTATAGGAATTAGTTGGTAGCCTCGATTACCCAGGCTCCGTTAGGTAGCAGCATTGACCCCTCACTTCGGCCTGGGTTATTAAAACCCTGCCAATGTTACCGGACGATGACTGGCTCTCAGGCCAACTATGAAATAACAAATTAAATAAGGATGCACTTTTATAAGATAACACTATACTATAACAACTATTGAACATTAAACTTATGTTGAAACATGTCACACACAAAATAAACCGATATTAAACTTTTTTCGAAGTTATTGCATTTTAATCACATGCATATTCACTAGGTGGCGGCTCTCGTGGCTCTCAACAAGTGGGCAGTCAAAACGCGATTCTGAGCCAGACTACAGGCTGTATCTTCCTAGCGAAGTGACGTAGCCAGACGAGAGTCGGTAAGCGAGACTAATTAGTCGGAGGTATGGCGGTCGCGTTATTGTTCCGGTGCGAAGGCCTAATGACGCAGTGATGGTAACGTTAAGTAATGGAGGTACTACATAATATTTGGGTATACAGAGTCTTTGAAACTATCAGAGTCCAAAAATTAATCCAACCATTACCGAGCTTACGTACTACCAAAAAATAGATAAGCGAGCGAAAAATAAACAACTCGGGACATGTCCAAAATCACTCAAATCAGCGTTCGCTAGCAAACGTACGGTTCATCTGATCCCAACAATGTTGATACCGTTTGAAATATTACCTTTTCATCTACGTAGTAAATAGGTTGATCATGTTAAAGTATATTTTTACCATTATGTTGATCTGAACTATGGTTGTTGTCATCCGCTTGAACTCAGCGAACGATGTTAGCGTCGAATGTTCTTCGCCGGCTGTCGGCGAAACTGCACATTTGTTTCTGTCAATCACCGGTGCGTTACCATGGCATCGCACATGGCCAATCTGAGGAGTTGATGTTTACATGTTAAGCTCCACCTATTTGTGCATGTCAAAACAGATTCACCGAATGTTGGCATTACATTAGCGATCGCCGAACGCTGACAGACAGTTTGTTTACTTGTGTTTATGTCGTCTGCAAAGTGGGTGGAGTCTAAATAGCATGAAAACAAGAACGCATGTCTGAAACCTATGTAAATTAGAATTTGTGCTCCTATCGGTAGATGGGCGAATTTTGTCGACGAAACAAGTTGGTTCGCTGGTGTGTAAAAGACCATAAACAACATGATTGCAGATATGTGTCAAGGTTCTTGGGAAACAAACGTATGTGCTAGAATGACAGAAGGTGTAATCTTTCAAAAATCTTTCAAACGGTACCAAGATTTTTGGGATCGGATGAACCGTACGTTTGCTAGCGACCGCTTCATTGAGTGATTTCGGTCAAGTTCCGAGTTGTTCATATTTCGCTCGCTTATCTATTTTCGGTACTGTGCTCCATTTACAGGCGGGCGCCACATTTTCAGTGGTTCGTCTTCGACCTTTCGGAAGAAAAATGACACCTTCATTGTTTTCGAAGTTCTCCTTTGGTCAAGGTATTTTTTAACTAGTTTTACGGTTTGTACCGGATGTCAGAAGGACGTTATTCGATTGTTCACAACGCTCCTGCAATTGTTCCGAGTGACGTAAACTGTCTACCGATAAGTAACAGACGCTTCACCTAACTGTTCATACGTATGTCACATCAAATGTCAGGTACGAATTGTTCTAGAAACCATATCCTGCATATGTGTATATGTGGCGCCATCCGACGGATGTCCTTTCTTCGTCTTAGCCTTCGCACCGGACGTTAGGCGGACGTTAATCCATTGTTTGCAACGTCATACGTGGCTTGCGCGATTGTTATACGTAACTGCTCAGCTACGAATATTTCGGGAAACGTCTTCTGCTTCTGTGTGTATATGTAGCGCCAACCGAAGGAGATGCATTTTTGTTAGTACATGTTAGTAACGTTAATAATTTACTGCGAAATTAAAATGACACGTCCACAAAGCTATTACTACATGAGGAGATGTATTACAACAGGAGTATGGTGTATATCTTATCCTTGAATATTTGTCTTAAATACCTAAATAACACGCCCGGTTTATGTGAGTTGTGTCTGAAGTTTTTGCCAACAACACCAAACAATTTTACACGAAGATTGGAGTCGTTAACATATAATAATTATGTAATGGAAGTTTTAATTATTATCTTACGGTATACATTTTAGAATGATTTTTGTTTCTATCAACATAGTGAGGGACGTTAATGTCAGCAAGGGCCGTAAATGTTCACATCTGGAGCTGTATACCATACTATTTCAGAATTTAGATGGAAGCAACCTGAGATTTTGATGCTTCTGTCATTTTGTGCAAATCCAAAATGGCTGCCACCCGAAATCGAAAATTGCCAGATCTCAGAAACCTGTGCTCCGATTTGAATGATCTTAATGTCGTTTCTAGGGAATTTGGGGGCGTTGGAGTGATTGGTGAAGTTTATGATTCGAATTAGCATAGCCATAGTATATGACCTTGACCTTAAATCGATTCATCAGTCACTTCAGCACTCCCCAAAACCCTAGAAACGACACTAAGATCATCCAAATTGGAGCACATGTTCGAGAGCTTCCATCAACATTCTGAAATAGTATGGTATCAAGGTCATCTGTGCCAAATTTCATACTTTTGTCCAGATGTGAAAATGTATTACTTTAACGTCCCTCACTAATAATACAATTCTAAATAGTTACGTGTACATGTAAAGCGCCTGAGAGCAATCTGATTGATTCGGGCGCTATACAAATACATTTTATTATTAATGTGAAATGTAAAAGAAGTATTAGCGTAGGTCAACGTTCCGCAAACCTTGACCGGCGGACGGTTTCCATGTGGCCCGCAAGATTCGCCCTAGGAATTGGAAATTGTCACGAGCAACCACAAAAGGTCATGCTTTACCATACAACAGTGTACGTTGGCTAAGCGGTTCTGGTGACATATAGGCCTTCAAGGAATTGGCAGCCCGTTCATGTAGTTGGATGGTATTGATTTTCGAATTAAGCTTTGCATTCTCACGCTCATTTACAAACATTTGAGCACAATGAACTTGCTGCTTCAGAGAGAACACTCGCTGATTAAAGGCCATAATTGTCCAAATGTTTTTTCTAGAGAACTATGTAAATATACTTGTACATTTGTGTTATTCAATGTTATCACAAATCCGAAGCCACATGTTTGCCAAAACATTGATAAAATTGGTCTTAAGCAGTGACCGGCCACAGTGCAAACCTGGAAATGTCTGTTTTCTGGAAACGTCCGAAGGCGCAGATACGTGACGTCACTTGTGGAACCGGTTACACGGCCACACGGTCTACGCGGCTAAATGTTATTTAATTACAATTATATTTCAGCTGTTTTTATCATTAACATGAATAATTTATGAAGACATGTGTTGTGAGAAACAGTCGCAATTCAGGGTTTTACTGGAAATTTGGTGGACATCTTCCCAAAAACCCAATTTGTCGGCAGAAAACGGAACATTTTATATGTAAAGGACGGGATCCTTGCTACGCCTAATAGTCCAGGACTTTTATGGCCAAAATAGGGTCATATTGGAAAAGATTGCAACAGAAGCAATTTTTGTAGTTTTTATAGCAGACATATATCCTAGAGAACATATCAAAAGTCTTCGCTTCTAAAAATAGGGGAACATTTTCAAAATTACCCATATATTGGGGCCCCTCAGTAGCTTTTTCCTGCACGATTTCGTCACGATTTTATTATCTGGAAAAAGAATGAACACGACAATGTTTCTGTAAACCCCAAACTATTAAAATGGGTGTTCGTAAATATGCACATATGTTCAGAGACTATAACAACATATATATACATTAACATTTTTTTTTTAATGTTGAGTAATTTTGTTAATGAAATTATTTCTTCTTACATAATACAAATACATTTAATTGGGGAACATCGTGTATCACAAACACTTGATATAAGGTCAAACATAAACACGTGAATCTACCTGGAAGGCTTAACTGAGATAAATGGCCGAATTCTTTCCCATATAACATGACTACTCTCTGTATAAAAGCATGCTATTGTCGTCAGCATCAGCCGTATATACAACATAACACAAATACATTGAGTAGGATAACATTATATATATATAAATTATACTGAACCCTTCGTGTAAGGTCAAAACACAATACATTAGCGTAGCCCAAAAGCTTAATTCAGGGATAATCGCGGAATTATGTACATTTTACTTGTACAACAAGTATGTGGCAACATGTTGCGCTAATTACTGCAACATTTAAACCGTTTTTACTGCATGTCTTTGTTGAAAACAGAACTAACATTTGTATATCATGAAATCTTAAATTATAATGGTCATTATGTTAATAAAGACTAGTTTTGATTTTGTCTCTCCACCAACAAACGCACGACTACTCGTCTTCCTCATCATCACTGGCGTCACCCAAGGCTGAGTTCGAGCAACCTGAGCCCCGGCATTGACCACGCGCAAGGAAACAAAGCCGGTGGGTGGTTACACAGCTCAAAGTGGAACATTGTCTCCATGTCATCAACCGATCTTGCTGCGACAATTACACGCTGAAAGAGGAACTCTGGGTCCACTTGAACCTGTTCACTGCCAACACGCACGGTTGATTTTGTCTGCAGAATGATAGTTTGCGTGATGCGTCATCGAATAGAACTTGCGTGACATCGGGTGTCCCGCAGGGTTCGGTGCTGGGTCTTTTGTTATTCTCGTCGTACGTACAACCCATTGGCGACTTAATCAGGGCGCATGGACTTTGTTTTCATCGTTAGCAAAGCGACACTTGGTGTGCGATCACTGCCACAGCTGGGTAGATTTTACATTGTCCGGGTGTGGAAAGTCATGGGCAGAAACCATGGAGGAAGGATTCACCTTTCAGTGCATTGGATGTTGGAAGGTGGAGTGTTTGCAGAAGGAGATAGTTAGGTTGACAGATATTGTGAAGGGAATGGAGATGGGAATTAGCAAGGAGGCAGGTCGAATGGAGAGAGACGACACGGAGAGAGGTGAGGATACTGCAAGACTGAAGGAGAATAGCAGTGGCAAGAAAACTGAGGAAAGGAGATTGAGAGGAGAGAAGGTGATTGGAGGGGAAGAAATTGGAAAATCGTCAACAGAAAACGTGACAAGCGTGAAGGTGACAGGGAAGAAAGTGACTGTAGAGAAGGAGGGAGGGAAGATGGAACGGGAGAGGAGAGAGGAAAATGAGACGGGACGAAAGAAGAAGGGACGAAAAGAAGTGAGAGCAAATGTGATAGAAGAGAAGTCGATAAAAGGGACGCTGACAGGAGGAAAGGTGACAAGAGAAAAAGCGACAGGAAAGAATGGATCGGAAGAGAATGTGACAGGAGAGAAAACGGCAGGGGGGAAAGACAACAACCAGACAGATGCAAACCGAAGAAGGAGCTATTCTAAGGCAGTAATTGAGGGGGCAATGAGGAAAGAGAAGGTGTTTATGGGTGACACCATTATGAGAAAGACGGATAAGACACTGAGTGAGGGGAAGGACATCGTTGTTTGTTTACCGGGGGCTAGGATTGAACATGTAACTGACAGGGTAGAGAATGTATTGGGACATGGCAAGGGGGGGGGTCTATACTGGTACATGTAGGAACAAATAATGCAGACAGGGAGGGAACAACTGCGATAGTACAGAAGTATAGACAGTTAGTGAGGAAGCTAAAGAAGACGAGAGTCGAACAGGTTATTTTGTCAGGAATTTGGCCAGTAATGGGAGGAATGGGGGCAACGTATAGAAACTGCAAGAGGATGGCGATCAATGCACTAGCTGATCAGATGTGTGAAGAAGAGGGGGTGGGATTCACAGATTTATGGGGATACTTTGTTGGGAGGGAAGATATGTACATGAGAGATGGCTTCCATCTTAGTGGAAAGGGGGCAGCAGTTTTCTCAGAGAATCTGTTGCAATCTGTTGACAGTGGGACAGGTTGCATCTATTTAAACTATATTCGCAGGGGGGACTCACAGAAAAGCCTGAAAATGGAGGCATAGGTAAAGACAGCACAAATAAATCAACAAATAACAGACGAAAGGCTGCCGGCGTCGCTACTTGATAGTTCACGCGCGGCGCCTTCTACACACGGTGAAGAGTCACGTCCGGAAGAGTCGCCCAGTTGGGAAGACTCGGCACCTCCGGACGATTCGCCAACTCATGAAGACGCGTCGTGTCGTGAAGATGTCGAATTGACGCCTGTCACGCCAGCACGTGTCACCCCATCTCCGACGCGCAGAGAGACACGTGCTCGCAGGCCACCGGCGTATTTAGCAGACTATCAGCAGTAGCGCCTGTGTTGTATAGTTCTGTTTTGTTTCGTTCCTATTGTTAAAAGAGGGAGGATGTCACGATATTGGTATTTATTACTGGGACATTCTCCGACAGCGACACTGGGCATCGGGGTCACGATGGCGCGAAGCAAGTGATTCTGTTTGTATTAATTCAATAAATACTTATAACACTTTCTATGCCATGTACAGTTCTAATCAAAGCACCACCGCAACATAACAGATACTACGATTGCTTCGGTGTTTAAAAAATACTACTCGAAGAGTAGAAAGTCGAATTGATATGAGTAGTGTGACGCATTAGTGGAATTAGTTGGATCGCGTTATTGTTTAGGTGATTAGTGACGTAGTGGTTGTAACATTAGGTAGTGGAGATACTACATACTGTAATCGGGTATACAGAGAATCCAGTGAAACTAGAGTCCAAAAAATAATGCATGTATGTATGTATGTATGTATGTATGTGAGTATATCTTTTTTTTTTTCGTTTCGCAGTTCGGACGGCACAGTTCCAGTGGTTAATTTTCGACGTTTCGGAAGAAAAGATACATCTTTATTGTTTTCGAAATTCTCCGTTGGTTAAGTTTTAGAGTTTGTACCGAATGTTAGACGGACGTTAATCGATTGTTCGCACGTGGGTTCACCGCGTGGGTTCACCGCGGCTAGTGTAGTGGTTAGCACATCCGCCTGGCATGTCAGCGCTCTGAGTTCGAAACCCGGACTAGGCAGGCATAATATTTGATGTAAAAACTGGCTCTCAATATTGGGGACTGTGTATCCCTCGTGACTCGGAGATCATGTTAATATCGGTCCAATGTTAATTTGGGACGTAAAAGAACCAATGAGGACGACAAGCACCTTGGCAGTGACCCTCTGTGCCACCATATAAAGGTCGGTTTGGCGATAATGTTCTGGAAAAGGCTGACTAGTTGAATGAGACCTCATAAGACCATTACACAGCACAATAATACAGACTCGTTACTTAATAGAACGTTGCCGAGCGTTGGAAACAACTAGAACGATAGTTCCGAACCCGTAAACCGTCCACCAACCATGTCAAATTGATGTCACGTCAAATGTCAGGTTCAAATATTTCTTGAAACCACCTCGTGCATCTGTAGCATATACACGAAGCGCCAACCGAAGGATGGGCATGTATTAGGGTTCATATCGGACGTTAGACGAACGTTAATTCATTGTTCGCAACGTCCCATATCGCTTCTGTGATTGTTATGCTCAGGTAGGAATATTTTGAGAAACCGTCTTCTGCGTTTGTGAATATACATGTATGTAGCGCCACCCGAAGGATGTGTATTTTCGCTAGTAATACTAATGATGATACTAATTTACAGCGAAATAAAAACAACACGTCTGCAACGTCAGTACTACAGGAAGAGAGCAATTACTATAGACGTAGGGTATATCTCACTCATCCTTGAATATTTGTATAAAATGCATAATTGACTGGATAGTGCGCTATATAAGAACTTACCTTTTTCTTAATTGACTATTATAATATTTATTGAAGCCATCGGGAGTATTTGTTTACTGATACACTAAAAACATTAACTTGCATACAATCATACAATACCGTTTGCAAATGACAATAATTGTTGCTACCGATCTGGCATGGGCAGGTAAGTGAACTAATTTTTGTTTGTGAACGTCACGTACCCCTTGCCCCTAGACCCCGTCCCTACGTAACGTTGTGTCATGCTGACCCAGAGACCCCACCCACTAAGCTATGCATACTGTAAGGATGCCCAATGATATTTATTTACTCACGCATAAATGGGGTAACGTGTTCATTTGTGAACAGCTAGAAAGTGTATGGTCTCTTAATAAAATAATATACTAATAATAAGCTTCTATAGCGCCTATATCCCTGAGTATCTGAGCCCAGAGGCGCAACATATAAACATCATTCGGCATCGTGAACAGGGACGACCGTGAGTCATCATTAGAGCAAGGGGTCGCCGAAGGCTAGGATGGGGAAGATATTTCAAATAAATAAGTCTTGATTTTTTACTTTATGTTCATAATGTACAACGATATGGTATTAGGAAAACATTTATTGTGTAGCATACGTTTCTTTAACTTAACTCATCGGGATGTATTAGTTAATATTTTCATCATATATTAAATTAAGCACTTTTCGAACCATACCCCGTACATTATACGTCTTTATGTTATTTTATGATAGACGAAATAATAAAGTAAATACGTGATTGGTTTAAGGAAATGGTTTCTAAGATCTTACACAAAATATAATGACCATGTGTTCGACAATATATCCGTTAAGGTAACAAGCACTGCTTAAACACACTAGATGACTACTTCAGCTACTCTGTTTGATACAAACGTTACGATTAATGAGGAATACCACATTCATATTTGCTATTTTTACATAATAAACATATATTTAACTGAAGTTACAAAACTGAGGCAGATTAGTGTTGTAATTTACACACTTTTACATGTTCATGACAATTTCGTTATCAGTCTTTATAGATATATAAATTATTATATACCAAACTCTTACTACACGTGTCATAAAAACAAAACAAAGTAATATTATTCTTTGCAATACATATATGTGTAGTTGTCGTTGATAATGTTTATGGTTTCCTCAGTCAATGATGGACATATCGCTTTAGATACCTACAGTAACGTTATTTAACTGTGTTGACATCCATCACATTGTTCGGCCGTTTTATATTTTACTGTACTCATAACATCGGGCCAAATACAATGGACGACTACCCAACAACATTGATGTGTATTCCCTTTAATACCCAATTGAGGCTACGTCAAAATGTGACTGGTAATTCATATGTGAAAGCGCCTTGTGGTAAATGATATTTACAATGAAGAGACAGCTTTAAACATAACTATTGTATTTTTGTTGAGATGAAACAGAGATCGCCTGACACGGCCTATTTTGTAATAAACCACATATTCTGTAATACAATCTGGCACATTTAATATGAAAGACTAATTTTGTAATAACAGAAGGCCCATTCTGTAATAATCTCAGGGGTTCCCATTTTTTAATAACAATAAATAACCATCGCATATTGTCGAGAAAAAGGAAAACCCTTTACTCCCGTATATTTTAAAGAAAATACATCAATTTTATATTTTGAGATAAGGGGTTATCTTGTCTATGTCACCCATGTTTATAATTGAAATGACCCCTTTAACATAACTCATGGAATTTGTTGTTTGAGATTATCTTTGGTAATTATAACAAACTGGGCTTGATTTTATTACAAAATTAGTCGTATTCGTAACAATCGCTGCATTCATGCGACAAGCACAACATACAACCCATTAAGTTGATTCTCCTGAAGGACTTTATTACAGATAATCACCAACTACATCATTGCGCGGTTAAAGACTTGTATAGTTGCGAAACGCCGTTAAGCCAGTAGTTTCTGCTATGTCCAATGTAAGTATTACTTTGTAAGTATATAATTTACGTCCTAGTAATTACTTCCGAATTTAACAATAACAACAAGTAATACACTTTTTGAGGAACCTGCCCCAGCAATCTGCATCACTTCAATATCATCATCATCATCATCTTTAAAATCGCTATCGTAAGTAAAGGTTAATCAGACGTCTGCTTCTACTAACGTCTTTAATTTCAAACAAACGTGACGTCATGTCATGCAGGACGTCAGTTCCAATTAATGTCGTGTTTCCTTTGTCCATCCACTTCAAAAGCAGCATTATTCGATGATGACGTCAACATGACCCTTCAAGTAAGGAACACTCGCATTGATTTCTTGCATAATTATACAACACTATTTACCTATGTTATTGATATCACGACACGATATAGCATATAACGAAATACATGTTTACGAGGTTCTGAGATATGTCATGGTACAACTGTTTGGCTTTTGTTGATCGCTATTCATGACGACAATTTGGATGTATTAGAAGCACAACAGTTGATGTGGTTTTGTCTTAGTACAATTATTCTTTGTTGGTGTTTAAATAATAATAATAATAAAAACAATAACAAAAATAATAATAATACATATTAAAGTCTTACCTTCATTTACGCCTTAGACGTGCAGTTGCATGCATGCGGAATCTTCATTATATCGGGGTTTGATATCCCGATTGTGACGTTCATATATGTTGTAATCGTCATGGAAGCGTACCTCTTTCCTGGAAATAAAAGGTTTTACTCTGTATTGATGGAAACGGCTAGAAACAAGCATATTACCTGAGCTCTCCTGTTTTGAAAAACATACCGCAAAACCAAGAAATGTCATAACACTCTCGACAAATGTAAGAAATGAATGTCACATATTTGTGCGTAACAAGTGTTACACATTAACAATCGTGAACGACTCTCTGACAACTAGTTGGAAATGCATAAATGTATAACGCACATGTTACGCATTGCGTGGGTTTTTATAAAACGTACATTTTATTATACTATTAAAAGTTTCAAACTACAATTTTAACTATACATGTCGTTCAGGGTATATTTAAAAGGTCTTTCGTTATATAATTAGCATTCACAATATCATTATCCATATCATCGCACTTATCCGGGTTTGTTATACTTCGGCCATTATGCACACATACTCGGATTCCCGGCAGTACGTGACGTCATCAGGAAGATGCAGTCGGACTTGCGAGTGAGCGTCATGGAGATCGGAGAGTCAGGACTGACGAATATGTTGACGTTGTCACCACTTCCGGTCAATGACAGGCCATTTGTCAACTCTGCACTGGCTAAACATACAAGTAAACATTATGCTACTGACCGACTGAATGAACGACCCAACGTACAAACGAACGAACGATAGAACGAACAAATTAACGAACAAATGAACGAATGAAATGACAAATGATAGAATGAACGGACGAAAGAACGAACGAATGAACTGACAAATGATATGACGAACGGGCGAACGGACGAACGGACGAACGAATGAACTGACAAATGATATGAAGAACGGACGAAAGAACGAACGAATGAACTGACAATTGATTATAACAAACGGACGAAAGAACGAACGAATGACCTGACAAATGTTATGACGAACTGGTGAAAGAACGAACAAATTAACTGACAAATGATATGACGAACGGACGAAAGAACGAATGAATGAACTGACAAATTATATGACGAGTTTACGAAAGAACGAACGAATGAACTGACAAATTATATGACGAGTTTACGAAAGAACGAACGAATGAACTGACAAATTATATGACGAGCTGACGAAAGAACGAACGAATTAACTGACAAATGATATGACGAACGGACGAAAGAACGAACGAATGACCTGACAAATGTTATGACGAACTGACGAAAGAACGAACGAATTAACTGACAAATGATATGACGAAAGGACGAAAGAACGAACGAATGAACTGACAAATGATATGACGAGTTTACGAAAGAACGAACGAATGTACTGACAAATGATATGACGAGTTTACGAAAGAACGAACGAATGAACTGACAAATGATTATAACAAACGGACGAAAGAACGAACGAATGACCTGACAAATGTTATGACGAACTGACGAAAGAACGAACGAATTAACTGACAAATGATATGACGAACGGAGGAAAGAACGAACGAATGAACTGACAAATTATATGACGAGTTTACGAAAGAACGAACGAATGAACTGACAAATGATATGACGAGTTTACGAAAGAACGAACGAATGAACTGACAAATGATATGACGAACGGATGAAAGAACGAACGAATGACCTGACAAATGTTATGACGAACTGACGAAAGAACGAACGAATTAACTGACAAATGATATGACGAACGGACGAAAGAACGAACGAATTAACTGACAAATGATATGACGAACGGACGAAAGAACGAACGAATGACCTGACAAATGTTATGACGAACTGACGAAAGAACGAACGAATTAACTGACAAATGATATGACGAAAGGACGAAAGAACGAACGAATGAACTGACAAATGATATGACGAGTTTACGAAAGAACGAACGAATGAACTGACAAATGATATGACGAGTTTACGAAAGAACGAACGAATGAACTGACAAATGATATGACGAACGGACGAAAGAACGAACGAATGACCTGACAAATGTTATGACGAACTGACGAAAGAAAGAACGAATTAACTGACAAATGATATGACGAACGGACGAAAGAACGAACGAATGAACTGACAAATTATATGACGAGCTGACGAAAGAACGAACGAATTAACTGACAAATGATATGACGAACGGACGAAAGAACGAATGAATGACCTGACAAATGTTATGACGAACTGACGAAAGAACGAACGAATTAACTGACAAATGATATGACGAACGGACGAAAGAACGAACGAATGAACTGACAAATGATATGACGAGTTTACGAATAAACGAACGAATGAACTGACAAATTATATGACGAGCTGACGAAAGAACGAACGAATTAACTGACAAATGATATGACGAACGGACGAAAGAACGAACGAATGAACTGACAAATGATATAACGAACGGACGAAAGAACGAAAGAATGAACTAACAAATGATATGACGTACGGAGCAAAGAACGAAGGAATGAACTGACAAATGATATGACGTACGGAGGAAAGAACGAAGGAATGAACTGACAAATGATATGACGAACGAACGAAAGAACGAACGAATGAACTGACAAATGATATGACGTACGGACGAAAGAACGAACGAATTAACTGACAAATGATATGACGTACGGACGAAAGAACGAACGAATTAACTGACAAATGATATGACGTACGGACGAAAGAACGAACGAATTAACTGACAAATGATATGACGTACGGACGAAAGAACGAACGAATGAACTGACAAATTATATAACGAATGGACGAAAGAACGAACGAATGAACTGACAAATGATATGACGAACGAACGAAAGAACGAACGAATGAACTGATAAATGATATGACGTACGGAGGAAAGAACGAAGGAATGAACTTACAAATGATATGACGTACAAACACAAGAACGAAGGAATGAAAAAATAACCGACAGAACGAACGAACGAACGAAAGCATGAACGAACACAATATTATTAATCTACCACATAACTAATAAATGCCATATTAACTAATAATCGTAATAATAATCAATTATAATAATTAATAAATTATTAACTATCATTCGGCGAAAACATGGTACTAGTAAAACTGCCTTATACTATATTTGACATACGCACTAATTACACTTCAAATCCAGTTTAAGCTATGTATTACATTAGCTTTCACTTTTACAATAAAGATCCGACGTCACACACGTTACCCACATCATGCTTCTCTAAGCAAATCCCCCACCGACTGCCTTCTCAATGTATATCCTGTATATTTGTGTAATTTTCGTCATCTACACACACCCGATGGAAGTTGAGGAATTTCACACACATCAACTTAGTCTTTCCTAGAGGAAAACATAACGCCGTGTGCTACTTTTAATCCTACAGTTCTTCACAGACCTAACGTAATGCGTGACAGCGATTTGCATTACTGCGTGAACTACCCATACAATATGTTAGCTGTGTTTGAGTCCTACCAGGGGTGCACCAGGGCACCATGTTTCCAAACATGGGAGCGCACTGGCAGCTGCCGTCCGCCATCACCGTGTAGCTCGTCGCCGGCTTCTACAACACGACCCGAGAACTACAGACAACGTCCCAGACTTCACGACCCAAGAACGGACTGACAACGTCCCATACTAATCCCGACACAGGACATAATAGAATTATTATTACTATTAATAACAAAATCGTCGGAACAATTATATCTACCCGATCAACAATGAGTAATGTCCCTGCTCAGCATCGTCATCAAGGTGATAGATAGATCTTTCATATTAACCATTTGGAATTTCTGGGTCGGCTTATATTGATCGCAGACAAACGTTCCGGTTTTCAAAATACGATACGATTACTCAATAATATAACACAAATTCAAAATAAAATGTTCAAATTATATTTCTTCAGTCTTGGTGTCTGTGTGCATTGCTTACTTGATTATTGCTTTTTAAAATACCGAATAAATAGAGAGAACTTGGGCCATTTCCTAATATGCTGTATTAACAAACACGCACGCACGCGTGCATGCACGCGCGCGCGCGCACACACACACACACACACACACACACACACACACACACACACACACACACACACACACACACACACACACACTTTAACATGTACATAAACAAAATAAATATGTCGTTGCTACACATCATTGATCTCATTATGTCACTGTATAATGCACGTACCTTAGAAAAGTCAATCAATATCCGATACATTTCGCCGTGCATGTCGGGATACATGAGGTGAAGCTTCTTGTTGGTGTAGTCGTATGACAGCCTAGAAGACAATGCAATGTTTCTTTTAAAATAAAATTAAGCGGATGGCAGCACAGGTCACATACATTCCCCATTACCAACCCATTCATCAACTGTCCAGCGCTAAGCCATTCCCAAATTTTCACCTCCGAATCCCACGAGTTTAAATGAAATAGACTACATTTATAGTAAGTTAAACGACGATGCATTTTGCAGCTATTGTTCATACTTGTTCATAGATGTAAACCCCATATGTAGTATTGTTCAGAAGGCATAAAGTCTTACTGTAATGTGAAATGTGACGCTTTTCAAATACACCAATTTTGTATCACACTATTTTCAAAGCTAAATCATTGACATGATACATCTCAACCAAGACCAAAAGGTGCGATGACTAGATAACGAAAAGTTTAATAATACTTCGGTCGTACTCACAACGTGAGCGAAAGGCCACTTCTGGGCAGATTTCGGCCGCGAACTGTCCCTATGTGTGATGCGAGGATAGCCTCGAACTGGTTCGGCATACAACAGCGCTGAGACGGCGACTCAGAATCTGGAGACGTTCTGTTTATTGGCGCCGATGTCGACTCTTTCATTTCCATTCTGTCGAGTTTGTCAGAATGGTCTGTCTGTGAAAAAGGGTCTTTTTTCGAATCGTTCAGTTTAGCGCCCATCTTTCCACGGATTTTCTTTCCTGTTGCGTCGGCAACAATTCTCTGACGTTCTGTGCCCATCATTCCCGGGTAGTCGTTCGACATTACCGCGGCAGCGCTGATAGAAGGCACCTTGTGACGACCGGTTATGCCTGAAGCGACAGACATTGATTGTTTCCAAAAGCGGCCCGAGAGAGAACCCAACGTTTGCAGACCAGACTGCGCTTCTCCTCCTCTCCATGACTGTCTGACCTTCAGATCCTTACGAAGTACGGCACCCCCCGATGGTTTCTTCACTGACATCGCTGTCGCCACGATGACAAAAGCCCACAACGCCACCAGCACTTTGCACGACATCCTTCGAGTCTTCCTAACCAAGTGATGACTGAGCGGGCGAAGCCCCCTCATTTATAGTCGGCCTCCGGCTTCCTTGATGGATTAATCATCAACGGGTGCACCTTCATGAGGGACCTCCAAGTGTTTGGACAACAGAAGTGTGACACCGATCAAGTGTATTGACTGTGCAAACTCAGAGACAAGTCTACGACGCTTAGAACAACTCCATAACAGCATGATAAGCCTACATGGAAGTTGGATTGGCTCGTGTGTCAATAGAGTGTGTCCACGAACGGAACCCATCGACTTAATCAGCTAACTAAAGTGTTTACTACGAATATATATAGCATGGTACGGGCATGTGTAAAGAAAGACCAACCCCAAATATTGAAATTGAAATTACATGCATAAATCATTATATAAGTCGGGGATAATTTTCTCAACAGAAGCAGACATGTTGTGGATGATACCGTAGCGTATAACAACACTGTTACTACTACTACTACTACTACTACTACTACTATTACTACTACTACTACTACTACTACTACTACTACTACTACTACTACTACTACTATTGCTACTACTACTACTACTACTACTGTATTAGTGCAAAACTAACTGCACAACATCGAAGCATGGATAGAACTAACAAAATGTTCACCGGCTATGTCAAACTATTCCTATGTTCTTTAAATCCATTGGTGCATAGAAGAGTACAGAACATAACGTGGACTTCAAAGTTGTTTTAATGGGATTTTCCTCACTAGGAATCCCTATGACGAACGTCAACTGTAATAACGTTTATATGTGGCTGCTCCCTCTTTCCCAATTAAAAAATGATAAAACAATCTAATTACGTTGTCAGAAAACACTATTGTCAAAAACATGTAGCACTTAATGATATGCATAATTAGTGTAGCTAGTGTGATTTTATAGAAATAGTATATCATATCTGATTTTACGACATATTAAAATCCCAAGAAACATAATTTAATTTACGATTTTTCAAACTTTTACAACTTTTTGGCATCTTAATAACCCAAAATATACCCAATATATACATTAATGCGCCAACTTTAAAGCACTGTACGTCTATCCCTTCGCAGGAGATGATATCAAGGTGCTCTTTCTCATATTATAATCATCCGCTTTCTTGGACGATTGGTTTCTAATCGACCAATTGGCAATATACTGAAAAAGGCAGTGATTTTGAGGTTTTTTCTTTGAGTTGTCAGGTGGCGCCACTGGGGGTAACTTTGATATCTGCTGCACTCAGTGTCGTAATGTTGCGTTGGCAGAAATTAAATGGTTATGGAAACAAGCTTAAACTCTAATGATTACAACTGCTGTCTTTGGTTTGTTGCTCCACGGGTGGATGTAAGCTAGTTATAAATACATATCTTACTAACATATCAGAATGTTTCCATAATGTGTAAATGTCGGCTAGAGTTGCATAAAGTGTACATCATTCTGAAGGTAACAGGTTAAAGGTCTTTCAACTAATTTATGATGGGTTTCCTGCGCTCCTGCTACGTGATTATGATATCCTTCCTTTCGATGCAGTCATCCATATGCACCAGCAAGCATTCGCTCTGTTAACATGGCAGTTGTTGCTACGCCACGAATTATATCGAGCGATTGGTCAAGTTACATGCAATGTTCACACGTTTTTGGGTGTAAGCCTATCCCTCCAATTAAAGAAAATGAATTGTAACTGTAACAATCCGAATTCACTCGTACTCGTGTGCTAGGCGAAAGTCGTCAACAAATGGATGGATGTACTATATATATATATATATATATATATACGGACATAGCAAGTAATATATGTCACAGCTAGGCTTATAAAAATATATCGATGGCCAGTTTGTATAGTTTGTTTGCCGCCCAACAGAGCATGACATGACAACGTCAGAGACATAGATAAATAGAAACTAAGAGGAGTCCAAGTAGACTTTTTTTAATATAGGTTGGTTATAAATATATTCATAGAACTATTATCTTCAAACAAGTTACAAAAGTACTCTTTCTTACAAGAGACGCTAAATGAGTGGAACACGTTATCTAATGAGTGCATTAACGTTACAGTGTCTTACATATGTGTACAACTAAAATAGACTAAAGTGACAGCATGTTGGAATCTCGTTGCGGCTAGGGCTTTCTTGTTCACATTCCACATGCAGATTAAACTTTGGACGGTACGTAGTCTTGTTATATGTTGTTAAAGGGAAACAACGGACAAATGTTAAGGATTATGCAACTTTAAGATTCAATACAAACTAACCAATTGCAACAGCAATCACATTTGTGACGTCAGTGATTTATTATGGAAACATTTTTGAACACACAACTACAGAACGTCATAGATCGCATCAGTGTTTGGCAGAACATCATGTCACAATTAACTTCTATGTAATTTCTGTAAAGACACGTGTAGTTTTTCACGAGTCAAAGCTATATGTTTAGACAGGAGGACATGTCGTTATATATATTCCACTTCTTCTAATAACGACAACACAATGAGTTTATAACTAGCTGGATACACAATTTCCAACTACATGCACACAAGCCAGTGGTATGGAAAGCACAAGAAGGGCTACGCCTACGGTAGCTCAGCTTCGTAAGATTTTCTAACCGTTTAAAATCTAATTTGGGGTGAAACCACAGTAGTTAACATAGGCGGCCATTGTAACGTTTCTTGATTTCCTGTAGAGTTTACCCAAAAATTTCCATAAAATGTCATAGCATAATTAACCTCTGTTGACAAACATATGTTGTATAAAATTCGCGAGACTCTCACACCTAAATTTCACACGGTGCCAATTTCTAACATTAAATCGCTTTATTTCTGCTAGAACTAGACACTGATTTGCCATGACCAAGGTGACATCATCAATACAAATGACACCTGCATATACGCAGACAGTCTCACCGACTGACAGCTGCCATAATTTAACAGCCATGCTGCAGAAAAAAACATAATTTGTACTCACATGGCACTGCATATAAGCGCTGGGCTCTGCGAATTAGAATTCGTTTCTTATTTTCAGAGCCCAGCCGGCTCTTCGAATGTGGACGCTATAACGTAGTTCGCAGAGCCCTGCCCTGCAAATTAGATTTCATTTCTTATTTGCAGAGGCCAGCCAGCTGACTCTGCCATTTGCGGTGCTTGGTGTAGTTAGCAAAGCCTAGCTTTGCGAATTAGATTCCACTTCGTATTTGCAGAGCTCGCATAGCCAACCTGCTCTGTGTTTGGCTCGGCCTTTTTATAAACTTGGCCCGAGTGATATGCTATTGGGTACGTGGTTTTTCTGTATAGAAGAGACTATATTCTCCACTATTTGTACAATTTATCCATAAAGTTTCACTATATGCGTATGAATGTTGTACTACTTCTTTCCAAGTAGACTTTGTAGTTGTAAATACATTCTTTGGTATTCCTATGTCTATCTATGCGACTTTTAAATAGTTAGGTGCAGTTACAACGTCTATTAAAGTATTCTGATTATGGCTACCACTCTTAGTTATTATACTGTTTTATATTTCAAGATATTATTAACACAAGGCAATTATGCAGTCCATAATCAATATAAGAGTTTTTATTAACTTATAGACATACATACCCTGGTATTTCAACACTGACCTAAATAGTAACACAGATAACATACTAATACACATCACACTTACCTATCTACTAAAAACTTAAATCCTTTCACAACATATATTCTTACAAACATATTTCATGAAATCTCGACATCAACATATTAATAAAAAAATCATATTATACACAGATGGTACATAATAATACACAACATACTTGCCTAGATATCAACACATGGAACATACTAATGCAGAATACACTAAATCCTAACAACGTCCATCACAAATACATACACCACTTATTTAATACACTAAAACCCTGTCCACTTTTAACTTATAACAAATAAAAAGCGTAAGCGAAACCTTGTATACGGAACAGGGAAAAGCGTCAAAATATGGTCATAATATCTACGTAGGAAGCATAAATATGATTGATTGTATTAAAATCATTAACACGGGACGTACTATTATACTTATATAAACTGGTAGTAACAACTGAAATCCTGCCACAGCTTACTAACACACTATTAACTAAAATTTAAAATACTTTTTTTATTGAACTTCTAACCATCTGGCAGAGATACATGTCACAGAACATTTCCTACACACGAACGCACGCACGCGCGCGCGCGCGCACACACACACACACACACACACACACACATACACACATACGCACAAACACATCGAACAATTTTGGATCTTCAATCGTTCTTTGTTAGAACACCTTTCACTCACCACTCATTGCGTCCATAGAATGGTTGACGTAAAAATGCACCAAAATAAGTAAACATACCACAAAACTTAACAATTATCCGACCACGGAGCGGTTCCCTTCCCCATGCATTCCACCTGGCGACTGCAGCGCGAGACTTGAAGCGTCAGATCGTCATTTATCACCAACACATCATGAAAAGCGGCAGAACTACCGTTTTTGTATGCAATATTACTTGGAAACTCTGCAGTTAGCACTTTTGCTATCACGGACGCCATTCTTCTTAAGTTTGTCCAACACATGACACCTGTACATGTCTACATGACAATGCCGCATGATGGCTGAGGGCTTGCCATGACAAATGGCATCAGCAATCTGGATAGAAGCATCAGTATCATGTTTAACCTCCATGACAAACAATGATGTATGACTCACTAGATCACAGACAGGTCCTTTCTCAATGCGGTTATGTTGTTCATCCAGTTACCTGATGAATAATAAATGTGAGAATGTTATTCTGGCCTTGTTCACCCGTATCAGTTGTGTTGTTACATTGTGTAAATATAGTAATGCAAATCCATTGCATAATAATGTTTACGTGAGGCAACACCGACAACACTAATTCCTAGAGCCGGCCTGCAGAGTAGGACAAACAGGGGAACAATGTACTTTGACTAGGTCAGAGTCCAATGGGTAACAAATTAGGCCTTCCCGCGCTTTAATGTAGGTATACAGCAGAATAAAGAGGGCAAAAATAAGTTGTTGTGTTGTTGCATTGCGTTAATGGAACTAATTTATAATCGACTAATACAAGCTGATTTGTTTGTACAAAGTTATTAATTATTTTTAGCGAAATCAATTTAGTTATTTAATCTCACTGATATTTTACCATGAGCCCATGTACGCCGCAGCTGTAGAAATCGGACTGCACATTGTTTTTTATACCTACAACTTGCAAACATCCTAGACATTTCGATGCAATTTCGTCACGCTTCTGCATGTAATTCCTGTAACATGTTATATTTATAAACAAATTTGACATTTAGTAGCTATTAATTTATTCGACAATGAGACTAAAGGAGACATACTCCTGTCTAATGTGCACCTTTTCAATACCGAAAAAAAATCACTAAACTATGAGAAAAGTTTAATGTCGGTTTATTTTTGTGTCACATGTTTCAATATAAATTTAATGTTTAATATTTGTTATAGTATAGTATTATCTGATAAAAGTGTGCATCTGGGGTAAAGCCCCCTACCGGTAACATTGGCAGAGCCTTAATGTTCCAGGCAGTAGTGTGGGGCGAAAACGTGCTGCCACCTCACGGCGCCTGGGTAATCGAGGCTACTAGTGTAGCGTTTGCGGCGAGCGGTCGGCAGGGAAGCATACGGGCATACGTTCACTCACTCAGTCGTACTAATGATAAGTCAGGTTATACGTTTTCACAGTTTATTATATGCGGAAAACCCTACCAATACAAGATCTAATACACGGTATACGGCTATGTCTGCTAAATACTACCCAGTTATAAAGGTCAGAACAATAGGTTCAGAAGGCGGCGGCTTATGCAGCAACCGAATTCTTGTAACCGATATATCCTAAAAGTCCGAACAATAGGTTCAGACGGCGGCGGCTATTACAGCAACCGAAGTGTAACCAATATATTCTAAATGTCAGAACAATAGGTTCAGACGGCGGCGGCTATTACAGCAACCGAATTATAACCGATATATTCTAAATGTCCGAACAATAGGTTCAGACGGCGGCGGCTATCACAGCAACCGAATTGTAACCGATATATGATAAATGTCAGAACAATAGGTTCAGACGGCGGCGGCTATTACAGCAACCGAGTTACTCACCGAGTCTGGGAATAACTGATTGTCACGGGTGTACTGCGAGTCTTTTAGTACTTCTCGCAGGGCGCTCGGTGACAGTGCTTCACGAGAAACGTTCCTCCGGCAGTGTGCCCCAGTGGTCGCTATAATACATCGCTGGCCTGTGTTATGCACACACAGCTCCAGCATGCATCTTCGGGCCTGTTCTAACAAACAGCTCCCTCGCAGTGTCTGGCTGTATCCCCCAACAGCCAGTCTTCGAAGTGTCTGGCTGAATCTCCTGACAGCCAGCCTTGATCCTCATTAAAGCCCTCCTTATATACAGCTAAATATGTAGCCTTGGGACAGACGCTGTCCCTTGATTATGTCATTTCCAAAGTCTATGGTTCTCTAGAAATCTTGGCAGGATGCCAGTGAACTTACAGTAACCTTCTGAACAAAGGCCCCCTCTATAGGGTTCTTGCCTCCCCAAAACCAGATGGCTTCAAATGTAAACAAATCCCCCACCTCAGCTATAGTGATTTGCATATAAATAGGCTTTTCGGAGCCTGTACAACATTCAGCAATTAAGAAGATTGATACTATGTGCGTTATCATTCTAAATGCTCTACACTACCCCCCGCCATTTAACATTTCGTCCCGAAATCGTAATAAATAACACACATGCATAATATACAGCTTTCAATAGTAATGCTGAAATAAAACATGTTATAAATCAGGCTCTGAATAACTGAAAGTTCATTTTTCTAAAATGTTCACGTACGATGATGGGGACATACGTCTGTCTTGCGCGATGGCCGGTCGAATCCGTCATGTTGGCTGTATCCTCCGTCGTAACTCGCGTCATCGCACGACGGCCGGATGGGTCCTCGCGTGTCACGTCCGGGACGTCAGTTCACCGCTTCTAGTGGACGCTCAGCTCATTGTTGTCTTCGTCATCTTCCATCTTCTTTGCAAACAGCGCAGCAGGTTGTGTCCAGATTGAAATCTGGTGTTTGCAACCGCCATTTTCTTGCAGATTACTCATATTTCGTAATCTGCACTGTTATGGTGGTTGCCATAATTTGTGCCATATGACCTGTTTCGGTCATATATCGTAATAATGCGTCCGATTGTATAACAGATCCGTGAGACAACACGTACAACTTCCGTCGGAATACATTGCAGCGTATTATAACTTCTCTTTCACGTTCTCAATATCTGACGGGCACCAGATTCAACAGGCTAGATTGCGTAATCTAATATACGCAGTGTGCCAGTTGTGATATTCATCTCAACCAACAGGACAACCTTTCTGTTGATATCATGTGATTCTCTGGTCAGTATATGCCATACTTCTGATGGCCTCGCTCCAGACTTCCATGTCTGCTGGAGGTGTTTACATATGGCAACACCCAACCTGACATATGTCAAAATACTGCCATTTGCGAGGAGAATCAGTGATAACCGCTGCCACATTTACACTGATCTCTGTGGTCAGTGTGTACACTGAACACATCATGCATGCCTTGTCCTCACACACTGAGTGTGGCATTGACACCCCCATTAAGAACCCATCTTAGATCCACTGGCCTGGCCTGGCCTAGCCCAGGGTAACAAGTATCTCTGTCCTTAGACAGCGTCTGTACCTCTGGGACTTCAACTCATGGAGAATATAGTCTCTTGATGAGCTGCCACACTGATACAGGTTTATAGCAGTCAACTATACATCTAAAAATGAAATACCGCTCTTAATACTAAGCATTCCTGTAAACAACTACCTGCTCTTAGCATGGTGTTACTGTTTACCTAATACAATATCATCTTCCAAGACATCTACAGACCAATCAGGGCTATCAAATAATAACTGTGACTCTTTCTCTTCTATTTAACTTTGCCCTCTGTTCTAACAGATCACACCCTGTGGCAATTAAATATATATTAAGTCAGAAGCTGCCCAGGACAGAACCGGGTGGGTTGCACCACTGGATACTAATTAACCCCTCTCATCATACCCTTGGGTCAGTAATCAACCTCCCAAGGCTGCACTTGCAATGTTTATCAACACAAACTGACCTAAGTTAACCAGATGGCCTCTGTGTCTGAATCGGCCACACTGACCAGTTCACCAGCTGTCCAAACTAGTGTTGTTAGACTGGATTATTCCCTACAACCCTAATTAAGGTATCAGGGTCAACATGTGATTACGACCACTTTGACTGGATAAATAAATGCACCAACTTTCTGCCAGAAAGTGCTTGAATGATCACTGTATTTCAGCCAGTTCTTGAAACTAAACTGTTGTGTTGTGAAAAATGTCACAACGATACAGTGCGTGCACGATTACACCGAAACATTTGCTTCTGCCCGGTTCTGCAATTCAGCAGACCTCGTTTATTGTGGACCTGCCACAGACAAAGTTATGGAACGATTACACCGTGACACTTGTTCTGCCCGGTTCTGCAATTCAGCAGACATCGTTTATTGTGGACCTGCCACAGACAATGTTATGGAACGATTACACCCTGACATTTGTTCTGCCCGGTTCTTCAATTCAGCAGACCTCGTTTATTGTGGACCTGCCACAGACAATGTTATGGAACAATTACACCGTGACACTTGTTCTGCCCGGTTCTGCAATTCAGCGGATCTCGTTTATTGTGGACCTGCCACAGACAATGTTATGGAACGATTACACCGTGACACTTGTTCTGCCCGGTTCTGCAATTAAGCAGACTTCGTTTATTGTGGACCTGCCACAGACAATGTTATGGAACGATCACACCGTGACACTTGTTCTGCCCGCTTCTGCAATTCAGCAGACCTCATTTATTGTGGACCTGCCACAGACAATGTTTTGGAACGATTACACCGTGACATTTGTTCTGCCCGGTTCTGCAATTCAGCAGACCTCGTTTGTTGTGGATCTGTCATTTCCGCATTGAGATTCTTCATTACCGATTGTCATTCACAGTCAGTCGTGACTTGTCCGCACACATACGGTAGGGAGGTCGTGAAAATATAATCTTGTACAATACAAAAATCTTAACTAAGACTTGATATTTTATGTATTTCCTTTAAATATCATTTATAAAAGGAATTTTACATAGAATTATGTTAATTAACTAAGCAACTAACCTTTCGGAAAAGCTTACAAAAGTATCTCCAGGTCCCCCACTTTCAAATTGTCATCCAGCATACGTGTACACAATACATCTGGCTCGTTGTCATACACCACACTGAACCAGCTTGGAAAGCCTGCTACCCATAGGTTGGAGGTTATGCTTTAATGGTTTTCATTATGTGGATATCAACAAAATCTAACATGTTTTAGAAGTGGCAGGTATACCAGCAAAATCATGTGGACATTAACGAGTACGTGCATGTCAGGTATGCAAAGTTAGTAAAGAATGTGTGAGAGTATAAGCATAGCCAAATATTGCATGCATTGATGTAAACATTCTGCTTTGGCCTTGCACCATATAATTATGTAAACATATGTAGGTTTGTGTGTGTGTCCGCATGTTTGCGTGTGTGTGTGAACTTAGTAAAGTGAGAAGGATAGCCAACTACTGCAAGTAACAATAAGCATTCCGCTGCACAGCATGCACGTACAACATTATATATATATATATACATATATATATATATGTATATGTACATTACATAAGATAATTCAAAGTTGCATAGCAATATATAATATATATATTAATATTGCTATGCAACTTTGAATTATCTGATGTAATGTTGTATCTACAAAGATCCGTTTGCAGAGCACAGCGATGGCTGGAAGTAGGATATGAAGAATCACTTCTACATCTGCATCTACATCAGAAAGTGTTGTCAGCATTCCAAACACCTTGTCCTTCTTGATGCGAGTAGCGTCTTCAAAGATAGGCGTACTCGTCCCACTCATTAACTCATTGATGTTTCTGCATGACTCCTGGCAGAATGACACGAGTTGCTGGTAGTGAGTGTTCATGTCCAAGATGTGAACACTCTTGTCTTCGATCATGCATCAGAGGGGGCAGGTGATCAGCTTCCTGATGAATCCAAGTGCTTTAGATCCAGTGAGAAACTGTAGCGTTTCTAAGTCGTTTAGAACGGATTTCAACAACCTATTTGACGCACCTTGTTTATTCATAAAGCACCGCATTTAATTGCATAGAAAGAATGTCCTTGCAGCATTCGAAAATAAAATTTTGAAAAAGCATGCATACCCATCAGCGCTGAAACAAAATCACCAGGAAATGTTAAATCATGTTATATATTCATATACAAATAGTTCTAGGAAGATACAGTAAAAAACAACCCCAAAAAGCACCACCAAGCCAATGTTCATACATGTAGTTAGTTACAGCAAGATCAATGCAGTGTAATTAGAAGTACGTCAGATGTCTGATTTATGGATATTCATTTGTTGTTATTAATTGTCATACATTTTTTTATGATAACAACATGAAAATAAACTTTTAATATTCATATAACATCCGCAATTTAATATATGATAGCATGTCTGTGCATATGTAAACACGAATAACAAATGCCTGGCTAAAACACAACTTCAGAATAAAAGATTGCAATAAATTGAATAATATGTACGCCGGGTATGTGAGCGATAATAGAAGAAATTCGTTGCCGGACATGGGGTACCTCTACGTTCGAGCTTGGGGCAAAAATGGGCAAAGGTGTATCTCCGCCAAATTTGCATTAATATTACGTTTATACATTACTAAATAGCGTATATGTAGTTTGCCAGAGTTTCCGCAAGTTGTTCATACCTTAGATCCTCTCTAAATATGGTCAATGTTCACCATATCATATTTTTCTTAATTTTATTTCAATTCATACAAAAACACGCCAAAAGAAAGAGTATCATTTTGCGATTTCACATGATTTTATGAAAACACCACCTGTTATGTTGCGGTGGTGCTTTGATTATAACTGTACATGGCATAGAAAGTGTTATAAGTATTTATTGAATTAATACAAACAGAATCACTTGCTTCGCGCCATCCTGACACGTACTCGACCCCGTGACCCCGATGCCCAGTGTCGCTGTCGGAGAATGTCCCAGTAATAAATACCAATATCGTGACATCCTCCCTCGTTTAACAATAGGAACGAAACAAAACAGAACTATACAACACAGGCGCTACTGCTGATAGTCTGCTAAATACGCCGGTGGCCTGCGAGCACGTGTCTCTCTGCGCGTCGGAGATGGGGTGACACGTGCTGGCGTGACAGGCGTCAATTCGACATCTTCACGACACGACGCGTCTTCATGAGTTGGCGAATCGTCCGGAGGTGCCGAGTCTTCCCAACTGGGCGACTCTTCCGGACGTGACTCTTCACGGTGTGTAGAAGGCGCCGCGCGTGAACTATCAAGTAGCGACGCCGGCAGCCTTTCGTCGACGACCCGTAGAGCTCGCCGGTTGCGCCTGTACACGTGACCGTTGATCAGCACAGCATACGAACGATGGGACAGCTGCTTCGTGCATTCCCCAAGCGTCCATGTCTCGTCGCCAGGCAACTTCATCCGAATTGCACTGCCCAGTGCTATTGGCGCCAGGTAATGTGCCGATCGGTTGTATTGTGCACACTGCGCCTTTTTGTTTGCGGCTCTGTCGCGAGACACATTGACGGCGAGTTTAGGTTTCAGCATCCTGCGTTGGGTCGGTAGAAGCAGCGGCGTCCGAATAACAGTTGTGCCGGAGACGCGCTGTAACCTTCACGGACGGTGTTCCGGAAACTCAACAGCGCCAACTGGATGTCGCCGCCATCATCGATTGCCTTTTTGACGAGGTTCTTCACGGTGCCCACGGCCCTCTCGACCTGACCATTACTCTGGGCATATCTCGGACTGCTGGTTATATGCTCTATGTCCCATTTCTTCGCAAACTCCTGGAACTCGCCGCACGAGAACTGCGGGCCATTGTCCGACATAAGAAGCTCTGGTGACCCATGACGCGCAAACTGGGATCTCATCGCGTCGATCACACACTTCGCGCGCGTATTTGACGTCAATCTCATCAGCTCGAAGAAGTTTGAATAGTAGTCAACAAGGACTAAATAGTGTTGGCCATGCAGTTCAAACAAATCGGCGCCAACCTTAGCCCACGGCCGCCCAGGAACATCATGAGGCAGCAGCGGCTCTTTGCATTGATCTGGCCTGTGCGAGTTACAGACGCTGCATTGACTGACGTAATCGGCAATTTGTTGGTTCATCAACGGCCAGTAGACGGTGTCCTTCGCTATACGTATGCAGCCCTGTATCCCTTGATGCGATCTGTGAATAGACGAGATGATGTCCTTGCGCAATCGAGCGGGAACCACTATCCTGGAGTCTTTGAACAACAGACCATCCTGCACCGTCAGTTCGTGCCGCACACTGTAGTACGCTCGAAGATCCAGATCACTGTCCGATTTCTGCGAAGGCCACCCGTCCACCGTCACCCGGATCAGTTTCTGCAGGACACGGTCCTCACCGGTGGCTGCTTGCAGCTCTTTCAGTCGGTTTGGCGATACCGACAACCATTTCGTCATGTCGATCTCTGCGATGTTGACGGCGTGGACACTCGGCTCGCCGGGAATGTACGCTCTGCTCAGTGTGTCGGCGATATGCATATCGATCCCACGTGTATACGTCACGTCCAAGGTGTACCGCTGCAGACGCAGCATCATGCGCTGTAGGCGTTTCGGTGCAGTTACGAGAGGCTTTCTGAAGATCGCTTCCAGAGGCTTGTGGTCACTCTGCACAGACACATTCTCTCTCCCGTATATGTACTGGTCAAATCTCTCGCAGGCGAACACGATCGCGAGAAGCTCTTTTTCTATTTGGGCGTAGTTTCTCTCGGTCGCCGTCAGCGCCCGAGACGCATACACCACCGGAAGTCCATCTTGTAGCAAACTCGCCCCGAGACCGCTGTCTGATGCATCGCACTGGATACACACTGCCTTCGTCACATCGTAGTATTGCAGCACCGGCGTAGTTGTGAGGGCCCTCTTCATCTCATTGAATGCTTGCTCGTGGATATGTAGCCAACTCCATTCAATCTCCTTGTTCACGAGATGTCTGAGCGGCTCAAGTATCGCTGATAAATGTGGCACGAACTTCGCCAGGTAGTTGACAGTACCAAGTAGCCGCTGCACCGCCTTGACGTCTTCCGGAACCGGCATTCGCACGATGGCCTCGACCTTCGTAGGGTCCACCCGGAGACCTGATCGCGTCAGAATATGTCCGATGTACGGGACTTCCGTCAACTTCAACTTCATCTTGCCCGCGTTCAACCGTAAGTTTCGTTCTCTAGCCCGCTCCAAGAATGCTCGCAGGTTCTGGTCGTGGTCAGCCTCCGCTTGCTCATCAGTAGCACCGCAACCGACGATAAGGAAGTCATCGTGAATTACTTCAATGCCGGCCAGGCCTTCCACCAGTTGATTCATTGAGCGCTGCCAGATTTCCGGGGCTGAGTTTATGCCAAACGGCATCCTCAACCACCGGTATCTGCCGAATGGCGTGTTGAAACAGGTTAGCATGCTGGACTTGTCATCTAGCGAAATCTGCCAAAACCCGTTTGTTGCGTCCATCACTGTGAAGAAGCGTGCCTGTTTCATTCGAGTGCTCACCTCCTCGATGGTTGGAATCGGGTAATGCTCGCGCCGAATGGCAGTGTTCAGGTCTTTGGGGCCTAGACACAGCCTGATTTTCCCATTGGGCTTCTGCACGACAACCATGCTAGACACCCAGTCGGTGGCTTCTGTTACGTGTGCTATGATTGCATCGGCCACCAGCTCGTCGAGTTTCTCCCTCACCTGTTCACGCAGTGGTACCGGTACACGTCTTGGAGCGTGCACTACAGGCCTCACAGACTCGTCAATCTGGATAGTGTACGTGTCCTTGAGCCTGTCTACGCCCTTGAAGACGTCTGCATACTCGGCTAGCACGTCGTTCGCTGTCAGCCCTGCGGTGGTCGCGCAAACACTGTAGACAGAGTCAAGAGAGTCGCAGTCATGTATCTTCAGAAGCCCCATGCCCTCAGACGTTGCTAAGCTGAGAATTGGCTTATACTTTCCCTGGATGTTGAACACAATTCGGTGTTTGACGCCTCGCCTAGTGACTAGTAGCTTGCATTGGCCGAGAGCGGTTTCGCGTGCTCCTGTGTATGTTACAA
The DNA here is from genome assembly GCA_963995525.1 of Escarpia spicata. Classification (NCBI taxonomy): domain Eukaryota; kingdom Metazoa; phylum Annelida; class Polychaeta; order Sabellida; family Siboglinidae; genus Escarpia; species Escarpia spicata. The sequence continues at coordinate 61,404,419 of OZ023210.1, forward strand.
TGACGAGTTTAATTGGCCTCAGATTCGCCAGCGATCTGTCCCCTGTCGCCCTCACGTACTCATCGCGCGGCAGCTCGCAACAATCAGCCCCACTGTCTATCTGGAACGGCACCGGCACGCCGTCGTCACCCAAGCCAAGTGTTATCATCGCCCGACGTCTAATGCCCACACTGTTCACTCTTAGTGTTCCAACACTATACTCATCATCTGATGTTGACGTCTGCACTTGGCATTTGCTTTGAAAATTATTATTTTTTCCACACTTCCGGCACTCCTTGCCGTAGGCTGGGCAGCTTCTGGGACCGTGGTCGTACGGACAGTTCTTGCAAACCACCCTGCCTTCTCTATCTTTATGACCTTGATCGCGTCCGCGGAATCTGTTGGGCGCCTGCACGGTGCACACTGCCTGATCACCTGACATGGCGTGTGTCTGCACTACCGTTGCTTCAGCAGCTTGCACCATTTCATACGCTCGTTCGAGAGTCAGAGCATTCTCCCGCAGTAGGCGTTCGCGCACTTTCGCATCGCGCAAACCGTGTACGAATCTGTCCCGAATGATTTGGCTGGTCGTTATGCCACCGAAATCGCAGCTGTCTGCAGTATGGCATAGCTCTGTCATGTATTGCGCACCGGACTCTCCAGCCTCTTGGTTTCGGCATTGAAATTTGTACCTCTCAAATATGGTATTTTGTCGTGGGTTGCAGTGCCTTTCAAACTTCCGCAGGACGTCTTCAAAGTTGTCTTCACTTTCACCATCCGCGTATTGAAAGGCGTCATACACTTTGACAGCGTCATCGCCAATCACCGACAGAAGTGTACACACTCTTTTCTTATCTGACGCCTCGTCGATGCCGGTCGCAATTTCGAACCGATTCCACGTTTTACGCCAGGCCTTCCACAGAATTGCGGCCGATTTATTATTGATGTTCAACGGTTTTGGCGTAAGAATGTTCGACGTTGCCATCGTTGACGTTGTCAGATACGGTAGGCCAGAGTACAGCAGTGCCAGCGAACACTAAACAGTTCAGAACACTCACCACAAGCGATAATTAATGTCACAAACTGGGCGTTAGCGGTTCGTGTACATACGCACTGACACCATGTTATGTTGCGCGGTGGTGCTTTGATTATAACTGTACATGGCATAGAAAGTGTTATAAGTATTTATTGAATTAATACAAACAGAATCACTTGCTTCGCGCCATCCTGACACGTACTCGACCCCGTGACCCCGATGCCCAGTGTCGCTGTCGGAGAATGTCCCAGTAATAAATACCAATATCGTGACACCACCCTTCCGCGAAATTAAATATGGCTGCGCCCGCAACGAAATGAAATGTTTGCGGGTGTCGTTGTTTCATCACGAGTATCTGTATGAAGCATTACGAGTTCACAAAAGCAGGTATTTTTTATCACAAAGAAAACGTATTTATGTTTCTTTTGATATAAAATATATGATCAGTCTTTATAAATCAATGGTCTCAACATGTGAATGTTGTACATACTAAAATTGCAAAGAATCTGTCAGTAATGCGTCGTGTTAAATGGTTGCTGAATGAGACTGCATTGTACACTTTGTATTGTTCATTTGTTCTACCTTATATGGACTATTGTTGTGAGATATGGGGAAACACTTATAAAAATAGAATCCAGCCATTGTATATTCTACAGAAACGTGCAATCAGAATATGCTGTCAGTTGGAGTACAGAGCTCACTCAAAGCCAGCTTTCTTTAAATGTAATGCACTGACTATTTTTGACCTGATTGATTTAAAATCCATGGTCATAATGTATAAAATATATAACAGATTAATGCAAAATAATTTTCTTTCTCGTTTTAAAGTGGTAAACACCACTCATGCCCACAATACTCGTCAAGAAAATAACTTTGAATCTAAGTATTGCAGAACAACTCTGAAAGCGATGTGTATCAGTATAAAAGGTGTAAATATGTGGAATTGTTTAAATACAAATATCAAAAATTGCACTAATGTAATTGCCTTTAAGAAAATGTATAGATCACTACTGGTCAGTAAATACAATATATAGTACATTTTATTTTATCGCTACAATCGTATTCAAATCTTTATTTTGTATAAAGTATTCTTACATCAACGATACTTATTCCTATTGGTCAATAAATACATTATGTACTCTTCGAATTCTTAAAAATATATATATATTTTTTATGTTTTGTTATACTCATTTGTTATACATCATGTTCAAATCCTTTTATGTGTCAAATTTATCTACATCAAAGATACTTGTTCCTGTCTGATGACTGATGTCATCAAGTCTGCATTGTCTATAATTAGTAAAACATGCTTATTAGCATGTATAAGTCCTATGTTAAAATAAGGAGTATTAAATTATACTTCATGTACCTCATTCGTCAAATTATCTTTTAAATTATGTACATGTATTATGGAAAGGGAAATGCTAACTACAAGTATTGCACTTCTTGCATTTTTCCTTTCAACATTTCAATATATTATATACTATATTATTTAGTATGCATTATAGGAATTATGCTGTATATGTATGTATGTTATGTTGAATAAAATTCAATTCAATTCAATAAAAAAAAATGGACTTAAAATGTTTTAAACATAGGTGATTTAACATTGCGTCCCAATGCAAACGCGTTTGCGTGATTTCTTCCGACCTCCCTACATACGGACAGCGCTGTCCTCGAAGAACGAATCATATTACTGTTACTGTAAAACCAGTCATAGCGAATCCAACATCCACCAAACATTCTACTCTGATTCCACGTAAGGAAACAACTAAAGAAACACTTATTGTAATCAGATATGTATTTGATATAATATATCTCTTCGGAACGTCTACCAGGCTATTGGACTATTGTCCTTGCGATCAGGTAAGACCTGAACAGTTTCTCTGCTGTCTTTAAATAGCGATTGCGCTCGGTTTCCTGCGCTCAGACTTGCGCATGTTTCTAGAAACAGTCCTAGCACGAACTCTCGAGCTCAGATCTACTAATTGCCGTTAACAATATACCTTCTTCCCATGTCAACTGATAATTTTCTACTGTCAACTGATCCCTCTCCAATCTCAACTGCTCCTCCTTCCATTTTATTGTTGACAATCTCTCTTCCAGGCTAGCCTTTCAACCCCATAGAGTCACTAACGCATGCTGCTTCTCTGCAATATTACTCTCCTGAATAGATCTGTTTATTTCTGACCTGGTAGACGACTGCGCCTGCTACCTAGGGAGGAATCGTAACAGAACCTCCCTGTCTTGACCTGGACTCTGCTCATGTGTCCCAAGATAAACAACAGTCACTGAGGAATTATCACCCTATTTCACCAACATGTCCTTGCCACCAGAAAATACACTTCTCACTAATCTATCCTACTTTATTCAATCTGAAGCGAGTAAACGTAGCCCGTGTGTGTTGTTTTAAAATAGGATGTCCAAAATAGAATATACGAATCCGTTACTACGAAACGTAGAGGAATACGGTCGGGTATACCTAAATTGAAATCCCACCCCGGCTACCACCAATTGTAGCGTTTGCGGCGAGCGGTCGGCAGGGAAGCATACGGGCACACGTTCACTCACTCAGTCGTATTAATGATAAGTCAGGTTATACGTTTTCACAGTTTATTATATGCGGAAAACCCTACCAATACAAGATCTAATAGCGTTATCATTCTAAATTCTCTACACTAGTAATGGGGTGCTGCCACCCCACGGCGCCTGGGTAATCTAGGCTAGTTTGTTTCGTACTCCAGTGTCGGAGAAAGGGCTCAAACCCTGCGGAGCACTACCTGAACCTCCGAAGTAGGTGTATTCCAAACAGCTTGTCATGTTCAAATATGAGCATTTTGTTGTGGGTGCATACGCACAGACACATAAGACAATTGATGCCATAATGTATATATTGCTTTGCTTTTATCAAGCATAAAACAACTGGAATATCAACTTACAAACTGTTTGACCTAGTTTATGGGGGTCACGGTTGACTGCATTCGTGGTTCCATTTTAGCTGTCAATGTTACATTTGTAATGGTCCTTTTTGAGACGTTTGTTGCGATCAGAAGACAAGACTAGTCAATATAGCACCAAAGTTTAATATGGTTTTAGTAGGTTTTACAATAACAATAACTTAACACGTAGTTGATTATGTTTTGTAATTACAACAACATTTTACACTTTCATTATTATGCTTAAATATGCCATCAATAACTTGTATTACTTCAAGAGATTGTTGAACATTTTTAACACACATAACTTAGGATCATAAATATAACATGTATAATCAATAAATAGCTTAGCTGATGATCCAGTGCAACAAACCAGTATAGCTCTCCAAGTCAGTGTCTCAGATCACCAAGATCAGGCAAATTTGAAATATTGCCAACACCAAAAAATTTTGATCTGATAATTTCTGAGGTAGTATTTAACGCAACGTTACGCTAATGACAAAAACTTGGCGACATATGATTTTTAATGTTTAAGAAATTAAAAACAAGCTTTATTTCCTATATCCATATATTAACAGGAGAGTTTCTGATAGACCCCTGTAATGTATTAGTATATATGCTTAAGTAATACATATATAAGCAGAATAACAGCTGGTAGTTGTGCTGCTTTGTCATGGCAACATGCAAATTCGGTAGGGGGGTACCAGTGTTGGTAATTTTTTCTTTGCACGCATAACAATTTCCAAAAGACAAAAACATCCAGTTAATACATGCATGTATTCAGTGCATTTAAAAATGATGAATGTAGGTGACACCATTTTTCCACTTTGTTAAATATTGTCCCATATAGCGCAGTATCCTGTCCTCAGGACTGCTCAGAGCGCTTTACACTTTACTCCCTGGCAGCATCCTCACAAGCCAGGGCTGTTTACCATGCAAATCTAGCCCTGGCTGATCCCCTGTGCGAAGTGCGGAAGTTAGTTGAGTCAAACTAGTAACTGACTTTGCCAGTCATGACTGCATCACCCTGGAGAACAGCGCAAAGACCCACCCCAATTTGAAGACGGATAAGCGACTTCTGTGAATCCCAATATATACTGTCCCATTCGCCCATTAACACAAGCACCTGAGCGGTATTGTGTATTCAAATAATTGCTTCTACTTCCTAAACATTGCATGTAACACGAGCCATGGTTGGTTGAAATGAATTTTATTATGACCACCTGACCTTATTATGACCACCTGACCTCTAGAGTGTGATTTCATAGGCTGAGCTTAAATTCAGAGTTTGGCTGGTACTGAGGTAATCAGAAATTTGAAAATTTTGAGCTAAAACTATTTGCATTTAAATACATTTTAAAAGTATTTGAAAAATCAAATACTTATAGCATTTAATTTCTGTCAATTAAAACTGATCACAGCTGTGCTTAATTAAATTGTTGCTTGGTATAGGCAGTTGATACAGGTCACTCATTTACTTGTGATTACTGAGGCATGACATTCACTGAGATAAAACTGGCCTCCCTATAGCTCTTTTGTTAGCTGACAAACTGCAGCCAGTTGCATGCTTTGATCATTAACTCAGCTTTTACTTTCATTGTCAGAAGGATGTGTATCAGCTGTCCTGCCACAGGGTCAGGTTAGCAAGCATTTAATTAACAGTGGGTGGCTTAATCTAATTTTATTGGAAGACAGTGCATCAGTGGGCACAGGAAATGGAAAACAGGATTAACCTGTCACAGGGGAAACATTTAACAATGTGTGACCAGCATGGTACTATTGACTCAATGAACTCCCTTAATTCTGGATAAACATTGGTCAAGTATAGCTCTTTTTTGTCATTATTTATTGAGCACGACGTCAAGAGAATTTGAAAAGTATTTGGAATACTTTTGAAAAGTATTTGTATTTGACATAAACAAAATGTATTTGCATTTGAAATGTCAAAAGTATTTGCATTTAAATACTTATCAATGTATTTGACCCCATGTCTGGACACAGTGACTGTGTGACTGCCATGTGGCAAAAGGGATTCAATGGTTTTTCAAAGATACTGAGCTCTCATTCCAGCTATCATTTTCACACAAGCCTGAGGGTTTGTTGGCTTCCAGCACATTATTGAAGACCACAGGTGTGAATAACAACCTGATATGTTTATACTTGAGCCAACATCTAACTGTCCACAGAGCAGAAATTGAGCAGTTTGGTTTAATTACACTGATTATAATCAAGTGCTGAGTTAAATGGCAGTGACATGGCTTTTGTCTTTCATTCCTAGATATGTATATCATACTGAAACATAAAATTAAAAATATATTCTATCCTCAAACAGAGTAGTTTGAACATAATTTAACTTAATATGATAGTTATATTTGTTATATATATACTTATGCATATATTATACTATAAATATAGTTCTTTACTCATGTGCATTAATATAAATTCCAGTTAGTAGATGCTGTCACTGTACATAGCAATTAATTTTCTTCATAATATGTGGTGATGACCTTCACCCAGGTGCTCACCCATATTATTACGGAAATAACTGTATTTTAAAGAGTGCACAATTGCCATTTTTATTACATGAAATGATATAAATTTATTTATATACTGTATTATATAATATATATATATATTATATATATATATGTATATATAATATATGAAGCAGACCTTTATACAGGATCCCATTTTTTACCAATCCAAAACAGTTCTGGTAGATATAATATAATTATAAAACTTTATTTTGATACCGTCAAATCCGGGACGGCTGCCTCGTTCACGGGTTTGTACAAGCATATTAAATTCTAAATAGCTTAAAATTATAATTGGTTCAGCTAAAGTGATAAAGTAATACTAATAAAAAATGATGATACGCTGTAAAACATGTTAAAACTGTAGAATGTTCCCCTGTGTAAATTATTTTAAATAAATATTTACAAATTAAACTGCATTTGTTAGAAGTATTATTAAATATGTGAAATATAAAACACCAATAATGCCATCAATACTACAATGATAATTGTGCGGGATTGCCTTGTTGCACATGTTCATGGGAAGTTGTTCCACAGAGTGGGGCCGGCACAAGCAAAGGCACAGTGGCCAAAACGTTCTAAGTTCACTCTAGGAACATTCAAGAGTAACCCGCTTGCAGAGCGTAGGTGTATATTGGTGTAATATGCCGCAAGGTATTCTGGCATACCATGATCATAATAATTTATATTGCCCTGTGCACAAGGATGAGTATCTTAAACTCAATACGTCTCCTAACAGACAGCGAGTGTAATTTCCGCAGTTTTGTCATCATGGACTCCAATCGCCCCGCTGAACCTGCATGACAATTTGAACCACAGACCACTGAACCATTTCCAAACAGTGCAGTTGATGATCGTTTATTCCGAGTAGCATTGCATTACCATAGTCAAGTCGTGATGTTACTAATTCGTGGATCAGACTCTTACATGCACTGGTGGTGACAGAGTCTCGTATCTTTGCAATTTGTAACCGGTGATAATAGGCGTTGCGACATACATTCGCTACTTGAGATGCCATCAATAGATCAGTGTCAATGACGAATCCGAGATCTTGGATAACGGAGAAGGTGTCAACAAACTGGCCACATGTGTGTTGACGCGGCTTAACGATATAGGAGTAGGCAAACTTGGCGAACGAATTACAATGGCTTCTGATTTGTTGTCATTAATCACGAGTCCGTTGTCATAGAGCCACATTTTTACGTCCTGTATGCTGGCTTACATACGCGCAAGGGCTTGTGTGTGGTCGGTTGGTGGGAAAGTGATGTAGAGTTGAGTGTCGTCTGCATATAGGTGGTGTTGAATGTTGTGCTGTTGTAGAAGTTTGATTAAAGGTGTGATGTATGCATTAAAAAGTATCGGTCCCAGGACAGACCCTTGCGGCATTCCTGTCATTATGGTGTTTACTTCCGACACGCCATTCTTTACACGTACTACACATGTTCGATCACACAGATAAGATGTCAGCCAGGCAAGCACGTTGCCAGATAATCCGTATCCACACAACTGTCACAACGGTATGGTGTGATTGATGGTGTCGAAAGCCGCAGTACGATCCAGCCGAACAAGGTGCACACCCCGGCAACTATCAGTCGATTGTGCAACGTCATTGTGTATACGCATGAGTGCTGTTTCCGCACTGTGGTGGGAACGGTACGCACTCTGGTAAATTCTGTAGATACCATTCTCCTCCATGAAGTGTTGTAGTTGTTGGGCAAAGAAGCGCTCAGTTGTCTTCGCCACAAATGTGATGTTAGAGATTTGGTGGTAGTTAGTGAGTACGATGGTGTCAGACTCAGAGCCTCGTTTCTTCAATATTGGTACAACAACAGCATGCTTCATAGATGGAGGAACTACAGCAGGCGATAGCGTGGCATCGATGATATGGGCCAGGATAGGAGACAGAGCATCAATGTGATGTTTCACGAGCGATGTTGGCAGTGGGTCGAGTTCACACAACTTCACAGCAGGTGCCAGCACTGTCCGCTTCACATCCAAAGACATCTGAGCGTGCAGTCACCATTGTTGTGGTGTCATCAGCTGGAGACCGATTACGACACAGCGCTTACACCTTTTATCCTCATGTACATACATACAATCCAGTGCAAGTGTGTGTACATCAGTACATACATCTATGTATTTACAATGATACTTGCATACCTATGACATACATTTTAAAGCATAATGGACATACAGTTAAAGTCAATAATATTTATTATCACAAACACTGAAATTTCACCCCGTCCAACAGATCTGGGGCCGAGTACATTTTCATGTGTACGAGTACTTTGACGATGGATAAGTACGAGTATGAGTACATTGCTAAAAGCTGAGTATGAGTACAAGTATGAGTACATTCTCACGAGTATGAGTAAAAGTATGAGTACATTTTTAAAAATATAAATATTAAATAATAACGTATTTTAAAATTATTAATTAATCTAATTTATATAACTCGGCACAAGTGAATATGCAATGGCAGTTGATCAATTTTGTATGAGGGAAACTAAGAAAACCTCTATTTCATCAACAATGAAATTCACTTCATTGGCATTAATTTTAGTGGCATCGTTTGATCTTATCATCTATTTTCCATTGCACCGAATGAACATGAGTTGTTCACAGGTTGAGTCTTTCAGGCTGCACCGTTCATGGCAGAATACTTTCTCGGCTATGCTAAATACCCTTTCAACTGGGGCTGATGAGGCTGGAATGCTGAAATGGTGATGGACCAACTGAGCCAGATTTGGAAACTCAGAACTGCAGTGAGTCACTGTGACGATCTGTACATGGCTGACTGAGGTATTCGTTCACCTCTACAATCAGCAATCTGCTGATGTTATAAGTTTGTAATTTACATTTTCTGAACATAGACTACTAGTTGTTGAGAGGGTTAGCACATGTCCACATAACAGGCTCAGCATCCCCTTTGGACTTTTTAGCCAGGCTGCTGACATGAGATTTTACTAGTGTAGTGGGCAGTCTGACTTGAGCCACCTTACTTCTACAGAGGAAGACTGGCAGTTCTTGTTCTTAGCAGTTAGCACTGTCAGCCACTGTCAATTGTCATGGTCTCCAGACTACATCAAAGGCATTTCCTGTCTAACTGGTGGGTTAACTGCTAATTGGCTCTTTATGGACAAACAGGTTTATGGCCTGAACTGCTAGCCTACAATTATTGTGAGCTTAACAGGGTGTTTCTGACTGGAAAAAATGGGTATCATAGTCATGGTTATCAGAAAATAAAGATGTCTAGGGATGGTAAGGTGGTATTCTATCAGAAATAAGAAAGTATTAAAAAAATAGTTGAACATTTAAATATTTCAGGAAGTTTCATTTTATAACCAAATATATTTATTTTCCCCAGTACATATTGAGAAAGTACTCAGATGTACTCGTAATGTACTCGTAAAATCTGAGTACAATGAGTACGAGTACGAGTCCATGACCCATAAGATTCATGAGTACGAGTACTTCAAAAATGTACTCGAGTACATGAGTACCGAGTACTTTGGCCCCAGATGGGTGGACGGGTTTAGTTAAAGTTGTGATAATGATGTATGTAGATTTGGGGACTTGCAAACTTATGTAGCCTTCCCTTCGATAAGCATCACACATGTGGCTGTTTTTCTGGAATGCGTATTATTGAAAATTGTCATGGTAACCTCATGAATGCTTTCTTTACAGACGATGGATCCGTTGCATGAAGTCGTCTTAAGAACGATGCGAGTGCGTTTGGTGAAAGACCTAGAACCACTTAAGGTACTTGATCATCTAATGTCAGACGGTGTGTTCGATACATCCGACTATGAACAAATTAGGAGTCACAGAACCCCCCAAGAGCAGTCGCGTGAACTTCTGGGCTTATTGGTGAAACGTGGATCCACTGCATACCAGTGTCTCCTTAAGGCACTCAAGGCTTCAAAGGCAACAAGTCTTGCAAAGGCAATTGAAGAGAAAGAACGGTATCCTTTCCAATATCTATTACCTATGTTATCCCCTTAATGTGGAGACATGATGAGTTCTTTCCAGTGATGTTGGTCTATCATGACATTTGCAAGGTTAACCCCACTCCACTCACTTTAGTGTTCTTCTTAATTATCTATCGTATGTACAGATGTGTTAGGGTGACATCTTTTCTGAGGGCCCTTCAGAGTAGATCCTGATTGGCTACTTTGTCATGACCCATTACATGACAGATGCAGACATTGTCTCATGGTGGTGGAGATCAGAGGTAGATTGCCGTATAGTGCTTGGTTGGTGATGTGATCACGCCAGGATACGTTGTAAATTTTGTATGATAGAGTAGCAGTTAACATTATTAATCACAATAGTGGGTTAGTAATAAGTTAATAAACTAATACTTTGTTAGCATTTTTGTACTATTATAAATGGAATATTTATATATATATATATATGAATACATGTATGATAATACAGTGTACTAGCAAACTGTGGGCATATATTATATCCTATGATGTGCAATTAAAATCTGAGTACCACAACACATCTCAAGTAGGACAAAGTTCAAGTCGGTATTCTGATATTTTGCATTTAAGTTTATTTTCTCTTAAATGTGTACCCAGTGAGTTGCAGAGATCAGGGACATGTGCGGGGATTCAAGAAGCAAGTTCACCAGGTAATAATCACTTGATTCTACTGTAGGCAGTTATCTGGATGAGAGACGTCATTGGGGAATGATGATAATTAATACGTTGAAAATATGGCCTTTTTGCAGGATCAAATTTTTTTAGCTCAAAATGTCCCTGTAGACACGCGGATCTTTGCACACGAACATACAATCCAGTCGAAACATAAATACTCTTGTATACAATGCTACCATGGTGTACACATTTTAATAACATAGTGGACGTAAATTATAGTGAGAGAGGTTTTTGCTCCTCAAATTTCCACCAGTCCAAAACGAGCTCAACCCTTCGAACTGGTGGGTCGACATGTCTCTAGATTAAGCTAAGTTGACAATGCTAAGGAAGGTTTGTTATAAAAAAACAGAGTTTTTCAGTTTATTGCATTGCTTGTAGAAACTATTAAAGAAGATGTCTGACATAAAATAACTATTAAATATTTGGTTATGTAATGTCGAGTATTATTTGTGTCCTTCCATGTGAGAGCATTCATTTGTATGTAGACATACCAGCACCCTCCTTAGATTTGTCTTGGAAATTGTCCCCAATATTTGACACCTAAACAGTGTAAGTAAACCTGATTTGTGAAGTCACCCTCCAGACTACGTAGTTTGCTCCACCTTTTCGCCTTGCTCTCTTGTGGAAGTGGTAGACATGATAAGACATCGCTTGGTAGCTTCTTCTGCCTTGCTTGCTAATACTCTGTCTCTCTCAGTGTTGTGTGATATCCTTCCATGCTTGGTCATTCAGGGATCCAGTGCGCCAAAAATATCTTCTGCTTGAAGTCAATGGCAATGGAATAAAATAATAAATGATGTTAAATGGCAAGAATCAACAAAGCCTCAGAAAATGATGCTGTGTCTATGTTAGTCCTATGGAGTACATGGTAAGTACAGTGTTTTTGTGCATATAGATATATGCCAATCCTTAACCATGAGACTGGTCATATAAATCCATAAGTTCGTAAATGAACACATACGATTAAATGGACCTGTTTTATTTTTCAGGAAAACGTGATCAGCCTGTGGCACAGTTGGCACAATGTGAGCTTGTAAAGCATCCTGTTCCTGAAAGTGAGTCGATTTTTTTGTAGACAGCTTCATCTGTGGTTTTCTTTTATAAAGTTGAATGTCAGTTCGTGATTAACATGTCAGTTAAATACAGTACTTTAAGCAATAATTTTAACCCACTCAGTGACCCTGTTCATGACCCAGTTTGGTCACATTTTTCTGTACATTATCTGCACAGTTTGTTGTGATGCCTAGCAACCATTGGTGACATCACCAAAGGAGATAACACTTAGTGTGTGTAGGCCTTTATTATGATGATTCTTCATGGCTAGTTTTACTGCAACACATTCAAAAATGTTTTCAGTTTTCATGGATTTTGTTTTCAAGCAGTTGACCCTTGTAACAGTGTAAGTAAACCTGAATTGTAAACTCACCCTATAAACTACATAGTTTGCTTCTGTTCTTCCCACTGCAGGTGTGGACTAATACGTTCCATCTCCCTGTCTTACACGATGGTCTTCCATTCTTGGCTGTTTGCTCCTGCTCTCCCAAGGTCTTGTTTCACGCTGTCTTTCCATGTCAGTTTTGGCCTTCCTCTTCTTTTTCTACCACCTTCTTTTTCCATGTTTTTGTCAGTCTCTCCTCACTCATCCTTTGCACATGTCCTGCTCATCTCAGTCTGCACCCAAATACTTTTATTTTAGGTGTTTTTTTTCATGCCAATCTCTTGATTCCTTCATCATTCTTCTGTCTTCTCTGGTTACATTGCATCTACTTGCAGACCCGGTTGTTTTCTGCTACCTACAGCTTATCCTCTCTCAGTGCCAGTGTTCCCAACCTATACACTACTAGACACCTTTCCCTTTGGATGCTTCCTAGAGAAGTTGAGATGATGTTCGATTGAACAGTAAAGTGTAAAGCACTTTGAGCAGTCCTGACGTCTGGATACTACACTATGTTTCTAGTGCAGGTTTTAAAGTGTTTTTATACGTTTCTTAATGATAATTTGATTGGACATTTGGTGCCACGTTTTTATGATCTTGGATTTTTTAGGGCTTTTTTATGTTTATACAATCTCAACTGTTTTACTCTTTTTGTCTCGGTGCCTTTTAGTTGTTTGTTCAATTGTTTGTCTCACATAATGCCTTCCACCCTCCTCTGTGCTGTTGCTCCAGCTTCCACCCTCCTCTGTTTGTCTCACATAATGCCTTCCACCCTCCTCCGTGCTGTTGCTCGAGCTTCCACCCTCCTCTGTTTGTCTCACATAATGCCTTCCACCCTCCTCCGTGCTGTTGCTCCAGCTTCCACCCTCCTCTGTTTATCTCACATAATGCCTTCCACCCTCCTCTGTTTGTCTCACATAATGCCTTCCATCCTCCTCCGTGCTGTTGCTCCAGCTTCCACCCTCATCTGTTTGTCTCACATAATGCCTTCCACCCTCCTCCGTGCTGTTGCTCCAGCTTCCACCCTCCTCTGTTTGTCTCAGATAATGCCTTTCACCCTCCTCCGTGCTGTTGCTCCAGCTTCCACCCTCCTCTGTTTGTCTCAAATAATGCCTTTCACCCTCCTCTGTGCTGTTGCTCCAGCTTCCACCCTCCTCTGTTTGTCTCACATAATGCCTTTCACCCTCCTCTGTGCTGTTGCTCCAGCTTCCACCCTCCTCGGTTTGTCTCAGATAATGCCTTTCACCCTCCTCTGTGCTGTTGCTCCTGCTTCCACACTCCTCTGTTTGTCTCACATAATGCCTTCCACCCTCCTCCGTGCTGTTGCTCCAGCTTCCACCCTCCTCTGTTTGTCTCAGATAATGCCTTTCACCCTCCTCCGTGCTGTTGCTCCAGCTTCCACCTTCCTCTGTTTGTCTCACATAATGCCTTCCACCCTCCTCCGTGCTGTTGCTCCAGCTTCCATCCTCCTCTGTTTGTCTCAGATAGTGCCTTTCACCCTCCTCTGTGCTGTTGCTCCAGCTTCCACCCTCCTCTGTTTGTCTCACATAATGCCTTTTACCCTCCTCTGTGCTGTTGCTCCAGCTTCCACCCTCCTCTGTTTGTCTCACATAATGCCTTCCACCCTCCTCTGTGCTGTTGCTCCAGCTTCCACCCTCCTCTGTTTGTCTCAGATAATGCCTTTCACCCTCCTCCGTGCTGTTGCTCCAGCTTCCACCTTCCTCTGTTTGTCTCACATAATGCCTTCCACCCTCCTCCGTGCTGTTGCTCCAGCTTCCATCCTCCTCTGTTTGTCTCAGATAGTGCCTTTCACCCTCCTCTGTGCTGTTGCTCCAGCTTCCACCCTCCTCTGTTTGTCTCACATAATGCCTTTTACCCTCCTCTGTGCTGTTGCTCCAGCTTCCACCCTCCTCTGTTTGTCTCACATAATGCCTTCCACCCTCCTCCGTGCTGTTGCTCCAGCTTCCACCCTCCTCTGTTTGTTTCACATAATGCCTTTCACCCTCCTCTGTGCTGTTGCTTCAGCTTCCACCCTCATCTGTTTGTCTCACATAATGCCTTCCACCCTCCTCCGTGCTGTTGCTCCAGCTTCCACCCTCCTCTGTACCTTCTTAGTAATTCCTCCATTGCTAGACACAAATATACCTGCATATTTTGATATGTTACCAATGTAACATTCCAGAATGTATGGGTGATTTTTTTCAAATATTACCTATTGAAATGAAATTACTAAATCACTATCAATTAAAACTGACAGTATTAACTACATGTTTAGTCATTTGCTTTTTAACTATTTCACTTTTTCATATTTCAAATTTACTGCTGTCAGTACAGACAATACTTCACAAAAATAGCACATATTTTGGTAAATTATTATTCAGCTTACATGAGTAAGCTAGATGCGTGTGTCCATGAAATGTCCCAGTCAATCCAGTGCTCCAAGATATTTTCTACATGGAGTCAGTGGCAACATTTGGTGTGAAGTAATCGATGTACCAGCATGTTAGTCTAGAACTAACCTCAACAAATTGTGTCATATCTGGTTTCGTCGTAAGAAGTACCTGGTATCTACGTAGGTGTCATCCATTGGTTATAAGACTGGGCACATTATAGAGGTTGCCAATGAATCCATGTACATGTATATTATTATTATATGAACATGTATTATTTTGTCAGGAAAACATGACCACCCAGCACCACAATTAGCTAAATCTATGCTTCCAAATCCTATTCCTGAAAGTGAGTAGATTTGTTCTACAGACAGCTTGGTCAGTGTTCTTCTTTTATAATGTTGATGCTTTCAGCAAATAATTACCTGTTATTGTTGTTGTTGTCGTTATTGTTGTTGTTGCTGTTGTTGTTGGTCTTGTTGCTGTTGTTGTTACTCTACTTAACAGCATTGAGCTGATTCCTGGGCATTTGTCAAGGTCCACTGAAGCTCTATGCCCATAGACAGTAGTTGAGTACACTAACCCTGGCAGATATCCTATGCATTGTGTGGACATTCACTAAATTAGCTGTACTTAGACCTAGAACTGTCAGTCCATTGTGTCTTGCTGTTGGAACCACAATGCACAAACACACATGCCCAAGATCAAAGAACAATTTACTGGAAATACCAGCAGTGTTACCCATTCAACAATTCTCATGAATGGCTGACTTGTAAAGTAATTTCAAATCATTCTGTTTCCAGAACATTACATGTTATACTAGATTGGCTGAAGTGAAAACAGCTTAATCTTGAAAGGCAACAACAGCTAGGTGAACTGCGATTGCTGCAATGAGAGGCGCTCCCTGGCACATGGGGTTGCCTTTATTGATCACATTGACTTTTGATAATGGATTACTCAGATGGTGTTGAACAACTACACTTTTTGTAATGATAAATTCTTTAATTCTGTGTTGTGGCACCGAGTTTCTACAAAGTTTGTCACTGCTTTCTCTTATTTAAATTATTTATTTAAGACTATTTAAAAAAATAAAGTCATAACCTCTAGCTTTACACGTGGTTTATTTCAGTGATATCTCTGCTAAACAGAGGTGGCCATGGACAAAATTACTATCCAAATCAAAATTCCACAATCAGTTTATGACAAATAGAAAAGGGGATCATTGGCATATTAAGACATCATCAAATTGTCTACTTCCTGACAGGGGAGTAGGACATAGTAGACTATAGCACTGTACCCAGTTTTTGATGTTCAAAGTGCTTTACATTGAACTCCCTGGCAGACCTGTGCACCATCTCGTCTCCTCCGGGAAACATTCAGCCACAAATATCCTCCACTCATCAGCTAAGTGAACTAGAGCAAGGTTCAAAATGGCAGCGAGAATACTCAAACCTGGAATCTCTCGTTTGGGAGTTTGTAGCCACTATGCCACTGTGTTCCAGTACATCTCGGATTAGTATTTTAGTTGTTAATTGTGTCTACTTCTGCAATTTATCTTCAGAATATATTTTTATTATTTTGCGTTAAGCATTTTCTACTTTTCATGATTACCGCTGTGACATTTCCTTTGCATGTCTTGAAGGTTGTTATGCACATTTACCCCTCCAGGTGGAGCCATTGATGAATCAAAACCACCGTGCGTCAGTGACATGAAAGAGAGGTTTGAGAAGATAAGCATTCGCAAGGTAACAGAACAAATTAATGTTTCAAAGAAAAAAGATTTTCCTGTTTAAATGAAAACAACAAAACAACTTTTATTTGATTGCATTTCCAGTGACTGTGTTTCCTGTTACTGCCCTAACCAGCCAAGTGGGAGATAGAGTGGGTTTTACACAGCCCACTGAACTTCTATTCTGCTCATATTTGTGTGTCAGTAGACAGATTTGATACTTAAAAAAATACAATGTGGTGTTCAAAATGCTGGTGTTTTCACCAGTGAGAAGCAAGCACCTCCATTCAGCCCTTAATCTATGATGGCAGCATCCATGTTGAATCTACTAGCGTCTTAAGAGTCAGACGGTCAAAGAACTAAAGTGAGTTTGATGGTTGGTTCACCCCAGAACCGATTCAAGATGGCAGCATGATGTTGACCGCTGGGCAGATGCTATGGAATTGACCCATTTCACATTGGATTTAGACCTTTTTAAAGGTAGGATTGAGTTACAGAGGATACTCCTACTTGAGGGCTGTAAAATATGTCTGGAGGGTGTAACAAGAAGTCTCAGACTAACAGTCTTACACTAACAGACATCCAGAATCCAGGAAAATATGGATGCCTCTTTTTCATTTTAAAGTTTTGAAATCGACTGTGAATTACTTGATAATCACTGTTGATTTGAGTGGCTTGGCTACACAAGAATGGGCGCAAATGATGTCTTCCTTGAATTGCAACCTAAACATGTGTCACTGTTACATTTCAGGACCCTGTGAAGCCACCAGAGAAACAACGACCGAACAACACTTCAAGTACACAACGACAGTATTCATCTGGGAACAGCAGCAAATCCCAGGCACCAGTAAGTGTGTGGGTGAAATGGACTACTATTTACTACTACCCCCATCGTTTACTATACACACCTAACAGCATTTAGGCACACCAACCCACAACTTGGGAATCTTAACCATTTCAGTACTACAGCCCTGACCAGCTGTGACCACTGAATACTGCATTCCCTGTGAATATGCAAGACAATGGACTACCTCACTTCAAGTTCAGATTTGAGCAACAAAAATGCATTTTATGAATAGGAATGTTATATATTTTTGGAAAGTATGATAATCAGGGAGTAAAATGAGCCATATAATTTTACATTCCGTGATCATGGTAACCAGCAATCCAAGATGGCCACTAGGATTTCAACGTTTTTGCAGTTGCTGAACACAGTTGTATCCTTACTAAGTTCGCTGACATCATTATTGCGTCGATCGTCAACATCTGACAAAGATTTTTTGGTAAAACTATCAAATAATCTGTCCAAAACATATGGTGGTAAATCGCTAGTTGAAGTAATGCGATCCGCCATTGTCGCCACCACAGATTTTGATAATCCATTATTAAAAACCATGAAAATCTCTGTAAACTATTATTGAGCGATAACAAACAATGACTATTGCTGAATAGCTTATTTATTTGCCTTGACAACCGTACACAAGTGGCTCCACATAGTGGATAATTATGAGTAAAATCGATTTGAATAGTAGACATCGTCAATGCCGAATAACCAGCCTGTCGTACTGAAGCGTCACAGACAGTGCAGCTGGAAATCCGGCCTGTCGTACTGAAATGGTTAACACACAATCTTTTGAACAGGGAATAGCCTAAGATTAGGTCTATTCATCTAGAAAACTTTCTCCATCTTTCTTTGTCGGCCATGATGATTTTTCGTTCTTGGCAGTTCACACCTGCTCTCCCAAGGTCCTGTTTCATACTTTCATTCCATCTCAGCTTTTGTTTTCCTCTTTGTCGTTTGCCATTCTGTTCTGCTTTCTATGCTCTTTTTGACAGTCTGTTTTCGCCCATTCTTTGCACGTGTCCTGCCCATTTCATCCTGTTTTCCACTACTTTCATCTTTAGCCGTTTTTTAGTCCTTTGGCCGAAAGTCCAAGGGACTATTGCCATCACTCTGCATCCGCCGTCCTCCGTCCGCCGTTAGCTGCCATATCTCAGAAACCGTTCAGCAACTTTTTCTCTAATTTTGCATAGACATCTTAGGGCACTGCCACTGTGCACAAGAAATCTGTATTTGATTTAATCATTTTAAGGGCACCTAAGGGGCCCCCAAAATGCACAAGTTTTACATTATCTAGTGATGTGGTTTTGAGAAGGGCCCTTGAGACCCACAAGGACCCCAAAACTGGTAAAAATGTAACTTTTGGCCTATTTTTTCAAAAACTGTTCAGCAACTTTTTTTCTAATTTTGCATAGATGTTTCTTAGGGTGCTGCCACTATATACAAGAAATCTGTATTTGATTGAATAATTCTAAGGGCACCTAAGGGGCCCCCAAAATGCACAAGTTTTACATTATCTAGTGATGTGGTTTTGAGAAGGGCCCTTGAGACCCACCCAACAGTAGATTTTGTTTAATGTGCCACAAAGTCAACACCATGACTAATCTCTGCAGCCTAATGGTACTGTTCCATTGAGACCTTGACTAATCTTTAATTGGTCACAGTGCCCAGGCAGAGTAGACACACTTGACCCCTGTTAGACTGAACAGTTGCCTAACACTTTTTATCTTCAAAACTATTGATTTTCTATAATTGCAAGTTGTGTTTATTTTGATGTTCATTTAATTATTATAAAATGGTGTGACTGTGGTGTCTATTGGTTAAAGATGTATTGTCTGTAGAAACATGTAGGTGACAAACATAGAAAATTAATATTCTGGACAAATATAGAGTGAAATATCCTACACTTTATTGATATCAAATGCATTCTACTCTTCTGTTTACGCTTGCCATGCCTTGTGTAGACATGGTACTGTGTAAATCAATTGTATCAATATAGACTAATAATTACAGATTCACAATATAGTTGACACCTGAAACAACCAAATGTCAACCATTAGAAGAGTTGACATAGTTCCGCTATACACAAGCAAGAAATCTGTATTTGATTGAATCATTCTAGTGTCATCAGCATATAGTAGAACATACATTTTCTACATCGTCATCCCTAAGGTTGTTGTAAATTTCACCAGCTGCCATGTCAAGTCCATTATAATTGTGACTAACAGTGTTCAAAATGATTCAGGTAAATAGCAAATAACAAAGGACACAAGTTTTCTCCTTGCCATACCTATACATCACATGAGAACAAGGCTGACACAGCCTGGCCCTGATTTATACATGATTTAGCATTTTTGTATATGTTGTATACAACTTTCAACACAATACCATTAATAACGCATGAAATTATCTTAGACCACAGGGAGGACCGGTCTACTAAATCAAATGCTTTCTTAGAATTGATGAAGGCACAATAAAGCCTTTTACGTCGAGACAAATACAATTCAACCAATACCCCTATTTGAACACTGCCTGTTCTTCACCTATTACATTCGCTTTGTTTCGGTATGTGGTCAGTCTGGTGTTCTGAACAATCAGTAAGGATTAATGAACACTTGTGCAGAATGTCACCCACTTGGCAGGTTTAATTGATCTATTCAGCAATGAGGACACTGCTTAGGCCTCATTCTGGACACTGTCACTCACAGTGTTGTGTATTGTCTTAGTTGGTGCACTGAGCTAATCTACTTGACCATGAATCAGTGGTGGCTCTGGTTGTGTATTACACCCAGCTGTGGAGCTAAGATTCTCTGCCTGCTATTGTTTGATGGAAACTGTGACTAATGTGTAATTGGTCACTGGTAGTAGCTTGTGTCAACAGACAGCATTAACCCGCTAGACCCCTGTTAAACCGGACAGTTGCCTGTAGGTTTTAAACGGTGTCAAACAGTGAGTCTACCTTTTGCTCTTAAATAATCTGTCCTCTTAGTTTTACACATGAAGACATAATCTGGCATAACTTGATAAGTCTTTGTAGCAGCACGTTTGTACTTCCAGTGTATCATTGCAACATAACATACATATTACATACTGTGTGCCACATTTGAATGTTGTGCAAGTAATATTTCCATGCAATCCATTTGCATATATAATGTAAAACTTCAACAGCCGGTTTCTTCATTTTCACCTTTTGATCCCTACCATGTTCAATGCTCCATAACTTTGCAAATTTTTGTAGCAGTCATATTTTTGGAAACCGTGTAAAGAACCCTACCAAACCTTTACAAGGATGTAAGAAAACAATGTTAAAATTTTTCCGACTTATCACTCATTTGGTCAGCCAGGGTCACATATAGACGTATTAGTCCAAAGGACTTCAGGGCCACTTGGCCCATTTTTCATGTTTTATGCCATTGTGTGCTTGATCTTGTTTAAAATTATTGACTATATACAAGTATGAGTTATTTGGCCCAGCCTATGTTGATAAGTGAGTTCTGAGCAAGGCCATTCATTATGTGTCCTTCCGAATGACATTGGATGAACAAGCCCTGAAACTGTCACTGACTGCATTCAGTTAAATGTTAGCTGTTGTTACTTTCTTGTACAAAAGATGTTTAACCACTTTATGAACATACAGTGGAACTTAACTTTATGTTCACCTCAGTAATACAGCCACCTCGCAATTAAGGTCACCCTAGAACAGTCCCAGATTATTTCCACATACAGTAAAGTATAGGATATCAGTCCCACTAATATGGTCACCTCACTATTGAGGTCACTTTTGTTCAGTCTTAAAGGTGACCTTAATAGTGAGCTTCCACTGGATAATGTGTATAGAAAATATGTGCACAATTTCAGATCAACAGGAAGACAGAAGACCAATCTAGAATGACTCTTTTGCTCCCTGCTGAATGGCCAACTTCGTGCACACATGAAAAACATGTATCAGCTGGAGCGCAATCATCATCAGATGCATCCATTGGACAGGCCACTCACCAGGTACACTATATGGCAGTTTCTTACACTTATCAAGTTGATCTTCATGTATAGATGAGGCCGTCACTGTTGTGGAAATAATGGCTTGAAAATGATGTTGCTTTAGGCCAGACTGGTTCTGGCAGTTGCGATTATATTTTAGTTATGAATATGTTATTCAGTTTCAACACAAAAGCCCAGCAGATCTGTTTACAGAAATTCGGCTGTGTTATCACAGAACAATATCCGGAACTACAGTTGGAATGAGTCACTTGGCAGTGTGGTCCATTGAATCAGATCTATTTTGCAGGTGCATGATTAAATGAATTCTTTGTTGCAAATGTTATGTCTTTCATTTGTATAAATAAAATGTTTGCATTGGTCCAACAATTATGTGAAATTTTGATTTGTATATATTAGGGCCTTGTGTGATCTTAAAAAAATCTTGTGAGTTCGTATGTAGGCACTAGTTTGTTTACATGTAAGTCCATTTTCTGATGGACGTATGGTATAGAGTTGTCTGCTCCATTATGCAGAATCATCCGGAGTTGGCAATTATTAGCAGGAAGTTCACTGAATTGGTTGTCCTGAATGTTAAACCATACAAAAACATTTAAAGTCAAAGGGCCTTGTGGTTGTCCTTCTTGGTCCTGCAGTACTGTCAGTAGAGTACGTTTAAAATCTTAATGTTTGCATAAACTATATTTTGAAGTTTTTTACATTTTGCAGTTGAAACATTCAAATTGTGATTCTTGTTTCAAAAGCAAATTTGTTGAGCAGTGTACTTTAAATATGTTTATTCTAGCATTAAGCAGCATCATATGAGGAACATATAGTCTGTATAACTATAGTTGCCGCTCTTAGAACATTATCTCCAAAGTAATCTTGTGTTAGCAGTTAATTACCATTTCATGTTGAATCTCAGTAGAATTTCAATAATTTGAATATCGGTAAAAAAGCAGTCATGTACATGAATACAAAAATGCACTTTTCAGATGGGTTTGCTCAATCAAATGTTTTTTTGTAATTATAAATTCTCATTGTATATTGGATATTCCACTTCATGTTCTTGCCAATTATATTGTGGAGTAATTGTCACTACCGTCATTTGTATGGAATGATTTATCTGAAATAGAAAACAATCTTTAATGAATAGAACGAGCTTATGAGAACTTTAAATAAAGCATTGCCAACGATTAGCCTGAATACGCTGGTCTGGCAAAACAGTTTCACTAAGCACTCACAAAATGGAATTGTGATGTTTCAGTGTCAAGGTCCAATACAAGACCGAAGTGAACCACCATTAATGACAGCAGCACATCAAAACGAGAGATTTTCAAACCAACAAGTAAGGCCTCCAGTAGTGTCAGAATACAACATATTTAATTAATTTTTGATGACAAGTAGCGTTCCTGTATGTGTGTTGGCCCAATGCAATCTTTTCATTTGTATGTGGTATTTTTGTTAATATAATGCTAGTTTATGTAAATACTGTAATTTGTCAGTTCCGTCATGCTAAGTAGTTAATCAGTGTTGTTGACTAAGTAGTTAATCAGTGTTGTTGACTAAGTAGTTAATCAGTGTTGTTGACTAAGTAGTTAATCAGTGTTGTTGACTAAGTAGTTAATCAGTGTTGTTGACTAAGTAGTTAATCAGTGTTGTTGACTAAGTAGTTAATCAGTGTTGTTGACTAAGTAGTTAATCAGTGTTGTTGACTAAGTAGTTAATCAGTGTTGTTGACTAAGTAGTTAATCAGTGTTGTTGACTAAGTAATTAATCAGTGTTGTTGACTAAGTAGTTAATCAGTGTTGTTGACTAAGAATCTTGCAGTGATTAACTTAACTGATTTGCACAATCTTAACATTAATGGTCATTCATTAGTACATTTGCATGATACACATTATGACTGATAAACGTAATTGTTAGTTTATTACAAATTTTCAGTAATGATTTACAAATATACCAAATGATAAGTTTGATGTACATAAAGCGGTTCTTGTTAAATCATATGTTTAATAATGTGTTTCATTAAAACTTTGGCAAGTTGTTAGAGTACCGGGTAGTCACATATAACATATTGTTGAGATAAAAATTAAACTTTGTGATGTTAACACCCATCATCCATTTTGCTCCACAGTTGCCTTATCCTGGAATGCCACAAGCTGCTCCTGCCTTGGTGGGTAAAGTCAAGTCCAGCTTTCTAGAACAATGTGTTTTCTCCACAGATGTTACTAGATGCTGTGGAAACAAATACAATTAAAAAAAAACTTGAGTAAATACATTTTATAATAGTTGAAATCAAATTCAGTCTAGTTACTGTAACATTTAGAGATGACTCAAAGCCCTTTTCATTCCACCCTCAGATTAATATTTGGTGATATGGCTTTATAAGAATCAGATTTTGTTTTATAAATAAATGTCCTGTTCACGTGTGAAAGTAATAGCATTCTACCTTCCACACTGCTCTGATTGTCAGATTTGTTTAAGAAACTATGTAACAAGGATAAGCCAATGTACCTACAATCGAGCTAGCCTACATGTATGTGTGGTGGTGTGTTAAAGTTTTCCTCGTAGACGGATTGTATCTGGGATGCCAGACTCTCAGGGAATAATCTACAACTCGTAAGAGAAGTAATGCCTTTATTGTTTCGAAATTTCCCATTGGTTAAGAGTTCTGATAACAGATTATAACAGAAACACATGCATGCTCACGCATGTATACACACACACAAACATTCAAATATTGAACTATGCGTAAACATTCTATATCAATGTTCAGACAATTTAATATGATGCCTATTGATACTGTATAATATTATACACAGTGACACCTGTCTTACCTCATTCTGTTACACAGCCTTCATATCCTCCTCAAGGCAGTGGTCAGTTTACACTTGATCGTACTCCAGTAAGTTAAATCAGAAGTGCCATTTTGAATCTATAGCCGTTTTGATTTGTCGCCAGTATGACACATAGTGAGGCCCCCTCTATCCCATGTTATTGTAATAATCTAAATACCTAATACCAGTATGATCTGTTTTGTGTATATAATCTATTTGTTATGCCAAGTAATAGGTAATATTACATTATGTGTCTACTGGTTTTTTAGTTAGTAAATATATTTGGGAAGTCAGTGTGTTATAATAGATATAGTTTGTACTGCATTATAATTGAAGTGATATTACAATAAAAACAATTGGACTGCCTACCTTAAAATATATGATAAAGGCATATTTTTATATATGTACTTCCCAAATTAAAAAAACAGCATTTATTTAAAGATAATATGTTGATGGTTTAAATATTTGTTTACATTTTGACATTAAAAGGAGCCAAACAGTTCCTCTGGATCTCTCCTCAGAATTAGCAGGTGTAGTAATTTGTAACAGGAAGTCTGCTGTGTTGTATGTGGGAAAATGGAACATCATTGAACATCAAAGGGTATTGCATTTAACTCAGCCCAACTCCGCTGTATTGACAGTAAAGTTTGTTTTGAAACTGGATATTCTGTTTACTATTTGAACGTGCCCCAGGGTTGTACCTTCCAAACTGTGAACATTGTTACAGGCTTACTAAACACAATTTGACGTGCAGTATGCTTTCAGCAATGTTAGTATAGTCTTAAGAACATTATATTAATTAATAAATGAAAAACAAACTGTGAACAGACATCCTCCTTTTAATTAGGCCCATTCCTATGCAATGTTGTGTATTTTGTGTAATGTATGCCTTGTGTGTGTTGCTGTGTAGAGCATGCCATACACCCCAGCTGACAACCAGATGGTCAGTAACCCAATGACCCTAATGTCCCCCCCTCCCATCGGCTTCAAGGTAAGCAAACACATCGACATACAGTGAACACATCATAGCACTGCAATGTGACATATGACACAAAACACGCAGTGGCCAGTGTGCCAACAACAAACTTATTGCACAAGTCTATATAAACTTGCTTGGTGCCATTATCTTGTTTTGGAGACGGTTGCATGCTCAATCATGTTTAAATACAAAAGATGTAGAGGTACAACCATTTTGTACATGTACACCTGGACTGTTTATGTACAAACAGTTTGTATACATATACCTCCATTTTGTACATGTATAAACAGTTTGTACATATATAACCAGTTTGTACATGCACATCCATCTTGTACATGTACATCCACTCTGTATACATACACCCATCTCAGCCAGTTTTGATATGAACAGTCACCTTTCACATGTGCAACCAGTATGTACCAGCTGCTGTTCAGGTGCTGTTGTATTTCATGTAATTCCATCGCCACATACTCAACTATACAACAGTTGTGAATTGTGGCAAAGTACAACAAAGAACATTGTCCTTGCCTTGAAATGGATGAAGATTCTTGTAAGAGCAGCTTGTTCATGTGCAAATACACTACTGTGCAGAAACTTGGGCTACTTCTTTCTTGAGCAATCGCCTGACTTGGATGAACACAATCCTAGGCATGGATTGTTTCTAGCTGTAATATAACTGCCATGAGAGACCACCTGACCACGTAAATCGGTCATGAGACTGGTATTTGTACCTGCCATGAGCATCTATAACACAACGTCAACCAACATTTTTTCATTAGCTGCCTTCAAATAACCGATTGCACAACAGAAAATTGTTGCAATAGCACCAACATTTGCAACATTCAAAAAGATGCTACAATTCCAGTATTGTGTACCCTTTTGAAAAGCCTCCTTTTCAGTAGGCAGTGATTTGTAATGATGCGTTCGCATCCTGTATCATGAGTGTTTAGTTACGTTGAGTCAATGGCATTTCTCAATATTGTCTTGCTTTATCCTTTATAAAACAACACCATCGTTTCTGTAAATTGAAAGCCAAAGTGTAATTACACGGTTTGCAAACAAAACAATTGTGCACAGACTAAGTGCTTTTTTTACACGGCAGATTAATGTTATTCACTCTGCTTCCAGGAACAGTGTTTTCCAGATAATGGACAAGTGCCACAACTCAGTAATCCAGTAAGTTATATTGAACAAAACTGTTGCAATGTAGAATAAGTTATGGGTTTGAGAGATGTGTAAATGACTAAATGCTACACCATCAGCCAGAAATGGGCGCAGTAATGTGTGTGCTTAATGTTATTATATATGTGCATTTGATTGTATTGCATACTTGACAGTGTTATAATACATATAAATATGTTGTGTTGCTCGCATTTATTGAATATTGGTTTCCAGTGTGTGAGAACAATTCAACACTTTGCCCTGTCATCATCCCACCTGTGGTCACAAATGTCACATTTCGTTTGAGAAGTCTTAATTCCATAGGCAAAGGCACACATTTAAAATGTTCTTTTCATATGCTATTTGCTAATTGCGCTGTATGTTGTTTTACTTAAATGATATGTGCCATTTCTGTGATACGAACCCTGCATTACCTCTGTACAAAATGGAGTAGAAGTCGTGATAGGTCATAAGCAGAGTTTGTTGATATTGTTCTGCTCAATTGTGATGTTCCCATATGAATTGCACCACCTGCTGTTACACAATTCTGCTGATTTCCTGACAGCACAGCATTTAAGAAGTAATTACATCACTCCGTTTACATTTTATGCATGAGAATTTTTAATTATGTATAACTCGCATATGTTTTATTTCAGCCGAGTCGTGTACCATTAGGTTTTGAGGAAACTCCTCCAGTAAGTAACCTATATACATCAAAGTGACAACGGAAATGTGATAAATGGGTCACATGTTTTATTCTAGCCTGTTCTGTTTTAATGTCCAGCCAACCGTTTATATTAAGGAGACTTTATTGTTGCCTTTTTAATAAAATTATAAATTTCCTAATATGTGCCATGTGCAATTACAGTAATTTTTCTGGGACTGTATATAATTGTGTATGCATCATTTCATGATAAAGTCATAAACATTAAACAACTTGACCATTCAGTATCACTGTTCTGTCAATTTAGTACGGTATGTGACACGTCTTTGAAGACAGATAGTCTGTTTAGGCGCAAGCACAAAGGTATACAATAATAACCATTCAGTGTAACTATTCTGTTGATTTAATAGGGTGCATATTGAGGAAACATGCTTTACGTCACAGGTAAATATATTTCACTCTGTTTTGCAGCCATTCTATCCTGCTGGCCATGGACAAGTGCCAAATCATACTAGTCCTGTAAGTATAATAACAGACAATTGTGTTTATGTTTTAATATTTCAATATTACTTTTAGTAAAAAATGTATAGTTTAAATCGAAGTAAATATATTTGTAAAGGTTTAAGAAAATAATTTTACATTATATGATACACAAAATATGAAATTGATCTAGAGGAGGCATTACAACTTTACAATTACTGCTCTATTTTTTTTTAAACCAACAAAATAATAAATTTCCTACAATGTGCTACATCAGATTACAGTAACTAATGTGGCACTACATATAATTATGTACATTAGTCCCTCTCTTGACCCCCCTCCCCTCTGTCAAAGGCCACCTGCCAGCAGAGGTCAGATTTCCATTGAATTAATTGTGTTATCATTGCCTCTTTCTTGAGCAACCACCTGCCTAACGAGGCCAGTGGCTGCCTTTTCAAGCCAGTTTACCCCTCTACAATGGCCATTTGATGGTCAAAAATCACTGTCTACACAACATGATGTCCCATAGAGCTTGTCATGTACAGTGGAACCTCACTATTAATGTCACCTTCGGAACTGGACAAAAGTGACCTGAATAACAAGGTGACTGTATTAACGGAACTAATATCCTTTACTCTAAGTGGCAGTCATTTGGGACTGTCCTAGGGTGACCTTGATTGCGAGGTGGCTGTATTACTGAGATGACCATCAAGCAAGGATCCACTGTACAGAAGCCACACAGTCTGGCTAGGGGAGCAGCCATTATAGATGTTGCTATGTTACATTAAAAAGCCTCTGTATGTTCACAAGGGTTTGCGTGTCCATTAATCAGTACAAATTAATGTAGTTGTTAGTATAATGTCATGTAGTAGTAGGCGGCTAACTAGGTGTTCCCTGCAGAGCGACAATATCTCTTATACAACCAAGGTATTCAAGGCGGGGACAATTGTATACATCGTATCATGATCAAATCATACACATTAAGATGTCTAACCATTCTACATTTCATGAGACTATGAAAATCATGTTTTTTTTGCACAGGTAAATATGATCCTCTCTGTTTCACAGCCACAACATCCTCCCGTTCCACATCACGATAATTCAGTAAGTTATATAGAGCAATAGATTTCCACATCGTATGTTGGACATGTCGGACAATGTGTACGCACTTGATTGACTAATTTCTACTTAAGCATATTAGATTACAATTTAGTATCAAAAATATATAAAATACCATTCCTATACAATACTATCATAATTAAGTTTATTGATGTTGTATTTAAAAATTGTATTTCAGTGTGCCTGCCTTGATGTGTATTTATCCTCAGGATCTGATTCGTTTGCAAAAGTAATACTCCCTTGCATGTGACATTGGAAGTAGACGTCAAAGGAAACAGAACAGTATATTCTGTATGACCTTTGGTCACTTATGCTACAGTGTATGTTTGTTTTTCTTTCAGTACCTGTCCACACTGAACCTACCTCCACAGTAACAGCTTGATCTCCCCCAAGTGACAATTCACTGGATCTAGCCCTGCATGTCACTGTGCCTGCGTCTTACAATGAAACAGGATCTTTGTTTCCTGGGCAGCTGTCAGTGTGTTACACAACTCCATGTTTGCATGACGCCATCGGACATCAGAGTCATTGCAGCAACGTGTGTCATTTAAAACATTTTTGACGGTCAAAAACCACTGTCAACACAACATGGCTCTTCTGTGCCTGGGTTGACTCTGAGTTGCATCTAGCACATTACAATTATTTGTCACAACGTTTGGCCATGTTGTGCTTTGCGTATGGTCAGTGTAATACTGTTTTAATATGTCGATGACCTGCAGAATTAAATCACCAATAACAGTTGTCCATTGTTCATGTAAAAATGTCATGTCGTGTGCTTCCTAAGGTAGTATAGCTGTTTCAATTGTAAATAATTTGTGAATACATTTTCTGCATAGCGTTCATTGTGCCATAAACAAAATAAGATTTTATACTCTCCCGATTTGTTGTAAAACTGTTGAAATGTAATTTCAGTTTGTTGTAAATAAAGATGTCCGTCAATGTTATGTGGTGTTTGCGTTTTGTGTCCAGAACTGTAGCTAAGTTACTATATGCACTGAGTAATTTGTCAACTTGGCGGCCCCCAGCTAGCCTCCTCTATGGTATGTAGCATAGCCACCCTGTAACATATTACACAGGGATATAGGAGAAGAAAAACTAATCTCAATCCATGGACAGACCGAGCCTAATAGTCCCTCTGTACAGTGATCTAGATGAAGGCATCGCCGGAAGACAAGCCCACTACGTCTACGGGGACTGCCATGTATAATACGACTAGAGGCTACACTTATGCAGTGTCACAAAATAAATGTGTGGACATCAAAGACAGAATATCATGTCAAATGTCTTGTGAGTCGTGCAAGTGACATAAAAACTCCTGATGATAAAGTAAATGTATTAAACTATTTAAATGCAAGCAATCATAAAATGATGTTCTTAACTGTGTTGATGAAAACGATATAATTAATTAGTGTTGTGGGTAATTGTAAAAATAAGAAATATACTGGATATGACAATATTGATATGACCATCATTAAAAGTATTATATATCATATTGTGAAACCACTTACTTACATTGTGGAACCCAATGGTGCAGTGGCTAGAGCTTCGGAATCTCGACCGAGAGAACCCGGGTTCAAATCCTATGCTGCGGTGTCGAACCTTGGGCAAGTTTGTTCACTCTACGTTGTTCCAGTTCACTCAGCTATATGCATGAATACCTGGCTATAGACAGTTGTAGATATTTGTGTACGAGTAATATTTCGCGCATTAATTGCAGAATGGCTGAATGCTTCCCAGATAAGTCGAGATGGTGTTTGATTGAACAGGTCTACAATGGAGTCAAGTGTAAGGTGCCTTGAGCAGTCCTGAGGACTGGATGCTACGCTATAAAAGAACTTACCTTTACGTGGATGCTGCGCTGTATAAGAACTGATCTTTTATGTTAAAAGTGATGGAGATAGACAGCATTTACAAGATGATCTTGACAGGTTGATCAAATGACGTGAAAAATGGCAAATGCTGTTTAATTTTTGGAAATATAAATGCCTCCACACAGGACATGGGAACGAAGGTGCACAATATACAATGGGGGTACTATACTAAGTACTACTACCCTGTTATAAAAGAAAAGGACTTAGGGTTAACCATTAGTGCTGATGTGAAGGTTTCAGAGCAGTGCTGAATTGCAGCTTCAAAGGGAAATCAAATCCTTGGATTAATTAGGCGAAATTTAGCGTATAAGGAAAAAGAACTAATAATACCGCTGTACAAAACAATAGTTAGGCCTCATTTAGAATATTGTATACAAGCGTGGAGGCCATATCACAAGAAGAACATAAATATGGTAGAAAGAGTACAGATGAGAGCGACTAAAATGATACAAAAACTGAGGAATCTTAGTTATGGAATTCGCCTAAAAGAATGTGGTTTAACAACACTAGAGACTAGGAGATTGAGAGGAGATCAGATAGAAGTGTTTAAAATATTGAATGGTTATGAAAATATTGATAGCAATATGTTTTTCTCAGTTAAGAAAGATAGAAGGACTAGAGGACATGAAGTTATATTAGCAAAGGAGCAGTGTAGATTAGATAGAAGAAAGTTCTCATTTTCACAAAGGACTGTAAATGAATGAAACAGAGTATCTGCTGATCGTGTGGATGTTAGTAGCAGATTTATTAAATGTACTACGTGGAGTTGGTACTATGTGGAGTCAATACTGGGTCTGATAAGTCGAAACTGTTTATATCATACATAAATGATGTATGTAATGCGACATCAATTTGAAAATGTATTCTTTTTGCTGATGACAGTAATATTTTGTTCAGGAAATGATGCAGTTCAATTCCGTAAAGATGTAAGCAAAGAACTGGGTAAATTAAGTAGATGGTTTGCAGTTAGTGTGTTATCGCTTGATGTGTCAAAATCTAACTTCATGCTGTTTACAGCAATTATAAGAAAACATCCAACATCAATGTAATTATTAATGCCATTGATTTTGAAATGGTACACGTCAGCAAATTTATCGGTGTGTTAAGAGATCATCTTAATATGATAGTTTAATATGATAGTATCTACATTGTCTAAAGCTATTGCAATTGTGCACATAGCAACATATTTATTATACAAAAATGCAGAGTAAAACTATATCACATGCTGCTTTCTATGTAAGTCGTTTGTCATTTATAAAACATACAGTGGCCTTCAATAAAGGATCTATTTTGGATGTTTTGAGAATACCGCCCCTCCATGTAACGCTGACCTGTTCCCCCCACCTAATAATACGTACGTTTTGGGAAAGACTCGCCATTATTCACACAAATGTTGTATTCGCGATATGTAAGTACAGTGTATGTACAGTGTATGTACAGTGTAAGTACAGTGTATGTACAGTGTAAGTACAGTGTATGTACAGTGTATGTACAGTGTAGTAGGCAGAACGTGGTCTCGAAAGACGATGCTGATGCGCCATGTCGTCAGTTTCTTGAAATTTGTCGGCGTCCGCTATGGTTGTGTAGTGCGATTTGGGATTGACAGTCCCTGCCGCAACCAGCACAGATAAAGCAGGATGACAGTGGTGGTGATCTTGCTGGTTGCGCCGCATCCTCGCTGGAACTCGCGCTTTTTCAGTTGCTGCGCCAACTATATGGAATTCGCTTCCCGTTAATGTTAAATCAGCAGAAAATATTGTTACATTTCGTCGTCACCTCAAAACCTATCTTTTCAATATCGCCTATCCTCCCTAGCTTCCTAACACATCCATCCATTTGTTGACGACTTTCGCCTATCACACGAATACGAGAATGCTCAATTCTTTGGTTTTGGTGCGCCACTGAGCTCGGATTGTCTGAGGATATTGGCGCGTAAGAAGTTATGTATTATTATAATTATTATTATTTTCACCCGCATGCTGGTGTCTCTTTCCGTCAGTCCGTCTATAATGCCTCTGTATACAGCAGTCTGATGCCAAGCAGTGCGATTTTCGGCCACTGTCTCCCAGTGTTCAGAGCTGATATTGCAGGCCTTCAAGTCGCGCTTGCAGACGTCCTTGAATCTGAAGACTGGGCGTCCAACTGGCCTCGCGCCAATGGCGAGTTGTCCATAGAGGATGTCTTTCGGCAAGCGGTCGTCCTCCAAGCGCCGTACGTGGCCCAGTCAGCGAAGACGTCTCTGGCGCAAGAGCAAGCACACCTCTGTCACCTTTGTTTTGGCACGCAGACGTGCCAGCTAGGTTGAACAGCTTCCCGTCAGATATGGTGTGCATGTAAATATCGTCTGAGGAAGAGTGGAAGGAAGGGTTCCGACGTCGAACCATCATATATACAACTGTGTCATTCACGTTCTAATTAAATGAGACCATCATGCTGCGTACTTTAGGAGGGAAGCCTATCTTCTCACGCATTGTCCTTTTCTGCTGACAAGACCAAAAGCCATGGTCAGGTTGATGATGGTGATAACTAATACACTAGCTGTAATCAATAATAACATCAATTACATGTGTTTATGTACGTTTAATGTGTGCAGTGTGACTTATACCCATACTGTAAATCGAGAGCATTTGGGTTTGAGTTCATGCACCTATTGCCAATAATAATTGTTGTCAGTCTCTCGTGTAAAACAGCTAGATATGACCAAATACTGCGTTCCGCAAACTATTTTAGTTGTGGGCGAAATGTTGTCAGGATATCTCTCTGCGGGCCAGAGATTTTAATTAGATAAGAAAATACATTGCCTAGGTGCTCGTAAAGAGCACGAGTTTTGTTCTAACCCAAACCACGTACATGCAGCTAAACAACAAATAAATCACACGATTTAAACGACGTGTAAAAACAACATGGAAACATATTGGTGACACTGTTTATTCTTCTACAATCTAAGCCTAGTACTGTCTGTAGAGAGCAGACAGATCACAAAACAACCTATAAACGATATCGAGTATGTTCTTGGTGTGATTCGTCACTCGATCAAACGCTGCCGAAAATTATCAATCATTTCAGTTTCAAGCAATGCTGAAAATTTCTTTCGTAAAAGTACAATGTTGTTTCGCAGCATAACATTCCTCTTCCAAACTCTTATAAACATAATGTTGCAGTCGTAGAGATTCTTCTACAAAGCAGCTTTGTGTCTCCAACTGACTTCGACAACGTCAGGCTGTGCGGTAAGCAAATTGGTAAAGAAAGAACGAAGTGGGCTAATCAACCAATGGAAGCAGTCTATAGGTTGTCCAGAACACCGACAAACGCTGAGCATCGTCTACGCCGCAAAATTATCTGGTGAACTCAAACATTGAAATGTAGAAAGTTGTCGTTTTCCGTGTGAATTTTGAAGGGCGACCGTTTTATGTCGAAACCTAATCAATGTTTGTCTTCCTTGAAAATGCATAGTTACACAACGTGCTAAAATGTCCGAAAATGAGTGTCAGAACGCAAAGTTGTACTCGAAACCCATTTCTGCTGGGCCATCCTAACGTGCCATGGGGCGCTGCTGGTTGCACCAGTCTCAGTACCCTGTGGCAGACCGCCTTGCCAAAACTCTAAGTTAAGCTCAGCCAATGTAATATCGCTTGCCGCAAAATTCCAGTAGTCTTCTGTGTGGTCTTCACGGACTGTTTGGGCAGTAGACGTAATTATTTGAATACACAATACCGCTCAGCGGCTCGTGAGAATGGCCGAATAGGGAGCGAGTCGGACGGGTGTTTGCACTGAACTCATAGGTAATACGGCGAAGTCAGTTATGAAGTTGATTCAACTAACTTCCATACATCGCATAGGAGATCTGCCAGTGATAGTGTACGTAGTCACTCCCCTGGCTTGCGAGGATGAGCTGGGTGACCAGCCCGCTAACTCCATGACCCAACCAACGAACACTATTGTATGAACATGACTCGTTTTTGTTCGTAACAATTTCCTAATCTTAACGCTGATCCCGCGGGCCAGCTGGAAACCGTTCGCGTGCCTGGGTTTGCGGAACGTTGACCTAATATGATAAAGTATTCGGGTTTTAAGCGGTTAGTAATATTTGCCCAAAGAACCTCCCACTCTGTGCAATGGTTCTTAACGCTTACTTGGAGACCTCCACCTCCTGTAAGCCTGACATACTGTACGGAAGACCCTTTTTGTTATCCGGGCAAGGTATGTACGTCGACACAAGCGAGCAAAAATCAGCCACGCATGTCGAGTGGCACATATGGTGGTGCCGCCTTACGGGGTCGAATAAACTAGATCATTTCGTGTTCGGTGGACCCAAGAAGGAAGTACGTAAGTTAACTTGATACACGTTATAATGGGTTAACACGGCGTTCGACTGTGTTTGTACAGATGGATCCTAGTAGTAACACATTGTATCTATTCGAGATGTTATATGTCAATTAGCTGCTTGCTCTTTGCCATCACACGCAGCTCGCATAATATTGATTAAAAGTTTGACCCTGTTCGGAAAAGGGTGAATCACGCATGATTGACTCTTCTGTACAGTTATGTCACAATGTTTGTTTTCTCGAAGTTATTTAAACCAGAAGACATGACTAGTCGCCAGTAGTATGTTCTGTCAACAGGTACTCACTCACTAGTAAATAGTTAACTCAAGCCTTCATTGAAGAACGACCCGTGTGCTTGTGTGCAGTCAACCGTGGCTGTAACCCCGACAGTCTGCAGCAAGACCTACTCTACATTCATACCGTCATTCGTTCAGTGCTATTGCTACGCTCCAGTGGGCTTGTTTACATCTTAAACACGACTTGGCGAACCGGAATGTTGACGACCTCCTCGAGTTTATCACTTGTAAATTTATGCAACTAGGTCAAGTAGGGTTGTTACGATGGCGTACTCACGGTATACACGAGGCGACTAGAAAGCAGCATTATATCCATAAGTAATGGGTATAATAATATGATATATAAATATAATGTATACATACATTATGCTTTAAATGTAGTAAACAAATATGAATGATCCATGCATGCTTTAGAAGGACAAGTAAACAAAATAATACTAGTAATGATAAGTCAGATTAATCATATGTGTAACAATATAATTTTATTATGACATTTATCAAAATATGGCGTTGATGTGCCAAGTATGCAATATTGGACTGTTCTTATTATGTTTATGTACTCAGATCACGAGTGAATCACGGATGGCTGGGCATAACCTGCATGGTACAAACACGTCTGAAGAGAGTGCGGCAGTGAAACAAGATACCGATGAAGGTTCGTCGTGTATAATTTTTGCACTCACTCACAAGCTAATAAATTACAACATCGGTGCAACATAAAATACTCCCCTAACGGCAGTATTACATTTGGCAACCGTAATTTTGGTCATTCCATGTAAAATTCGTCCCAATATTCAGGGTGGTTTGCCTGCTTTAGTATCATTGTCCTGTTAAAGAAATTACTCTTCTCCATTATCTACACGGTTGAGTAAAAACGTGTAGAGCCATTGTCAAGTAGTTGGTAGGACTGCGGTGTGTGCTTGAGCCGTACTTATCATGGACATTTGCAGATGATACTTGGTAACATGTCCTTACTGTAGACACCCTAATCGGTGTCAACTACGGATTGAGACGATAAGGCTGTGTGAATCAATTAAATACTGTTATTCTTTTGTCTGTCCTCCACGTCTCTCTATATACTGAAAGCACATGGTCATACGAGAATGCGTTGTCTACTGTAGTAGTTATACATTCATCTGTCCCCACTATCTGTGGATTAATACGTTATGGAATATTATATCACGTTATACTATGGTATACCATTGTGTGATAAGCCATGATAAACCGTGATAAGCCATGATAAACCGTGGAATAAAATGCGCTTTTACCATGGTTTGCCTGTTTCAAAACGCGATAGTATAGGCCTACTATATTTTATCATGGTGTTTTACCATGGTATGTAGTGGTTTACACACATTTCGTACACGAAGTCACTGGATCTAAAATGCACAGAAGCGACTATACTACCTGCACACAGAGCATGCACGGTTGAGGTTTCCTGCCGGTACGACTTGTATTCCTACGCATGTCCGTGTATGTATCATGTGTACAACGCAAACATTCGATCACCAGAGGGTGCCATTCAGGTGGTTTCCGTTGAAATTGTTGATATTATTCTTATTAATGTATGTAATGATAACAGTGTAATATTATGCTTGTCCTGATATTGTGACGTACATTGTTCAAGATGGTGCCAGTATTGAGGAAACGTCCATAAAAATGCGTATACGAATGTTCGAGAAAATGGTTAGTGACCAGGTGAGCAAATTAATGACTATATATAATTACATATATATATATATATCATGTTATGCTACGTTAAAAATCAACTGACAAAATTGCTAGACAGCCAAGTACAGTAATTAACCAAAACGGATATTGGTTCGTAAATAAAATAGGCAGTCTTTTCGATAGTGTCTATGTAAAAAATAAATAGGAACCTTCACATTACCATGATTGTTGTTTTTGTTTAAACCATACTTTAGTGACGTTGTTTGTATATCAGATGCTGTATTTCAGTACGTTAGTAAGGGCATTGATGTACGTAAAGTTAAAGCAAATATCACAATATGGAATTGCTAAACGGCAATGTTCCCTTTGTTCTGGTTAGAATACATGTTATGCTATATGTAAATAAATATACTTATTATATGTATGTTTAATCAAAACACTTAGCAGCTGTTGTAAAATGCTATTCGTATTTGCATTCACTTGTAGAGCTACGAGACGCCACTAAAGAAACCCACAAGAAATAAATTACGACACGTGACACCTCCATCCACACACCTGGTGGATACAGTAAGCGGAGGAGCATGCCAGACCGGGTCGTCGCTAGAGGTTGCCACTAGACAGGCACCTGTGAGTGTTAATTAATTATCATTATCGCGGCGTTCCACTCCGGCTCGTCCCTCTTCTCCAAGATGTTCTCTGTTTCACATAGTGATTTTCCTAGTCTTTCGATTGTCCTGACATCAGCCCAGGCGATCAATGTAAAACTGATTGTAACAGAAAGGAGCCTATATGCGGGGACCTACAGTTGTATACCCTCTAGTATTAAAATATCTGCGTCATGCCATCCTAGTATATTTATATTAATACCCACACTTAGTGTATCTCCTCCCAGGCCCCGAGGTCCACTTGCCTCTTTCTTTGTTCATTCGCGTCCTTGGACCATTGGCCGGTGGTCTACCAATTGACGATATATTTAAATAACACAAAGGCAGAGTTATTTAAGTCATGCAGTGAACAAAGAATGTGGTTAGACATTCCCAGAGAACGCAAATGTTACGAATTTAAGATCAAAATACTACAATGATGTTAATAATTTGGTTGATGTAAGCTATAGCAAAAGTGTCAATATGTCTTATTCCAGTCTATCTTTAGCAAAGATAGACTGGAATAAGACACTGAAAAATAAGACGGCAACAGAATGCTGGAATATATTAAAGAGTGAAATTAAGTGCATAGTTGATAAATTTGTACCCTTCAAAAAACAAGGAAAACGATCCAAAAAGAAACACTTATCGAAAGAAGCCATTAGAAAAATTAAGTATAAACAAATTATGTGGAAGTCATATAGGTGTACTGGAAATGATGAAGACTACAACAGTTATAAAGAAGCACTTAACCAAGCTACAGCTGAAATTAGAAATTCAAAGAGAAGCTATGAACAACAATTAGCTAGTAATATAAAACATGACAGCAAGAGTTTTTATGCGTATGTTCGAAGCAAACAGAAAGTTCAAGATAAGGTCGGTCCTCTAGAAGATAGTGCTGGAAATATAATATCAGAGGGATTCATAATGGCAGAAGACCTGAATGAGTACTTTAGTTCAGTGTTTACCAGGGAAGATATTAGTTCACTGCCAATACCAGAGGCTAAGTTCAAGGGGGCAGATTCAGACTATTTAGGACAAATAATTGTAACCCCGGAAATGGTAGCTAAGAAAATAAGGACTATGAAGGATAATAAATCACCTGGAGTGGATGGTATTCCAACACCCAAACTACTATTGGAAATTGTAGAACAAATTAGCATACCACTTGCAACAGTTTTCAACTTGTCATTAGAAGAGGGAGTGGTTCCTTTAGAATGGAAAGAAGCAAACATTATACCGTTATTAAAAAAAGGTTCGAGAAACAAGTCAGAGAACTATAGACCAGTGAGTTTAACATCAGTGATTTGTAAATTATTAGAAAGACTAATTAAAGATCACATGGTGGATTTTCTTGTTAAACAACACTTGATAAACCCATCTCAACATGGTTCAAGCGAGGTCATGCTTAACAAATATGTTATGTTTTTTGGAAGACATCACTAAGTGGGTAGATGAGGGATCACCAGTAGATATCGTCTACTTAGATTTTCAAAAAGCTTTTGACAAAGTACCACATCAAAGATTACTGCTTAAACTAAAGGCCCATGGCATAGGAAATGGTATAATAAACTGGATAGAACAATGGCTGATTGACAGAAGACAACGTGTAGTAGTTGATGGGGAGGCTTCAAACTGGAAATCGGTATTGAGTGGGGTACCACAGGGATCAGTATTAGGTCCTATATTATTCTTAATATATATCAACGATTTGGATGATGAAATAACAAGCAAGGTGTTGAAATTTGCGGATGATACAAAAGTGTTTAGAAGGATTAAAAGTGATGGAGATAGACAGCATTTACAAGATGATCTTGACAGGTTGATCAAATGGTCTGAAAAGTGGCAAATGCTGTTCAATTTTGGGAAATGTAAATGCCTCCACACAGGACATGGGAACGAAGAAGTAGAATATACAATGGGGGTACTGTACTAAGTACTACTGTAAAAGAAAAGGACTTAGGGTTAACCATTAGTGCTGAAATGAAGATTTCAGAGCAGTGCGGAATTGCAGCTTCAAAGGGAAATCAAATCCTTTGATTAATTAGGCGAAACATAACGTATAAGGAAAAAGAGCTAATAATACCGCTGTGCAAAACAATAGTTAGGCCTCATTTAGAATATTGTATTCAAGCGTGGAGGCCATATCGCAGGAAGGACATAGATATGCTAGAAAGAGTGCAGAGGAGAGCAACTAAAATGATACTAAATCTGAGGGATCTTAGTTACGAAATACGCCTAAAAAATGCGGTTTAACAACATTAGAGACCAGGAGATTGAGAGGAGATTAGATAGAAGTGTTTAAAATATTGAAGGGTTATGAAAATATTGATAGAAATATGTTTTTCTCAGTTAAGAAAGATAGAAGGACTAGAGGACATGAACTTGCATTAGCAAAGGAGCAGAGTAGATTGGATATAAGAAAGTTTTCATTTTCACAAAGGACTGTAAATAAATGGAACAGATTACCTGCTGATTGTGTGGGTGCTAGTAGCGTGAATATGTTTAAAAATAAAATCGACACATACCTCAGACGGGCGGGATACACATAGATAAAAGGGTCGGACTCTCGATAAGCCAAAGGGCTTCCTTGTCCACCTGCCACCTAGAGTTAATTCTCTGGGTGGCAATCTTGTTAAACTCTTGTTAAATAGTCTAAACTAAAAACAGCCTTCGCACAGACTGCTGTGCAAATGGTAAGATCAAGATATTTGAGGCGTTGTCAGGACATGTCACAAAATCTGCTAGCTATATCGTTTAATGTGTTGCAGTTAATGGTTTTGGATATGTGCGTGCGTGCGTGCGTGCGTGCGTGTGTGTCTATGTGTGTGTGTGTGTGTGTGTGTGTATGTTGCGGCATTTGAAAACATACATCTATTTATAATCGAGTTTGCGTTTAGAGATTAATCTTCGACCTCAAGAATAGGACGTAGGGTAGAGTAGAGGGATGAGCCTACCTTAAGCGCAGCACGACATAACTCGTAAAATAAACATTTTTTCTAAAAAAACATGTTATCCGACAGAAAGCTGTATATGTTCCCCATTGCATATGTATCATGGAGCAGTCCAGTAAAAGTAATAAAAAAGTTATGTGCTAAAACAAAACATGTTCTGGTAGGCGCATTACCGCGCTTGGTGATGCAATAGCCTACAGGTAGGCCTATTGCCTCGTAATAAATTAATTACATGCAAGAGAATGTCAAATCAATATTACTTCAAGAGCGAATATATGTAGTATTATCTAGTACTATTAAAATGTCACCACACCATAATCCTTCGTAAATAAACTGACAACGATGTGACATACCTTGAAAAGGGTGTCCAATCAATCTTCATTGGCAATTAAATAGTTATAGAGGCCTAGTATTGTCTCTTACTAATAGTCAATGCCATTATTCATCACAATATAGTCCTTCGTAAATAAACTGATAACGACGCGATAAGTCCTGAATAGAATGTCCAATCAATATTCATTTACAATTAAATGTGTTCCACTATTAGTCAATCAATGTCTTCACAACAGTTCT
This sequence comes from Escarpia spicata, assembly GCA_963995525.1. NCBI lineage: Eukaryota > Metazoa > Annelida > Polychaeta > Sabellida > Siboglinidae > Escarpia > Escarpia spicata. Next base: position 61,445,515 of record OZ023210.1, read on the forward strand.
TCGTAAATAAAGTGATATCAAATGTCCAGAAAAAAAAATTAACAAGACACAATTTCAGTCATTCATGACGTTGATGATTCATAGTAGACATGTGAACTCACATTTCTTAAACAACTAAACATCGTCGTTGTGATTCCATAAGCATGACTAGTAGTCGTCAGAGTCGCAGTTGGGACACATGAAACCTATATATATCCTTGCACTGTTGGCATTGCACCCATTTCTCGCGCGGCCACTTCTCGCGCGGCCAATGTTTTATTCATATTTTACATCAAAACAAAAACAAAACAGAAAAACGTGATTTTTTCACTTAACGTGTAAGTAGCGTCCCGCCGTTTTCGTGTGACGGGCAAGCGAGGTGGCTTCACGTTAATCAGCTGCAGATATAGTCGCGTGCATGTGTCAGACGGAACAAAAGTGGGATAGGCCTATCGCCTCCCGCGGGCCAATTCCCCTTCCCTACCCTAAGGCCTACTTCTTTTGAAAAATACCTCATATATGTAAAGATTCTAACTTTATTGGGGGTAAATCAGTTGTTCGTAACACAAAATGTAATGTATGCCTAATACGTAAAACGTAACCTAACAATCGCACGAATCACGCGCGGCAAATAGTTCGGGAAAACTGGTCCTGCTTCATAGACTTGGCAACATGTAGTTGACTTATGCTTATGTCTTCCCTCATGCCAATAGCATAGCGATACGGATATTATTTTGGCAATTCTATACTATCATGACTAGGGCATATCGAATGACGTGAACTTCACATTCTCTCCGACCTTCGTCATTTTGAACAAACAACGAGTATTTTCGAGCGCGTTATATTGTTTATCCAACGACGATGTGTGCTTTCTAACATTTGGTAAATATTACTGTGACGACTGTCAACTACCACCGTCAGGTGACGGGCATTTTGCTAGTATACTGTAATTGTATGTGAAAATAAAATTTTGAGAACGTGTTGACCAAGTTGTATTCTACAATGTTGATATTGTCTTGAAAACATATCACAAAACTAACTTTACAGATGTGTGATTGTCTATCGTTACAGATCCAGACAAACACAGCAAATGGAAATGCCGTAATCTCAGGTGGAGGGGAAGTAAGCCCTGTTGTAATAAGGTGAGTCTGATGTCATCAATCGAGCCATCCATGAGTTTTAATTTTATTACACAAATCAATACAGATTTACGCATCTTTAACATTGCTTTCTGAGTTTAACTACTATTTTTTATATTAAATTAAACTGTTTTTTAAAGAAAGATGATCAAATCAAATCAAATTTATTGTAACTCATTACCTTTCATACAATACAAATCAAATTAAGACAAATCCTATATAATAACATAATGAGCACAACAAGGGAAGAACTTTATATATGTTTTACTCCCTTTTGTATATTTCAATGTAAATATCATTATATCGAGAACAAAAACAGTGTGCATGTGTAGAAGATATAATCGTGATTGAAAAATAAGTTATATAGTAACATCATTGTGTAAAATGAATTGCATAAGTATACATTTGTAACATATTACTGAATAAGTCGTAAACGTAAGTCTTGTGCCGAAATAAATCGAAATAATAGCACTCTTATTTCTTATAGAACGAAGTCTTACTTCGTAAGTTGCCTTTAGTCGGGGGGGGGGGGGTTATCCTCAAAAACACTTAAATTGTTCACATCTTTCTATAAGCACCATTTTTGGATCAGCATTACATATGGCCATGACATTGGCTATGGATAAAAGATAGTCTTACACAATGCTATGCTATAAGCGTAAGGTTTACGCTATCTTAATAACTGCATATATCGCCTAATAGTCTTTACCATTTAATCAGGTTCAGCAAGACCATCCTCAACATCTTCATGGCCTTCACCCTCCTCATCTACATCCTCATCCTCTACACTCTCAGCCTTTAAATCCTCCTCCTCAGCATCCTCCATCTCGACACCCTCCTCGTCTGCAGCCGAGCCTCTTCTGTCTTAATGTACGGATTACAGCAGCCATCTTCGCCAGAGCAGTTGCGGTATGACGGGCACGAAAGATGTTCTTTGTCGCAGCCACAAACCTCCGTGCTGCACTTCTTGCCCTGTGCCCTACACTCAGAATGAATCACATCACACAGGCGTGGTGGACCTGATGAAAGGTTCAGCGTTTGAAGTGTTCGTGGCCGCAGCATATCGGGGGCCGACAGGTATCTTCAAAGGGAAGTCTTGGGTGAAAGCAATGCGGTCCTTTCGGGGAGTATCAGCAGCGCTGTTGATGCGGTTTCTATCAACACAGCCGAAGACATTTCAGCAGATAGAGCAGTATCCGGACACTCCTCGCCTCCATCCAACTGGCCAGCACTGGGTGGACAACTTCTTCTCCCCACACTCCTCGTCCACCAGTTTGAGCGAGCAGAAAGAGAGGGTGACATTTATTTCAAGCAGCTGGCCATGGAGCACATGCTGAAGTACTTCTTCCTCGGTGGACACGTGCAGTACCCCCGCTATCTCACTCAGTACCTGCTGAGGCCAAGGCGGACCTTGTGTCGGGCGCTTTTGTCTGTCTACACCATGTGGGATACTAGAACGCTGTCTCTGGTGATCAGTTTTGGCGAGCAGACTGCCATCAAGATCGGAAAGGGAGCCCTCAAGGGCATGACTCTAACTGCTGAGCTAGTTTGTGAGTGGATTGACGCCTTCCCCATCACCGTGCACGTGTCAGACCGCGTGGACTACATCTACTCTGCTGATCCACCAGGCCATTCTGCGCAGAAACAGCACAAGGAGGAGTTGAAGCACCTGCGTGTCTTGGATGCGGATGATCTGGGTCTCATTGATGCAGAGGTGGATAAGTACTCTCACCCATTGGAAGATCACCGCCCTCACCTGTATTATCCCGTCACCGGCATGCAAGTTACTCCTGCTGAAGTGAATGTGGCTGATTCGATTGTGCTTGGAGAAAAGATGCAGAGCAAGTACATCGCCAGTTTTCCCGATGGGTTCTACGACACAATCAGTAGTCCCATCAAGACGATGGACGTTCTAAAGAAGCTGGACAAGGGCAGCAAGGGCAGGCCAGTCATCGATCTTGAGAACATTTTCTTCCGGCTCTTGATGATTGGTCAGCAGCGGCAGGTGGAGCTTGAGCCTCTGTTCAACTACGAGCTGTGTGCAGTGCCTCTATCGCTCATCGACGAACATGGTTGTCTCCACAAAGCCAACAAGTCGGGGCTGGTCAAACGCCTGGGTGTGCTCGTGATCTCGCCAACAGCTGCTGAAATTTTCATCGTGGATGTTCAGCAGCTGTTCTACCGTATCCTGGGTCATCTGTGTCACTATCCAGATGATACTGAGAAAATCATTGTCTTCGACAAGTACCAAGATGTATCTGCCAAGGATCACGAGAGAATACGGCAGGCTGGTGAAGTTACCCTCATCTACGAGCTCTCCATCACCAGTCCTCTGCCCAAAAAAGATGCAATCCTGAAGAGCAAGAACAACACGCGGAGCTTATCTTCAGTGCAGGAGAGAATGTGACGATGGAGACTCGTGACGATGGTGCGTTTGGTCATGATGAGGCGGACATCACCATGATCTCTTATGTCGTTGAAGCTGCCAACTCTGGAAAAAAGCGTGATCCATGTGCTTAGCGACGACACATACGTGTTTGTCCTACTAGTCTATTGGGTGTATTGGGAGGAGCTGGAGTGCAAGGTGCAGATGAAGCGGTGGGATGGGACAGTGCTGGATATCAACGCCACCTGCACTGAGCTAGGGCCACATTGTCTGCAGCTGCTTGGCATGCACGCCCTCGGCGGGTGTGACACCACCTCATATCCGTATGCCAAAGGCAAGATCAATGCATTTAAACACCTTGCTCACTGGAGACTTCCCAGGTTTGGATGATGTGCTGGGGGAAGTGGGCGCCACGCAGGCGGATCTGATGGAGACGGCGAAAACCTCTCCCATCGCTCTATATGGTCAGCCACTGGGGACATCCATGGAGTCTGCACGCTTCGCACTTTTCACCAAGAAGAAGAAAAGTGCCAAAGTCAAGGCCCTGCCTTCAACATCCGCCATCCTGCACGTGCTGCGGGCCCATCTGCAGGTCATGCTGTGGAAAGCGGCAGACCAGCAAGCCTACCCGGCGAGTAAGCCGATATAATTCACTTCGAGTGGGAGATCCGGGAAGGCGTCCCCTCTCCTTTTATTGCTCAGGGTGAACTAGGTCCACCACACCTGTGTGATATGATTCATTGTTAGTGTAGGACACAGGGAAAGAAGTGCACCACGGAGGTTTGTGGCTGCCACAAAGAACATCTTTCGTGCCCGTCGTAAGGCAACTGCTCTGGTGAAGATGTCTGCTGTGATATGCACACTAAGAAGAGGCTCAGGCTGGGGACGAGGAGGGTATCGAGATGGAGGATACGGAGGAGGAGGATTTAGAGGATGATTGTGTAGAGGATGAGGATTAGATGAGGAGGGTAAAGGCCATGAGGATGTTGAGGATGGTCTTGCTGATCCTGATTATATGGTAAAGATTAATAGGCGATATCTGCAGTTACTAAGATAGGGTAAACCTTACGCTTATAGAATAGCATTGTGTAAGATTATCTGTTATCCTTGTATCATCCTTACAATGACGTTCGTGCATGATTACTTAATGCAAGAATTTCCCTCACAAAGAAATATGAATGCCAATGTTCATAATGATATTTGCACTATACACCTAACCTTCAGCGTCTGATCTTGATCTCGAATTGAAAAAATAACATCAGAAATGGATTATACACACCCCAATACCCCTTAAAGAGGTATTATACATCATTCTAGGACAAGTAGTTCAAAAGTTAAATTTTCAAAATATCGCCCAGTGGCCATCTTGGATTTATGCAAATTACCAGAGTTGCCCAAAGTTGCCGTTTGGGCAACCAAGCTGAATTTGTTCTAGGACCCCATATGAGTACAAATCAACAACAAAAGTTCATAGGATAGAACATTTCTAGGTTGGCTATTGAACACATATGAGTGTCAAATGGACTATTATTGGACAAATTCAATATGGCCGCCGTCCAGAGATAGGCTATATAGTAATTTGAGAACTAAAATTAGTAGAACCATAAATGAGATATTTGGGTTTTTCGAGTATGGGGAACCCATTTCTGGTGTTATTTGGCCGATTCCAGATCGAGGTCACATGATAAAATCACATTCAAGGCTCAAAAAAAAAAAATTGAGCATAGGATCACCGTATATCGCAAGCATGTTACCCAAATTTTATAACGATATCAATGTTAATGTGTTGCAATAAGTGGTATCATTTATGGTTCTACTACTTTTTTTTCTCGAGTTATTGCACAGACTTACTCTGGACTGCAGCCGTCTTGTATTTGACAAATATGGCCGCAACAGCAGGAACCCAACTTGGCACCCGCGAAAAAATGAGATGTCATGGCCATATCTACTATTCCAAACGTGGTGCTTGTAGAACGATGTGAAAAAAATTATGGTTAAGCCCCCTGACTATTGGATATAAAGTGTACGTATTTGTGCAGATTGTCTTATATTATAACTATGGACATCTTGATTAAGTATAAACATATTTTCAAAGATTGTTAATAAAGACCCATCTTGTATTTATACATAAATATATGTATTGAGTATACGTACAATTGTCTGAAAGTTAAGATATTTAGTAAATTAAAGATATGTTTTGTATGAGCTAATCTATTAGCTGAGGCAAACATTCTCACTGCTTTCTTTTGAATCTTAATAATACTTTATGTACAACATGAATATTATTTACTTATTTGATCATAATTGTTACCACAGTTATGTGACTCGATCAATAATGCATTTGCAAAATTACTCCCTTCAAAGGTATATTTGTACTTTTGTCCTGGGTCTGAAGTAAATGAAGTGGTATGGTGTTGACACAGGTCTGTGAGATGTGTCTAGTGTCGTACTGTAGTGAGTAGTTTGTAGTGCATGCGCTTCACACTCTCGCTTTCAGCTGCTACCGCCAGCTAGCCTTGTGGTACACCACGGTAAATGGGCACCTTACGGCCCCAGGCTAGTAAGCTAGGGATCTAGGAGAAGGACAACTCTGATTCCAAACCTGGGTAGGCCGAGCTCATTAGCCTTGGCAGGCAGTGGGTCTAGGAGAAGGAAATCTCTGATTTCAAAAGCATATACGCTGAGCAGTGGACAGGTCCAATGGACCTGATTGGACCTGTGCGGGATGGAATAAGAAACTCCCGCCCCCACGAGTCTACCGCCTATGAGTAAAATACGGTGATGCTAGCACGACATTACTGGGCGGATGTATTCCTCGACGAAGTCAACGGCAGGGTGGAAAGGCTCCAGGAAGAGTTCAACGGTCACGTGTTCGTAATCAAGGCGAGACACATCTTCTGGTGGATATCGGCTGTGGTCAACCAGCATGGAGACGGGTGGGCTCCGCTAGGTTGCAAATTTGCCCAAGACACACCATGATCATGAAAACCAGTTCAAATCACATACCGGATCGGTCGCAGCCCGGGTCAACAATGACCGGCATTCCGCAGTACACCAGGACGGAGGTGATACGTATGTTACTGGTGCCCCTACCAAAAGATCCGTGGAAGAGACAATATCACAATCGACAAATGGAACGTCAGGACACTGAGAGCTGCTGGGAAACTGAAAGAACTCACACATGAGATGGAGAAATACCGATGGAAACTGTTTGGACTCTCCGAGATGCGTTGGAAAAACTTTGGCGAAACATCAACCGAAGAAGGACACAAGGTCTATTTCAGAGGCAAGAAGGACAAACACGAACATGACGTTAGGTTTCTTGTACACAAAGACATCGTGAGCACTGCCATGAGTTGTCGTCCCGTCTCCAGCAGGCTCATCACCATCCGCCTGAGGGCAACTGCCTTCAACATCACAGTCATACAGGTTTACGCCTCAACCTCTGACTACGACGACAGTGAGGTGGAAGATTTCAATGGCCAACTGCAAGATATCATTAAAGAAACTCCAAAGAAAGACAATCTAATAGTACTAGGAGATTGGAATGCAAAAGTGGGAAAGATGCACAGACCAACTGGCAAGACACTTGCCGACATTTATGCAATGCTGAAACAAATGAGTGAGGACACAGCTCCTTGAGTTTGCAACATACAATGAACTAATACTGGCTAACACATTTGGTCCACACAAACCACCCAGGAGATGGATGTGGCATAGCCCAGACGGAAAACATCACAATCAGATCGACTACATCGTGATGAAACGGCGCTTTTGCACAGGCGTGAATATTGCCAGTTATCGAAGCTTTCCAGGAACAGATGTCGGAAGCGATCATGATTTGTTGATGACTTTTCACATTCGCTTGAAGAGGGTCAGCAAGCCAAATCACGCAAGAATCAAATTTTACATCGAGAAACTTAAGGATCCTGATGTAGCAGAAACATTCAAAGTAATGATTGGTAGGAAATTTGCATCCCTTACCATCCTGGATGACAAAGACATGGACCTGAAGATGCTAACCAACACCTTCAACAGAATAGTGACAGACGCAGCCAGCGAAATCCTCGGCAACCATCGTCGGACAAAGAAACCATGGGTCACAGCAGACATCCTTGATCTCTGTGACAAAAGAAGATAATTGAAGAAGAGAAAATGTGATCCTGAAGGATCAGCAAAATACAGAGAAGTCAACAGGAAGATCAGACAAGATATGAGAAGAGCAAAAGATGAGTGGATATCAGAACAATGTTGCGAAATTGAAGACAGTCTGAGCAAGAACAACAGCAAGAAGGCCTACCAAGTTGTGAAAGACCTGACATCAGTGAAGAAAGGGATAACCACCACCATCCAAGACAAATCAGGGAAATGACCTACAGAAGAACAACACATTCTAAACCGATGAACAGAATACTGCTCACAACTGTACAACTACAAGACCAACGGAGACCCAGCGGTACTAAATTGTCCACAGACCACCGAAGAGGACGACTACGCCATTCTTCGCGAGGAAGTGGAGGCTGCAGTGAAATCTCTGAAAAAAGAAAGTCAGCTGGAATTGATAACATACCAGCAGAACTGGTTCAAGCTGGGGGGAGAAGCCTTGATCACCACCCTCACAACAATCTGCAACAAGATCTGGCAGACAGGAGAATGGCTAGCCCATGGACCCAGTCACTGATCGTCATGCTTCCCAAGAAAGGCAATATACAGCTCTGCCAAAATTATAGAGCAATCAGCCTTATTAGTCACCCAAGCAAAGTCATGCTGAAGATCGTACTCAACAGACTCAAACCCTAGCCGGAAAAGATCATCGCAGAAGAACAGGCGGGTTTTCGAACAGGACGGAACACCAGTGAACAGATCTTCAAACTTAGAATCCTTTGTGAGTAATATCTTCAACACCATCAAAGCGTGTACCATATAATAATAGGCTTTAAGAAGGCCTTTGATAGTGTATGGCATGCGGCCCTATGGGCGACCATAAGGAAGTACAACATTGACTCCAATCTAGTCCGAACCATTGCACACCTATATGACAAGGTCATCTTCAACGGCAGCTTAGGAGACTGGTTTCGAACAACGGCGAGAGTTCGACAAGGATGTCTACTATCACCCATTTTTTCAACATCTTTCTGGAGAGGATCATGAGCAATGCCTTGGAAAACCATCAAGGCACTATCAGCATTGAAGGCAACCACCAACCTTCGCTTAGTTGCTTATATCGACGGCCTAGCAGGAGAAGAACAAGAACTAGTCAACTTGGTGGAGTGCCTGGACAAAACCTCTACAGCATACGGCATGGAGATCAGCGCCGAAAATACCAAATTGATGACAAACAACACACAAGACATCAACTCAGAGGTCAAAATTAACGGACAGAGACTTGAAACAGTAAACAAGCTTCAAGTACTTGGGATCAATCATCTCAGACGAGGGTTCTAAACCTGACATACTTGCCAGGATTGCACAGACAACAGCAGTACGTACAATGTTGAAACCCATATGCAATAACAGTAACATCAATGTCAGTTCAAAAATAAGGCTGACGCGCTCCCTTGCCATGTCCATCTATACGCTTGTGAAATATGGATCCTCTCAGCAGATCTACAGAAGAGGATTCAAGCCATGGAAATGAGGTGCTTTCGGAAGTTCTTGCGTATATCATACAAAGAACATGCTACTAACAAAGACGTTCGAAACAAGATCAAACGAGCCATCGGACCTTACGAAGACTTCCTTACAACAGTCAAGAAGCGTAAACTGAAGTGGTACGGCCACATCTCACGATCATTTGTCCTTGCAAAGACCATCTTGCAATTTACCTTGAGAGGTGGGAGAAAAAGAGGTAGACAAAAAAGAGATGGGAAGACAACATCAAAGAATGGACAGGACTGGAGTTCGCCGACTCCCAGAGGGCTGTCGAGAACAGGGAAACGTTGAGAGAGCTGGTTAAGAAGTCATCAATGGTGCCCTAACGCATCCTCGCGCGCCAGGGGTCGCTGCTGCTGATTACGTTAGTGCCAGCCAGCAGTACCCCCTGGCTGATCGCTTTGCGAAACTCTGAATTTTGGCTCTGCCTATGAAATAGCTCACTAGATCAGTGGATGTCGGCAGGTCAGGTGGTCATAATAAAACTAATTTCAACCAACCGTGGCTCGTGTTACGTGCAATGTTTAGGACATAGAAGCAATTATTCGAATACACAATACCGCTCAACTGCTCGTTCTAATGGGCGAACGGGTCATTATATATTGGGATTCCAAGAAGTCGTTTATCCGTCTTCAAATTGGGGCGGGTATTTGCGCTGTTTTCACGGGTGATGCAGACACGACTGGCGAAGTCGATTACTAGTTTGACTCAGCCAACTTCCGCGCTTCGCGTAGGGGATCTGCCAGGGCTAGTTTTGCATGGCAAACAACCCTGGCTTGCGAGGACGCCCCAACGATCTTTACGTGTTATGGGGAAAGTGAAGTGAAGTGAAGATGAAGTACATACGTTGGTACATACAATAAAACATGTATATGATTTCATAGTAAGCGATATATAATTACTTGTGTTCATTTGCATATGACAACATTTACATTGTGATTTTGTTGATGTGATTTTGTTCTATGTTTTATTTTGCGATGTTATATGTTGTGTGTGCTACTTTTTCATGTGACATTCTTGCTGTTTCCTTTTTGCTGTGATTTTATTCCATCAATAATAATAATAATAATAATGACAAACTTATATAGCGCCTAAATTCCCAGGAATCTGAGCTCAGAGGCGCAACATACAAGAATCATTGGGCAAAATTTTTAACAGGGACAAGCAAGAGTCGTCATTAGAGCAAGGGACCGCGGAAGGTTAGGGTGGGAATGCAATTTTATATAAATAAGTCTTTAGTTTTTTACGGAAGGTATTTATAGTCTCAGATGATTTTAAAGCGATAGGGAGTTGATTCCAAATTTTGGGTGCAGCTACAGAAACAGCACGTTTGCCGATATTAAGCTTGGTTTTCTGAAAAAAAAGTCGTTGTGAAACATATGATCTGAGATTCCTGGGGATATCGGAAAACGGAGGAGTGTAAATAAATAGGTATCTTTATAAACAAGCTGGAAAAATGTTTTACAGAAAATTATCTACTAAGTACGAACGCTTACTGAATGCTAGGGGACGAGGTTCATACCTGTTTCAAAGTCTTTATTTTAACATGTTAACTGAGCTTAAAATGCTATTTTATTTGTAGAAAGGACACAGAGTCTGATGAGAATGTATACAGAATGGACGGCCCAGACAGAGGTGTATTTGTTATCATAAACAATCGTAATTTCCACCGATCTACACGATTAAAAGAGCGTTCTGGGACTGACTTTGATGCTGCAAGACTCTACGAACTCTTCACGAGACTAGGTTTTGAAGTGCGACTGGAAAATAATAAGACCAAAACAGAGATGCTAGTGATATTACACAAGGGTAAAGATGGTTTTATTTCTAGAATTCGATCATTCCGTTAGACTCTTTCATAATCACCTGTACCTCATTGTATAACCTGAAACTAATGCAAAGTTTGTTGCATTTGCATTTCAACATCTCGTTAATTATCCGACGCCGTCACTATGACAGCATGTCCATCTCCCTGTTCTCTTCTATCTCTCCCACCTCTCTCTACCGCTATTACTGATCTCAACCTCCCACTCTAATATTCCACTCTCTCTACATCTTTCTTTTTCTCTGAAGTTGTCTTTTTATCCACCACCCCCCGCTCCTTCACTCACTGCCTGTCTCGCCCTCAACCTTATACTCTCTCCCATTCTCTTCTTCTCTCCCTCTCTCGCAATCGCCCTCTCTCCCATTTCCCTATCTCCTTTTCTCTCCTTCTCTCCACCTCTCCTTCTCTTCCTCTCGTCCTCCCTCCCCTCATCCATCTCCCCTTCCCGATGGTGTGTGTGTGTGCGTGCGTGCGTGCGTGCGTGTGCGTGAAAAAAGAGAGATAGAGTGTGCACGCGTGCGTGGGTGCATGTTTGTATTACACCTTTCTGCATCCTTAATGTTTAGTTCACAAATGCATAAATGCAATATTCTATCACGTTTCAGTGGCCAAAGAAGATCACACCAACCGTGACTGTTTCATGTGTGCGATCCTCACACACGGTGACGTCGACCGCGTCTGCGGCACTGATGGCGCTATACCGATCGACACCCTCGTGAGTCCTTTCAAGGGACAACAATGTTCCACACTCCGAGGCAAGCCAAAGGTCTTTATCATACAGGTGAGCTTCATTCTTTGATTTTAACATCGAAATAGTTTATCACCTGTTGGGACGACTGCAATTGTGATATCCCCTCTTCCTCCCTCCCTCCCTCCTTTCCCCCTCCCTCCCTCCCTCCCTCCCTCCCTCCCTCCCTCCCTCCCTCCCTCCCTCCCTCCCTCCCTCCCTCCCTCCCTCCCTCCCTCCCTCCCTCCCTCCCTCCCTCCCTCCCTCCCTCCCTCCCTCCCTCCCTCCCTCCCTCCCTCTCTCCCTCCCTCTCAATCCCTCCGTCTCTCCTTCCCTCCCTCCCTCCATACCCCCTCCCTCCCACACTCCCTCTTTCTTGCACTCACGCTCACCCTCCATCTGAAATAATTTCCACGCATTACTGTTATTTAGGAGAGTTGTGTTCTGTGACGTGCTCCCTGCTACTTGTGTTCTGCGCAAGACGTTTTGTTCTGTGACGTGCTCCTGGCTACTTGTGTTCTGCGCAAGACGTTGTGTTCTGTGACGTGCTCCAGGCTACTTGTGTTCTGCGCAAGACGTTGTGTTCTGTTACGTGCTCCCTACTACTAGTGTTCTGCACCAGACCCTGTGTTCTGTGACGTGCTCCCTGATACTGGTGTTCTAAACCAGACGTTTTGTATGTGACGTGCTCCCTGCTACTTGTGTTCTGCACCAGACCCTGTGTTCTGTGACGTGCTCCCTGCTACTTGTGTTCTGCACCAGACCTTGTGTTCTGTGACGTGCTCCCTGCTACTTGTGTTCTGCACCAGACCTTGTGTTCTGTGACGTGTTCCCTGCTACTTGTGTTCTGCACCAGACCTTGTGTTCTGTGACGTGCTCCCTGCTACTTGTGTTCTGCACCAGACATTGTGTTCTGTGACGTGCTCCCTGCTACTTGTGTTCTGCATCAGACATTGTGTTCTGTGACGTGCTCCCTGCTACTTGTGTTCTGCACCAGACCTTGTGTTCTGTGACGTGTTCCCTGCTACTTGTGTTCTGCACCAGACCTTGTGTTCTGTGACGTGTTCCCTGCTACTTGTGTTCTGCACCAGACATTGTGTTCTGTGACGTGCTCCCTGCTACTTGTGTTCTGCATCAGACATTGTGTTCTGTGACGTGCTCCCTGCTACTTGTGTTCTGCACCAGACCTTGTGTTCTGTGACGTGTTCCCTGCTACTTGTGTTCTGCACCAGACCTTGTGTTCTGTGACGTGTTCCCTGCTACTTGTGTTCTGCACCAGACCTTGTGTTCTGTGACGTGCTCCCTGCTACTTGTGTTCTGCACCAGACATTGTGTTCTGTGACGTGCTCCCTGCTACTTGTGTTCTGCACCAGACCTTGTGTTCTGTGACGTGTTCCCTGCTACTTGTGTTCTGCACCAGACCTTGTGTTCTGTGACGTGCTCCCTGCTACTTGTGTTCTGCACCAGACATTGTGTTCTGTGACGTGTTCCCTGCTACTTGTGTTCTGCACCAGACATTGTGTTCTGTGACGTGTTCCCTGCTACTTGTGTTCTGCACCAGACTTTGTGTTCTGTGACGTGCTCCCTGCTATTTTTGGTTTGTGCCAGGCGTGTCGTGGCACTATGCTGGACCAAGGTGTGGAGGTGGCCGATGGCAAATATGAGCCAGAACAGAAAATCTATCGCATTTCACAAGAGGCTGACTTCCTGTACTGCTACTCGACGACTCCCGGTATGTGTGTGCTGCTTACGACCATTCTAATCGTACCTAATACTGAATCAAGTGCGTGGGACAGATCTGCGCAAACCTACTCCACCCTAAACGTTCAGGCGTAGGTACAGGTTAATTCCTTCTTTCCTTCATTCGTTAAAGACTGAATATTTCATATAAATTACTTTTAATAATCTCAGTCAGCCAGTGTACGTCAATCAACTCTTGTAATATATATGCACCATGTAGTGAGGTTTTACCAAGTTGTATATGTACACATAGAGAGGGGCAATTTTTGTACAGAGTTATACATTATATATATATATCACGAGGATTAACAGGTCTGTTAAAACAATTATTCAAAGTATTGTTACTAGCGACATATACAGTACGTCGCTGTTGCGGCATCAGTGGCTCAAGGCTTTGTATAATTTTTTAATATCCTGTTTTTAGTAACATATTTATTTTTTATCTTTATTTATTTATGTTGTTATTTTTTTAGGGATTTTTTATCGATGCACTTTTTTTCTATATGGACGAATGCTTGTCTGAAATAAAAACATTATTATTATTATATATATATAATTATATATAATGTTATATATATATATATATATATGTGTGTGTGTATGTGTGTATGAATGAATATATATATACATTATATATATATATATATATACTGTATATATATATATAATTCATAACTCTATAAAAAAATTGCCCCTCTCTCACATCCAGTATTTGTGTTTTTCAGGTTACGTTTCTTGGCGGGACGAAAACAACGGATCATGGTTCATCGATGCTTTGTGCCGAGTCTTCCTCAATGACAGTTCTAGGCTAGAAATCATGGCAATGCTAACTAAAGTCAGCCGACTTGTCGCCTACGCGCACGAGTCCAAAACGAATCGCAAAGATATGGCCCATAAGAAGCAAATACCATCAATCGTGTCGATGCTGACAAAGCTATTGTATCTGCCACCGAAGTAATGCTTCGTCATTGTTTAGGGTAGAACAAATATGACCGCATTATACAAAAAACCTTCGATAAAACAGCAGATAAATATAGAAATAAACCTTATATACATTGCGTGCACATCTTTTATTATGCTATTATGCAAAAACATGGCAGAATACGTGTTTGTTATTATGATGTATTTTCAACACTCCCAGTGACAGTGACGCTCCGGCACCATCATGAGTTAAGCTGTTTTATGGACAATTGCACAGAGGAGTGTTTATACCTGTTAAGCCGACTAAGAAATGATAGAAATTCATCATGCAAACATGTTTTGTATAAAAAATGATCTTGACTGACTGTCTTCTCAATATCTGCTCACTATGTTTTTTACATTCCATACAATGCACCATCCGCAATAATGATGCACTGAGATAGGCTGATGTTACTCAGGAAGCAGTAAGTCCAATCAGACTTTAGCCTGACCAATATTGATTAACCCATACATGTTTTTGTTTTAAATCACTGGCATATATATCGGTCAATCCAACCCCATTCAGAAGCTTGTTACTATATGAATGAGAAGTGTTGGTTGTATAATTAGCAGTAAAGTGGTATCAATATGTTTATATAAGTCTCATAATGTTGCATGTAAATATTGTATAATATTTTGTGTATTTGCTATGACGCGTATAACTAGGTGATGAATTTGTATATTATTGTAGTTACGTAATTTAGTTATACATAAAGAGTTGGCTTACTATTTAGCTCTTATGCAAACATACACCTGACTTGTGTTATCAGTAAACAAGCCACGTTTCCGGGTCACAACTTTATCTGGTAGTGTTGTCCCGCATAAAAACACCTTTTGAATTAAACTCAAACGGCATTTATGTAGGTAACAAAACCAATGCGTCCATTCTGGAGTATACGTAAGCTTAATAAATTATGAGGCCGACGGGAACATGTGACTGGCTCCTCCAATCCCAGCGTCTAGCCTCTCTTTCGAAATTTCCACAATTAAAAAGGTATAACTATACTCGCTCTCGATTTTTGAAATTTGTTCAATGATTGTTCCATCATGTAGACTTTCTGTGTTCGACACTCCAAATCAGCGGTCGGCAACCTGAGGTCCGCGGGCTAACTACAACTCTGTGGCACTCAAGACGACCGACGGAACTGTATCCTGATCTGATTATAAATGCCAAGCACATGTTGACATAACGAGGGGACAGCTAACCGACGGACGGACACTTACATGATGCAATGAGTCTCTCGCAGGACCAAGCAGGAACAGCACTAAGCGTTACATTAGTCACGCACTCCCTTGAGACCGCTAATTAAGCAGTAACATCTTGAGGTTCACAAAATATCCAATTGCACCCCTCCCCCGAGACCTCGAGCGAAACTGTTTTCTGTTGGGCGAAACTATTTTGCTGCAGCGGGGGAGGGTGAGTCCTCACCCATTGCACCCCATCCTAGGGGCCTGAAACCTGAGGCCCCCTGAAATAGTCCAAATCACATATATGGTTCTGGTATCTTAAACGTTGTCTGCTCCAACCCATGTTACTGTAAGCACAACTAGCTGACCTTGGTGGCAATGGTCTTCACAGCATGGCACGTTTAACCATTGGTTCAGCTCCATCAGAATGTCGAAACGTATTATGAGGCACGTTAGTTTTGGTAGTCAGGTCAGTCATCAAGTCAGTCGCAGGCAAGTTCCACCAGTCGGACTACAAAATATATGTGCATTGCGACAAGCTGCTCCTCCAAACTGCAAGAAAACAGAAGCACGGATCACAGTTTGCTGACTTAATTTCCGCACGATTGCGCATCTGTCTGCCAACCTTTAATGTATTACCTGAAGCCCACGGCGCGTGTTCTTGTACTACTTGGAATCGGTTGTAGAATTTAATTCCTTAGTTGTTTTGTGTCATCAAAAAAGCTTTATATTGTACTTCGATTCGTCCAGCAAACAGGATTACAACAATTAATGCAACCAAACTCAATTATGGGGAACCTTTTTACCCCAATCGTTGAATTGGCATGTTCCAGTCTAATTATGTAGCTCCGACTGCGATAATATTTTTATGTGAATTATGGTAAGAATGCGTGAAACAATTTCGTCAATGTCGCTTGTTCTTAGCTAATATGCAATACTTAAAGATACGATAAACCTGTTAACGAAACAGACCCACACAATTTAGAGGACATTTCCTCAAAATATATCTAATTGCAGAGAACAGAGTGCAGAGTGCAATATCTACTTATAATCGAGCTTCCGTATGTATGCGGGTAGATTAAGTTTTCCCCTTACATGGCTTGAACCTTCGAGGGTCAAACTTACGACCCCTAGAATAGGAAATAAGACCTACACGTTAAAACACTATATGTGTCAAGATTCTTATCTTTAATGGGGTAAATCAGTTGTTCGGAACGTAAAACGTAATGTGCGCGTATTACTTAAAATGTAACCTAGCAATCGCAGGAACCGCAGCAAATCTTTCAGGAAAACGGCCCCTGCGTCATAGACTTGGCAACATGGAGTAGACGCTGACACAATAATGCTTATGTCTACCCTTATGCCAATAGCCTAGCAATACGAATATTATATTGACAATTCTTCACTATCACGACTATGGTATACTGATGGACGTGAACTTATATTTTCTCCAACCTTCGTCATTTGAACAAACAACGAGTTATGGTGTTTATGCAACGATGCTGTGTGTTGTCTAAAATTTGGAAATATTACTGTCACGACTATCATCTACCAAGACTATCATATGAAGCCCTAACACAATATAAACACCACGTTGATTTAAAACCAACGTGTTCAACTGATGACGTTTCAGCACAGTCGACATAATAATAATTGTGGAAAACATGACAACGGTTGAATCTACATATCTAGCCTAAACATTGTGTGACAACATTTTGAAACAATATCCAACTCAGTTGAGAACATTCAAAGATAGCAACAAGCAGGGACTGATCGTCTATTAACGCAACTCAAAGTGAGAAACGTGCTGCCGTAAGGCGGGCTACTTTCGATGAGAAATCGGCAGAAGAGACAGCATTTAATATCAGATCACTGAGATTAAATGCTGCGTCGTCTACCGAAGAGGAATAATTTAATCTTGATATGTACTCTGGCACTGCAGTGTACACAGCAAGACTTACCACATGCTATACCAGCGGAGCCCTTGATACTAGGACAAGAGGAGACATCACCACAGCCGCTGGGTTTCTTCAAAGTCGTATGCACTGGTTCCTGTGAGTCGTCTTCTAGTGAACAAATTGAATAACTTGTAAAGTCAACGTCAGATGATGTCGTGTTCGCAACTACAAGGGATGGAACAAAAACGTCCAAACACCTATGTATGTGACTGAAAATCAGGAGTATGACAGGTACATTACTGGAAGTCACCTCCAGTTTCCTTCCTCATCATTCTTTTCTGTGACTGTGTCACTGTGGTAACCCGTGGCTAAAGCATACTGATCTGGTAGTGTCATGGCAAAATACTTGGACGTTTTGTATCAGCTGTCTTGTGTTGTTGCTATATCTAACTTCCCCAATTACATGTCGACAAATGGCATAAAACTATGAATCGTTTTACCACTAAGTTGTAACGTCCAAGTTTGCTTTGTACAAGTCATGTTCTACTGGTCAACATAATTATATTGAAAATGTAAAAAACATGCTTGCATTAACAAAACGCACATATTACATAATATGCAGCACCTATTAGATAAATGTTCGTTAATGTTGTATAAACTATATCTAGAAAACAATGCAAACAAGTTGTTTTAAGGAGTAGTGCCTACCTAGAGAGAACATTAGGCCTACATTTCAGTCATATTGTGCCTTCAATTGTCTACATACAAGCAAATTTATGCCTATTGTCTCTTTTTTTTCAAAAATGCCGTCTACGTTGTCGGTGTACATTCTAAACTCATCCTTCTTCCATGTATATATTTCTTAAGTTGATGTGTTAGATTACATAACTGCTTTTACACTATACTAAATAGGTATGCACGAAATATAGGCGCATTTTCACTTACTTGCAATATCTATGTTCGTACACTGTACCTACTTGGGAATGAACCGACAAAAGTTGTGCACAGCACTGGTGTCAATGTTCTGCGCTTAAACGGTGTATGTAGTCGTAACTATTAGTATTATTACTAGTGAAACACTTCAGATTAGTGGAACAGTTAAGTAAGAACATAATAATAATTATTGGTAATATGGCGATTGATATTTCGATGTGTAGGCAGTCAAATTGTGGATGAAGGGTGTGTAAATATTCACGTTTTCCTGTTACACCAACATGATATTGATTCTAAATGTTAGCAGCAGGAAAAGAATGTTTTGTAATTATATGTCATTTGGACAAGTATTTTCATCCATGTTCTTGCCGCATAAACGGATAGGCATTGATTTGTCTTTTTGCGAACATCTTTCCATGCGCAATTTGGGTATGGTCACATACAATTTCGTAGGGCATGATATAGTGTCGATATAACACACTCAAACATAACTACTACAGAACCAGCATATATCAGGCTTTCATTTGCTATATCATTTATATGTATCGGTGGTGGCTTCGCGCTCTTTTACTCATAACATTGAAACTGTTGAATACGACGTGACGAGAAACAACTTAGGTGTGATTTGAGGGTGCCCCGTTTCCGATGCAAATTCTGATAAATCTGCCAAGTAGAATTTTGTAACAAGTGGATATTCGGATTCTACGGTAATTTCTACCCCAGAAACCACCATCAGACCTTTTAGCAAATGAAACGTAAATAAAACCCTCCTGGCTCTTGGACTAGTCAGGTGACGGGCATTTCTGCTACTTTCGTCAACAAGTCTACGACATTTTTATGCACGACGCATAATCATTCATTCAGTCATTATCAGGAGCGCTGCCATCGTCACCACTCTTGGATAGTTGTGGAAAGAGTTCGTGGACAGTGGACAGGAATAACACTTGTGATTGTCAAACATATACAACGCTGCCTTGACCCTTGCAAGAGCAAAGGATATTTTTCAGAAGATCTTCGGGTGCTGGTTCTTTGCCTGTGATGACAGGCAATGCTGATGCAACGAGCAAGAGTTACTGGCTGCTCATATGGTCGTATGATATTGTGCAAAGTGTAATGTATCTTCAGTGCTAACTTTCGCCCGTTTGATTACATCAGTACATGGATATTTGGTAATGTATCTTTTGGCCAAGTTGTAGGCCCATTACGTGAATCGTTTCTTTGCCGCTTTGGAGTATCCTCGTTATAGTTTAAAATGTTCTGCTGCCCAGTGACAGAATCCGCCACCGCCATCACTCTGTACTGGTCTAGCAACCAAGTCGTCGGCTGTTCCGCTCAAGATAGCTGGCATATCATATTTTATTAGTTATCCGCGTATAGACTGAACACCAACGATGATAATGCTTTTTAACAATACCATCTATCTAGATATCAGGTGAAAGAAAAGCCCGACAGATTACCCCATGGGCAATATTATCAGACGTTTTTAATGTGAAACTATTCCCACTGTAACATGTCTAATGTCGATTAGCAGCAGATAGCGCATCCCTTGTGAGAGAGAAAAGAAAGGAGCCAACATATGCATAACCACCCGGAGCCTCCCTCCTGCACTGCAATGGAATCTTGCAAATGAAGAATCGGGCGCGTGAGTCATCCAGGACGCACGACCGACTCCCTGGCGAACGTCATCCTCGTTTCGAGAGACCGCTAATGGTGATGATAATACGGCCAATCTGCATCAATATTTGCAATGGTGTCACCCATCACTATAATCAGTTGTTTATTATTTTGTTCTTCCGGGATATAAAATTATATATGTAATACATTATTCCCATCGTTTCTGTTTAAACATCATTGGTCGGTGCATAACGATAAGGTGAGTCGTTTGATTCTGCAGCGTTTTGTTGGTCTTGATGATACTCGGATTGACTGGATGTCAGATGACTGGTGTTTTCTCTCCCCCTTTGAGATAGGCTGCCGTGGCGTAATGATTAGAACACATGTATATTAATTGCAATCGCTTCTTGCTGTCGTTTTATTTTTTTATGATAATTATGCATAATGCAATGAGAATTTGATACGTCCAAAAGTCTCACAATCGGTCTGTAAAGTCATTTGTCTTTGTGAGAGGCCCTGCTTCTACATAGACGCCATGTATTCATCGGTTAGATCTTCTGGTCGCTTGCTGATCTCGTCAAGGCCGCTAGGAATCTTGTTTAGCAGTGGTCGTGAGCGGTGGCGACGCACTACAGGCGCCGCAACACAAACCCGTGTTTATCCACGGATGTGACGTCACAGTGGATTTGCGCCATTTTCGCCCATCTCTACAGTGGAAAGGAAATGGTTCTGGATTAATCCAGAATATGAATGTATTGTGCAGCGGTCAGTGAAAGAACATACACTGAGTATTTTCCTTGGCTATCCGCTACGGACACTGACTATTTTCCTTCGTTGCCCGCTGCATCGTAAGTCGGATCCGAAATATAAAACCTCCCATGAACAGAAACAAATCAAAGGGGGTACTGACTTAGTCGCGTATGAAACAATCTGCTCGCTACACCACCTTGCGAGCAGAGAATGAACAATCCAGTGACTGGCGACGACGGCCGTAAGGCACTAAAAGCGTCGATGTGGGTTCCAAAGGTATAAGTTTGTTATAAGAAAAAAATCGGTTTTAAAGAAATCCACATGGATACAAATGTTGCAATCCTTTATAAAGTGCAGCAACACGTCTACAAGTCCCCTTTTACGAGAAGGAGTGTGAGAATATTGAAGCCGAGCTGTTGTTGAGAAATGCTACTCGGGTCATAAAGGACAACACTGGCACATTAGATAAACCATTCGATATACTCTTCTCTTCAATATTCCAGCATTGACAAACGTGAGTTGCAAAACCTCCACATCTTCTTACCCCTATCAAACTATGCTTGACAAGGGTCGAGACAGCAGTAGGGATGCGCGGAGTACTGTTAATCACAATTAACCATGATATAACGGGAACTGACTCACATATATAACTGACTGTATTGTTGCGAACGTTTCTTTCACCATACAAATATATATACATTGTCTACAACTAGACAGCTATAGCTAAAAGTACAATCGCCATTGGACAATTTAGATCATGGACTAGTACAGATTGACGACGATGGCTGATCCTGTTAGTGGTTGGCAGACAATTGTGATTACAATCAATATAGGCCAATTGCCAAAACGGCAAGAGATCCGCTGCTCTTGTAAGCGTCAAAGTAGCGTCGCGTACGCCTTGCGGTGCTCACAAGAGTCATTACTATCCACTGTAGTGTTTTGCAGTCACGGGAAACCGCTACGAATTAATAGTTTACGGTAATCCCGGGGATAAAAATAGGGACCCAGACCTTGACCTAAGAGAAGGACTCAAGCATGGCTGGCCAGTTTGATTGTAGTTTATTGTACACTAAGCTAATTACAAGTTTACAAGTTGTGGACTGAATCTAATGTGTCGTGTTTGTCACAACTTTACAATGGCGACGAGGATGTGATCGAAAGTACTCACATCTGACTATTACTGAATTAGGTTACGCTGCATCCACCGAGTCGGTACGTGTGATATTCGTAAGTCATTACATAATATCTCACAAGTTGCGTTCTCACGAACAATACTGAACACTTGATGACCATTGCATTGATAAAGTGAACTATGTATTGATATCACTGTAGTCAGTCGTACGCAAATAAGCTCCCTGTGTGATACTGTTCGTACTAGCCTGAAATGCCTGACAACAACGAAGCTGTCGCCGAGGCGCCACCGTTGCCGCCTGTACATGGGATACGACCGCCGGCACCAGTGAATCTCGTGTCAGACACTGCAGAAAACTGGAAGCTCTTCAAAAAAAAATGGAGAAACTATGCAACAATCACGCAACTCGGGAAGCAGCTTGTCGATTATTAGGTTACCTTATTACTCCAGGCGATCGACGATGAAGAATTTACAATGGATTTATGTTCGACACGGACGACAACACCCGATCGGTGGATGAAATCCTAGCGACAGTTGACAGCTTTGCAGTCGGAGAGAATGTTATGAGAGTTTCGTCTGCAATAACTGAAACAAACAAGTAGGCGAGGCATTCGAGCAATTCATAACAGCAATACGGGTGCTCATTAAATCCTCGAATTTCTGCCATGACTGCCGAAACTTCATACTACGCGACAGAATCATACTGGGTATTCAAGATCGTGATATCCGGACGCACTACTGAAGGAAGGCAACATAACATTGAAAGCAACAATTGACACCAGCAGTGCAGCAGAAACTGCAAGTTTGCAAAGTAAGGCCATTCACCCGGAAATCGTCAACAGAGTCAATAAATTGGTAAAAACATGGTCGCGAAACAAGACAGGCAAGTTTGAGAAACCGTACGTGTCTTGAAAGGACGCCGAAACAAACGAGGGTCGTGAGGTCTGGCGAGCCATATGCCATTACCAGACAATGTGTGACGTATCACATTGACGGAGTGCCCTGCTGAAGGAGAGATCTGCAGCTTCAGTAAGAAGCTTAATCATTTTGAGAAAGTATGCAGAAAGAAGAAACAAGAAAGAAAACGGGTTCGACGGGTTCAACCATAAACAAGTATACACCAACCTCGAGCGAAGAGGACTATGCTTGGACGATCAACAGTGTGCCGAAGAACAAACAACATGAATGATCTCAATATAAGACTGATGATTGACACAGGTGCATCAGTGAACGTGATGGGTGAACGGTCCTATGAAAGGATACAGAAACCAGTGTTGCGGAAACACAGAGGACCTAAAATCTTAGCCTACGGCGGTGGCAAACCTCTTAGCATCATGGGAGTGTGGGATGTGACATTCGAATCAAAATCAGCCATTCATTCTCGTCAATTCCATATCGTGAAAGGAGCACATGAATCTCTCATTGGTTTCACCACGGCTCAGCAGTTAGGACTGGAGGATATTCCTGTCAACAACATCAACTGTGAGTGTGGAGAAAGAGATACCCCTGTCAACACCATCAGCTGTGAGTGGGGAGAAAGAGATACCCCTGTCAACACCATCAGCTGTGAGTGGGGAGAAAGAGATACCCATGTCAACACCATCAGCTGTGAGTGGGGAAAAAGAGATACCCCTGTCAACAACATCAACTGTGAGTGGGGAGAAAGAGATACCCCTGTCAACAACATCAACTGTGAGTGGGGAGAAAGAGATACCCATGTTAACACCTTCAACTGTGAGTGGGGAGAAAGAGATATCCCTGTCAACACCATCAGCTGTGAGTGGGGAGAAAGAGATACCCATGTCAACAACATCAACTGTGAGTGGGGAGAAAGAGATACCCATGTCAACAACATCAACTGTGAGTGGGGAGAAAGAGATACCCATGTCAACAACATCAACTGTGAGTGGGGAGAAAGAGATACCCCTGTCAACAACATCAACTATGAGTGGGGAGAAAGAGATACCCCTGTCAACAACATCAACTGTGAATGGGGAGAAAGAGATATCCCTGTCAACACCATCAGCTGTGAGTGGGGAGAAAGAGATACCCCTGTCAACAACATCAACTGTGAGTGGGGAGAAAGAGATACCCCTGTCAACAACATCAACTGTGAGTGGGGAGAAAGAGATACCCATGTTAACACCTTCAACTGTGAGTGGGGAGAAAGAGATACCCCTGTCAACAACATTAACTGTGAGTGGGGAGAAAGAGATACCCCTGTCAACAACATCAACTGTGAATGGGGAGAAAGAGATATCCCTGTCAACACCATCAGCTGTGAGTGGGGAGAAAGAGATACCCCTGTCAACAACATCAACTGTGAGTGGGGAGAAAGAGATACCCCTGTCAACAACATCAACTGTGAGTGGGGAGAAAGAGATACCCATGTTAACACCATCAACTGTGAGTGGGGAGAAAGAGATACCCCTGTCAACAACATCAACTGTGAGTGGGGAGAAAGAGATATCCCTGTCAACACCATCAGCTGTGAGTGGGGAGAAAGAGATACCCCTGTCAACACCATCAACTGTGAGTGGGGAGAAAGAGATACCCCTGTCAACAACATCAACTGTGAGTGGGGAGAAAGAGATACCCCTGTCAACACCATCAACTGTGAGTGGGGAGAAAGAGATATCCCTGTCAACACCATCAGCTGTGGGTGGGGAGAAAGAGATACCCCTGTCAACACCATCAACTGTGAGTGGGGAGAAAGAGATACCCCTGTCAACAACATCAACTGTGAGTGGGGAGAAAGAGATACCCCTGTCAACACCATCAACTGTGAGTGGGGAGAAAGAGATATCCCTGTCAACACCATCAGCTGTGAGTGGGGAGAAAGAGATACCCCTGTCAACAACATCAACTGTGAGTGGGGAGAAAGAGATACCCCTGTCAACACCATCAGCTGTGAGTGGGGAGAAAGAGATATCCCTGTCAACACCATCAGCTGTGAGTGGGGAGAAAGAGATACCCATGTCAACAACATCAACTGTGAGTGGGGAGAAAGAGATACCCCTGTCAACAACATCAACTGTGAGTGGGGAGAAAGAGATACCCCTGTCAACAACATCAACTGTGAGTGGGAAGAAAGAGATATCCCTGTCAACACCATCAGCTGTGAGTGGGGAGAAAGAGATACCCCTGTCAACACCATCAACTGTGAGTGGGGAGAAAGAGATACCCCTGTCAACAACATCAACTGTGAGTGGGGAGAAAGAGATACCCCTGTCAACACCATCAACTGTGAGTGGGGAGAAAGAGATATCCCTGTCAACACCATCAGCTGTGAGTGGGGAGAAAGAGATACCCATGTCAACAACATCAACTGTGAGTGGGGAGAAAGAGATACCCCTGTCAACAACATCAACTGTGAGTGGGGAGAAAGAGATACCCCTGTCAACAACATCAACTGTGAGTGGGGAGAAAAAGATACCCATGTCAACAACATCAACTGTGAGTGGGGAGAAAAAGATACCCATGTCAACAACATCAACTGTGAGTGGGGAGAAAAAGATACCCCTGTCAACAACATCAACTGTGAGTGGGGAGAAAAAGATACCCCTGCATCACAACCGGGATCGGAAAATTAAAAATGTACACGTGAAACTGCACATTGATGAATCCGTGCGAGCACTCGCAATCACAACCCGGAAGATCCCATTTCACCTGAGATCAAAGATAAACGAAGAGGATTATGAACTCGTACTTGACGTCAACGGATGATGAACTCATACATGACGTCAACAGATGATGAACTCATACATGACTTCAACGGATGATGAACTCATACATGACCTAAACGGATGATGAACTCATACATGACCTCAACTGATGATGAACTCATACATGACCTCAACGGATCATGAACTCATACATGACCTCAACGGATGATGAACACATACATGACCTAAACGGATTATGAACTCATACATAACCTCAACGGATTATTAACTCATATATGACCTCAACGGATTATGAATTCATATATGACCTCAACGGATGATGAACTCATACATGACCTCAACGGAGCAACCATCTTCAGTAAACTTGATCTGTGCAATGGATACCACCAGCTGGAACTCATCCGTCATCCAGGTACATCACGACGTTCAGAACTCATCAGTGGCCTGTACAATTACAAGAAACTGAACTTTGGGATATCGTCAGCGAGTGAAATATTCCAGGAACAAATCAGGAATGTAATCAGCCACATCAAATCAATAAAGAACATTAGTGATGACATCGTAGTGTAAGGAAAGGGGAAAAATGCACAATTGATGCACGACAATGCACTGGTCGTGGCGCTTAAGGCACTACACGGAAACGGTCTGACCCTCAGACCAGATAAGTGTGAAACAAATCTGTCATCGATCCAATACTACGGGATGGTCTTCAACAAAGATGGCGTGTCACCTGATCCTACGAAAATGCAGGCTGTGAAGGAACTGCCACCGCCGTCAAATGTTGCAAAACTTAGACGTCTCCTGGGCATGATAAACTACCTGTGAAGAATCATCAAAGACTTCTCCATGATCAGCGAACCTCTCAGTCGTCTCACTAAGAAAGACGCCGACTGGGTATGGACAAGCGACCATGAAGCCACATTCAACTCCCTGAAAGACCTACTTGTGGAAGATGCGTGTGCCGCTTACTTCGATGTACAGAAAGAAACGACAATAATGTTTGATGTAAGTCTCACAGGGTTAGGCAGCACACTGACTCAAGAGGGTCCGGCAATTGCATATGCGATCCGCTAGCTCGTTGTCAGACGTCGAAGGCCGATACAGCCAAACTGACCGCGAAGCTCTAGGTAATGGTGTGGAACTGTGTACCCTTTGATCAGTACCTCCAAGGAGATTCTTACTTCACAATCATCACTGATCATGAACCACTGCTAAGCATATGGAAGAAACCTAAACCGCCATTAAGCATTGCACGATGGGGTTTGCGACTTCAGCCGTATAACTTCACTCTGAAATGTATGGCTGGAAGCAAACACCCAACCGACTATATGTCCAGAAATTCGATAATCACGGCTGGGGCTCTCCATCACCAAAAGATGGCCGAACAGTATGTGAACTTCATCGGGTCGTCCAATGTTCCAAATGTCATGAAATTGAGGATGTCAAACCTGCTACTAAAACAGATGGCACGATGCAGACGATCATCATTCTGTGCAGAAACGAACGATGGTTCGATATCTGTAAATCGGATGACCCTATGTTGCGAGAGTTCTACAAAATCAGAGAAGAATGACGGTCATAGACGATAACATACTACTGCGGCGGGCAAAGGTAGTCATCCCAACATCCCTAAGAGACCAAGATGTGTCTCTTGCACGTGAAGGCCATCAGGGAATGGCCAAAACAAAGGAACTCATCAGATCGAAGGTGTGGTTTCCGAAAATGAACGACAAAGTCGAGACGGCTGTACGCCAGTGTTTTGCCTGCCAATGCACATACAACAGACATTCACACCTTGAATCCATGCAGATGTCAAATATGCCAGCAGGGCCATGGAGAAAGTTAAGTGTTGACTTTCTTGGACCTCTACCATCAGGTGAAGAACTCATGGTCCTGGTAGATGAATACTACTGTAGTAGAGATTGTGCGTTCACTGTCTGTCATCCCGGTGCTTGTCAAAGTATTGACAACCCAAAGGTAATGAAATCTGACAACGGGTCTCCATTCAACTCGGAAGCGTTCAGTTTATTTGCAAAACACAGTAGGTTTCGCCACAGAAGCGTCACGGAATATTGGTCAAGGGGAAATGCACAAGCGGAAGGTTTCAACAAACCCCTGATGAAAGCTATTCGATCAGCTGTGTTACAACAGAAGAACTGGAAACAGGCAATGTACCAATTCTTACGGCAATGCCGGTCTACACCAAACACATCAACGAAGTTTTCACCTCATCGCCTTCTGCTTGGTAGAGAACCTGCAACAAAACTGCCGTACATTACAGTGAATGATGATCATGACAACAACGAGATCCACGCTGCAGCGCGAAGGAACGACGAACAGGCAAAACAGACACACAATACACATGCTGATCACAGAAACAGGGCCACCCACAATGACTTCCAAGTGGAGGTCATCGAACAAACTGTCCACTCCATTCTCTCCCAAACCCATGGTGATCACCGACACCAAAGGTACAGCTGTTACCACAGCGAATGACATGCACACCATTCGTCGCAATGAATGCCGGTTCAAGAAAATGTTCAAACCACTTCCTGTCTGGGAAAAAGGTGAAAATAGGAGAGGCCCCAGATACTTTTAACATTCCTAAGATGACGACAGCGACACATGTGACACACCCAGATAGAAGTCAGCCAAACGTTCCACATACTAGAACCCTCATGTCTCAAGATGTCAACTCAGCGCCGAGAACATCCATGTCACCCAACGAGACACCAAAGTGACAGCGACCACATCGATGGCGTTATGCCCCTCGACGTCTGGATGACTATGCACTCTACTAGAAGCGCACGTACAATGAGGACATTAACACGAATTTGACATATGGACATTCGTAAGAGTCGGACATTTGGTATAGTCACATACGTTTAATATTACACATATCTGAGCAATCAGCATAAAGATTCAGAATGGACATGATGATAGTTATTAAAGGTAGAATATAATTAATGATAGTTGTTAGCTAATAGTGAAAAGGGGAGGAATATAATGTTCTGCGGTATGCGGGAACTGCTACTAATTGATAGTTTATGGTAATCGCCGGGGATAAAAATAGGGACCCAGACCTAGACCTTAGACAAGGACTCAAGCATGGCTGGCCAATTTGATTGTAGTTAATTGTACACTAAGTTAACTGCAAGTTGTGGACTGAATCCAATGTGTCGTGTTTGTCACAACTTTACATCCACAAGAGATACCCATGTCAACAACATCAACTGTGAGTGGGGAGAAAGAGATACCCATGTCAACAACATCAACTGTGAGTGGGGAGAAAGAGATACCCCTGTCAACAACATCAACTGTGAGTGGGGAGAAAGAGATACCCCTGTCAACAACATCAACTGTGAATGGGGAGAAAGAGATAACCCTGTCAACACCATCAGCTGTGAGAGGGGAGAAAGAGATACCCCTGTCAACAACATCAACTGTGAGTGGGGAGAAAGAGATACCCCTGTCAACAACTACTGTAGTAGAGATTGTGCGTTCACTGTCTGTCATCCCGGTGCTTGTCAAAGTATTGACAACATTTGGTTACCCAAAGGTAATGAAATCTGACAACGGGTCTCCATTCAACTCGGAAGCGTTCAGTTTATTTGCAAAACACAGTAGGTTTCGCCACAGAAGCGTCACGGAATATTGGTCAAGGGGAAATGCACAAGCGGAAGGTTTCAACAAACCCCTGATGAAAGCTATTCGATCAGCTGTGTTACAACAGAAGAACTGGAAACAGGCAATGTACCAATTCTTACGGCAATGCCGGTCTACACCAAACACATCAACGAAGTTTTCACCTCATCGCCTTCTGCTTGGTAGAGAACCTGCAACAAAACTGCCGTACATTACAGTGAATGATGATCATGACAACAACGAGATCCACGCTGCAGCGCGAAGGAACGACGAACAGGCAAAACAGACACAAAATACACATGCTGATCACAGAAACAGGGCCACCCACAATGACTTCCAAGTGGAGGTCATCGAACAAACTGTCCACTCCATTCTCTCCCAAACCCATGGTGATCACCGACACCAAAGGTACAGCTGTTACCACAGCGAATGACATGCACACCATTCGTCGCAATGCATGCCGGTTCAAGAAAATGTTCAAACCACTTCCTGACTGGGAAAAAGGTGAAAATAGGAGAGGCCCCAGATACTTTTAACATTCCTAAGATGACGACAGCGACACATGTGACACACCCAGATAGAAGTCAGCCAAACGTTCCACATACTAGAACCCTCATGTCTCAAGATGTCAACTCAGCGCCGAGAACATCCATGTCACCCAACGAGACACCAAAGTGACAGCGACCACATCGATGGCGTTATGCCCCTCGACGTCTGGATGACTATGCACTCTACTAGAAGCGCACGTACAATGAGGACATTAACACGAATTTGACATATGGACATTCGTAAGAGTCGGACATTTGGTATAGTCACATACGTTTAATATTACACATATCTGAGCAATCAGCATAAAGATTCAGAATGGACATGATGATAGTTATTAAAGGTAGAATATAATTAATGATAGTTGTTAGCTAATAGTGAAAAGGGGAGGAATATAATGTTCTGCGGTATGCGGGAACTGCTACTAATTGATAGTTTATGGTAATAGCCGGGGATAAAAATAGGGACCCAGACCTAGACCTTAGACAAGGACTCAAGCATGGCTGGCCAATTTGATTGTAGTTAATTGTACACTAAGTTAACTGCAAGTTGTGGACTGAATCCAATGTGTCGTGTTTGTCACAACTTTACATCCACAAGAGATACCCATGTCAACAACATCAACTGTGAGTGGGGAGAAAGAGATACCCATGTCAACAACATCAACTGTGAGTGGGGAGAAAGAGATACCCCTGTCAACAACATCAACTGTGAATGGGGAGAAAGAGATATCCCTGTCAACACCATCAGCTGTGAGAGGGGAGAAAGAGATACCCCTGTCAACAACATCAACTGTGAGTGGGGAGAAAGAGATACCCCTGTCAACAACTACTGTAGTAGAGATTGTGCGTTCACTGTCTGTCATCCCGGTGCTTGTCAAAGTATTGACAACATTTGGTTACCCAAAGGTAATGAAATCTGACAACGGGTCTCCATTCAACTCGGAAGCGTTCAGTTTATTTGCAAAACACAGTAGGTTTCGCCACAGAAGCGTCACGGAATATTGGTCAAGGGGAAATGCACAAGCGGAAGGTTTCAACAAACCCCTGATGAAAGCTATTCGATCAGCTGTGTTACAACAGAAGAACTGGAAACAGGCAATGTACCAATTCTTACGGCAATGCCGGTCTACACCAAACACATCAACGAAGTTTTCACCTCATCGCCTTCTGCTTGGTAGAGAACCTGCAACAAAACTGCCGTACATTACAGTGAATGATGATCATGACAACAACGAGATCCACGCTGCAGCGCGAAGGAACGACGAACAGGCAAAACAGACACACAATACACATGCTGATCACAGAAACAGGGCCACCCACAATGACTTCCAAGTGGAGGTCATCGAACAAACTGTCCACTCCATTCTCTCCCAAACCCATGGTGATCACCGACACCAAAGGTACAGCTGTTACCACAGCGAATGACATGCACACCATTCGTCGCAATGCATGCCGGTTCAAGAAAATGTTCAAACCACTTCCTGTCTGGGAAAAAGGTGAAAATAGGAGAGGCCCCAGATACTTTTAACATTCCTAAGATGACGACAGCGACACATGTGACACACCCAGATAGAAGTCAGCCAAACGTTCCACATACTAGAACCCTCATGTCTCAAGATGTCAACTCAGCGCCGAGAACATCCATGTCACCCAACGAGACACCAAAGTGACAGCGACTACATCGATGGCGTTATGCCCCTCGACGTCTGGATGACTATGCACTCTACTAGAAGCGCACGTACAATGAGGACATTAACACGAATTTGACATATGGACATTCGTAAGAGTCGGACATTTGGTATAGTCACATACGTTTAATATTACACATATCTGAGCAATCAGCATAAAGATTCAGAATGGACATGATGATAGTTATTAAAGGTAGAATATAATTAATGATAGTTGTTAGCTAATAGTGAAAAGGGGAGGAATATAATGTTCTGCGGTATGCGGGAACTGCTACTAATTGATAGTTTATGGTAATCGCCGGGGATAAAAATAGGGACCCAGACCTAGACCTTAGACAAGGACTCAAGCATGGCTGGCCAATTTGATTGTAGTTAATTGTACACTAAGTTAACTGCAAGTTGTGGACTGAATCCAATGTGTCGTGTTTGTCACAACTTTACATCCACTGTCAACGAACTCTTTCCACACCTACCCGGCTGTAATAACGACGACGTCGTCATTACAGCCGGGTAGCTGTGGAAAGAGTTCGTTGACAGTTGTGACAAACAAAATGTCGTAATCTACATTTTGTAATCTGCATGACATGCGATCTAATATATAATGACAAAATATCCTCTAAATTATGCTGGTCTACTTTGTTAACTGTTTCATCCTGTCTTTCAAGTATTGAGTACTAGCTATATGACATGTGACATTAACTAAACTGCATAATTAATTCATAGCATAGTGCACACAATTCAACTATGTCATTGCAATTGGAGCCGCACTTGTGGTCAAATATGTTGATAAAACTAGGTTCCACAGGGTTTAAAATCATTACATGTGTTATTCTGAGTATCACCACAAATTTTAAAACAAAAAAGGCTTTTTAACTAAAATTTCTGGGTTATCGTCAATTTCTACTGGACTACTAGTAGAACAATTGAAGTACAATGTAGAGCGTTTTGATGATGTAAAACAACTAATGAATTTCAACTCTCCAGCCGAATCAAAGCTGTTCAAGAAAAGGTATGGCTGGAGAAGAAGGCAGTGGTTCTTTAAGCTCGCAATGACAAGAGGGTCAGCTGCGACAAAGACACGAGAAGAAACACTAGGAATTAAAAAGGCGGAACATAAGCTGCGGATTTCTGCTGTTACATTGAACATTCGCAGATATATCCGCAACCATGCGGAAATAAAGTCAGAACTGTTCAAACTACGATCCGTACTTCTGTCCTCTTGCAGTTTGGAGGAGTATTTCTTTCACAGTGCACACATTGGAGTCTGGTTTATGATACTTGTCCGTAACTGACATGATCACTATAAAAATGGTGGCTCCTAATACGTTTCCGTACAGATCCTCATAACTGTTTGACCTTCTGATGAAGCTGAACCAGTGGCTAAGCGTACCTTGCAGAAACGACCATTGCCATTTAGGTCAGCTGTTTTTGCTGATAAGTAACATGGCTTGGAGTGACGAACTCAGAGAGTCAACATGTTGGAGCAAGCACTGGCCACCACTAATCCAAATATGACGTTTAGTTGTCTCATGTGGGTTTATTCCAGGAATGTGTGGTGTCTAATCTAATTTACCCGAATTCTTGCAGCGTCGTTTCAATGCATGGTCATAGCAGTGATAACACTGGGTATACAATACAGCATTATGATATCCTGAATTGAATTTGTTTAATATTCAGTTCGGTATTATTTACATTGATTCGTATAGATGCAGCTTTACCGGCTAAATGTACTCAGTCATAACATTATAGCAGCTAGCGTGCGAATGGTGTTGGATTGATTGAGATGTACATGCTATTGATTTCATAAACACATGCACGAGCCAATCAAACATGGTTAGCAAACTATTGGTCAGGTCAACTCCTGACTGATCTTAGCGCGTCCTAAGCAACTTCAGCCCATCTGTGTGTATGCATTATAGTGGATGTGACATTGTAAGATATATGAAACACATCTGTGAAATCACATGGGCACATTGATTTCAATAATGCGGTGTGCAGACTTACACTGGGTGCGAGCTTCCTCCATTTTGCCGTACTGTTATTTTACCCCAGCGTATCAGTTCTGTATTTCACGACGTAGATACACTTTTAAACGAGGATGTCAATGCAATTCACTCCTTAACTGAGGTGATACCCATGTGGGTTGTGCACTTCACCAGTGACGATAATATAATTATAATAATTCAGTTTCTTAATGTAGCACTTATCAGGCAAATTAATATAAATCAAAGCGCTTCACAGAATAAAATATCGTGTAGGTTAAATACTAAAATACGCAATTAATTAAATAAGCTAAGACACAAAAATATTTTAAGGTGCAAAATACAGTTTCAAACAATGGAATTAAAAAACAGTACTACAAAATAGAATGTAGTGTAATTTAGATGTGGTAGACAGTGTTTTCATCAATGCAGATAGTGCAGGCGAAATATATGGGTTTTAAGTTGTTTCCGAAAAGCCGTCAATGTTCCAGCCGATCGCACACGTTTTTGAAAGCTATTCAACACCTGTGGGTCTGTCACTGCAAAGCTGTCCCGTCCGATGGTTCTCTTTGACACCATCACCGCGGGATGCGTGGCGTCATACGCTGATCACAGTGCACGTGTGGACGCGATTTGCCCTGCACTATCGCACAGTTGAGGTAATCCGGGGCTAAGACGTGCAGGATCGTAATTATGTAGGAGCATATCTTGATCCACTTCCTACCTCACGCGTGAAAGCCAACGTTGACATTCTTGCGCCGACATTAGCTGCAATCATCAACATGTCATCGAGTCGGGGTCCATGTCGGCCAACTTTAAACATGCTGTGATCACACCTCTATTAAAGAAACCAAACCTTGATTCAGACTCGACGAACAACTACCGGCCTCTATCGAACTTGTCATTTGTTTCAAAGTTACTAGAGCGCCACGTAGCAGCCCAACTTCGCCAGCATCTAGACAACAAGTTGATCGACATTTTCCCAAAAACAAATGGGCACAGACAACATTACAGCAATGAAACAGCACTGGTGCGCATTCAGAATGACCATCTACTTTCCCTTGACAAAACGAAAGGTGTGCTGGCAGTGCTGCTCGATATGAGTGCGTTTTATATTGTTGACCACTCGATGTTAATCCACCAGCTGCGTAGCATAGGCATTGAAGGGTTTGCATTGAAATGGCTGGAGTCACACCTGCCGAACCGGACTCAGTCAGTGTGTATTAGTGGCCACAACTCACATAGAACATTGATTGGGTCTGGCATCCCACAAGGGTCTGTGCTGGGCCCAGTCCTCTTATCCATCTACACTCTGCCATTGGGTGCTATCTTCAGAAGGCACAAGCTGCAATACCATCTTTATGCAGATGACGCCCAACTGTATGTTCACCTAAGTGCAACGCGGGATGGAGAAGCCGCTGATGCGGTTGACCGCATCGAGCGATGCATCGAAGAAGCGAAGCAGTGGATGTCAGACCACAATCTACTGCTGAACGAAAACAAGACCGAGATTATTATCATCACGGCACCAAATCATAAACACCTGCATGACGTTTCGTGTGTTAGTGTATGCGGATGCAACATTGTTCCGTCACCGACCATCCACAACATCGGGATTACAAGCAACTGTGGACTAACAAAGTCGTCACACGTGTCACGTGCAAGTCAGCGGACTACCATCTCTACGCAATTTCAAAAATAAGACATTGTCTTACTACTGATGCGTGTAAGACACCAGTCCACGCCCTGGTGACATCGCGGCTGGACCAGAGTAACGCGGTCCTGTACGGCATCACTGAGGCACTTATGAACAAGTTGCAGATGGTACAGAACTCGGCGGCAAGACTTATCTCGAGATACCAAAAGCACCAGCACATAACACCTGTGCTGGTCGAACTGCACTGGCTTCCAGTTCGCTGGCGTATCCAGTACAAACTGCTGGTCCTTGTTTTCAAGGCTTTACATGGTCTTGCTCCAGCATATAGCCCAGATCTTATAACACCGTATACATCCACCCGCAGCCTCCGATCTGCGGATCTACATATGCTTGTAGTCCCGCGCTACAACGTAGGCAGCCTCCGATCTGCGGATCTACATATGCTTGTAGTCCCGCGCTACAACGTAGAGGGCTGTGGCAGACGAGCTTTCTCCGTGTCTGGACCTACGCTCTGGAACGCTCTGCCAATAACCGTTCGTCAAATAGACACTTTGAAAAAATTCTAAACCTGCCTTAAATCTTACCTATTTAAGCAGGCGTACTTCGACTGAGGGCACTTTTTATTAACAGGCATTAATGAATTAATAATTTTTTATTATATAATATATTTGAATTAATGTATTATTATTTATATGTTAATACAATTTTATATACTATAATATATATTCTTTTACTTAATTATCTTAATATTTGTGCAGATATGTCATGTATTTTAGCTGCATTATATATATATATATATATATTATATATATATATATATATATATATATACAATCTTTATACATGTATATTTTTTTCATTTTATTCCATGTACGTTATATAATGTGTGTACGCGCCTATAAACTGGCTGTTCCCGGAGATATGGCGCTATAGAAATGCTAGTAATAATAATAATAATATCTTGAAGATGATTCGCATTCTGATCGCCAGCCAATGCAGTGATTGCAGAATCTGTGTGACATGTTCTCGCTGTCTGACGCGATTGATAAGGCGAGCAGCCGAGTTCTGTGCTCGTTGAAGTCGGTTGTTCAATCCGCCAAATGGCGTATTGCAGTAGTCGAGGCAATTCAGCACGAGACAGCGTACCGTCAGCAGGTAACGAATTCTGCCGATCAGGCGCAGATGGTAGTAAGCCGAAGAACAGTAGCTGGAGACGAGGCGGTCTAACTGAATGTGTCGGTCAAAGTAGCAGCCTAGGTTTCTCGTTGCATCTGTCGATCGCAAGCTAAGTCCATAAACACGTAGACAGCGCGGTGAGCTGCAGCACTATAAACTCGGTTTTGTCATTATTAAGTTTAAATTGATGTATAAGCATCAAGGCTCTAATCTAGGCGATGCACTGGATCGGCAGCCGTTCAACGTTTTTTTAGTTCGTCAAACACCGCAGGGTTATAACTGACACATAGCTGAATGTCATCAGAGAATCGATGGTAAACACTTAATGTTTCTTGCAGATGTCAGCAATTGGTGTCGTATATGCACTGAATATCACTTGTCCAAGTACTGAAGTACACCGTGGTATATGTGGATTGCGCTCGAAGAAGACAACCAATCGTAACACACTGAGATCTGCCGGTTAAGTATGATCTAAGCCAGTCAACGCATGATGCATTACTTCGGTGGCAGATACAACTGCTTTGTTAACATCGACACGATTGACGGCATCTGCTTCTTCCGGTTCGTCTTTTTGAAATTTGTGTTAGATTCAAACTCGGAGACGACAAGTCGATTGACTTTTGTAAGCATTGCCATGATTTCTAGCCTAGAACTGTCATTGCGGAAGATTCGGCACAAAGCGTGGATGAAACATGATCCGTCCTTTTTGTGGCGCCAAGAAACGTAACCTGAAACATACAAACTGAGTGAGACATTAACAACTTCATACAAACACACACACACACACACACACACACACACACACACACACACACACACACACACACACACACACACACACACACACACACACACACACACACACACACACACACACACACACACACACACACACACACACACACACACACACACACACACACACACACACACACACACACACACACACACACACACACACACACACACACACACACACACACACATATTATATATATATATATATACATATATATATAAGCCTAAGGGCAGCATAGGTCGACCGCTCCATTATGAAAGATAGGATATACAACCTCCGAGAAAACGTCTCCCAAAATAAAAAATAAAAAATTGTTGGTGTAAATAATTATTGATATCATTATATGTTTGGGTATACTACATACACTAACAGTTCAAATTATAAAATAAAAGATACTGTCTACGCAATCAGGGGTCAAAACTTTATGCAGACCGGCTCTGGTCTGCCTAAAAACGGTGGTCTGCCTAAGGTGGTTCCTTATGCATATCTGGTCGACGTATGCTGCTGTTAGGAGTATATGCATATATATATATATATATATATATATATATGCATATATGTATATATATATATATATATATATATATATATATATATATACACTGTATGTATATGGGCAACAGTTTTTTTGGGAAACTGGACAAATTAAACCGAAAAATAAAAACGTTGTCTAACTCTAAAATTTCTTTAGTTTTCAGATAGGTAAAATGGTGTATTTCATAGGCTTAAAATATTGTGAACACCACTTCAACCACTTTTGCGTGTGGTCCGCCGGAAAATCATACTTGTTTTAAAACTTTTTGGTGATTTTTATGACGACACCCGCCACCTTTGGTAACAAAACACACTGTTTTGTTTTTGAAAAATACATAAAATGAAAGTTTCTAATGCTATCTGAATGCTACTAGAACTATTACCTTTGAAAAAACCATACAACAGAATTGGCTTATTCTCGCTATCATGACTAATATTCAACTCCAAATTATAGCATGTTTTCAGCATGACACGTTTTCACTCTTTACACAACCTATACCAAACGTCATTCGTTATATCTTTTTAATGGATATCCAAAAAGCACTGATGCTTACCATATATCTCGCATGGTACATATGCAATACAGACATACAATGTTAATATCATAGGTCAATACTTGTGACAAATGGAATACTGCTTATGGATTTTGAGATTGATCAATCATTTTGTTTTGATGCGCCTTTTTAGGCGCAATAGAAGTTATCTTATTATTATAAAACAACGGTTACATTTTAGAACGTTCCATTTGGATGTCGTAATAAACATGAATCTCTCATAGTTTCAACAGAACCAACAACTTTATAAAATAAGTTTTCATCTTCCATTTGTTATTATATCACCAAAATATCGTCAACCATGTGATTTGGCGGAATTTTCATTTGTGTTTATTTAATATCAGCACAACCACAAAATGCTTTACGATTTCTCCATAGTCTGCATTTACAGGTCACATGAGTGTGACATTTTGGAGAAAGACGTCTTCAGCACCATGAATTACAAAATATGGGTCTTCCTTAATGCGTAGATTCGGATTGCCATTTTATGTGGCGTGCGCCGAAAAAATCTTATTTCTTTCAACATCTGTGGGTGATGTTTATTACGACATCGGCCACCTTTGGTAACAACGTACGTTGTTTTTCTTACTCCGAATATGATAATATATAAAAGGAAAGTTTGGAATATGTTTGAATGTTTCCAGTACTATTACCGTTGGTAAAACAATACATAGGGAAGTGGTTGTTCTTGCTTTCACGACAAATACCCTGCTCCTAATGATAATATCTTGTCTGCACTATACATTATACTCAAATTAGACCAACCATCTTTCTCTATATATGTTTAATGGGTATGGGAAAATACATACTGTCTGATGTATATACAAGACATACTTACAAGGTCAATTTCATTGTTAAATAATTGTGAAAACAATGGAACATCATGTTAGTGTACCATTCGTAGTAAACAGGAATTTCTCATCAGTCAACATTACCAACGACATGTTATATAATGTTTTTCTCCCATCTGGCAATGCATCATCCAAATATCTTCAAACATTTACACTATGTACTTGATGGTGGGTTTGCTTACCACACGTACTGCGTCTTGAAGCACGTTGGAGACAACACTAACTTTTCCACGCTTTATTGCTATGTACAGGCCATTAGCTACCTTAAAATGTTGAAGAAAGACGTTTGCGACACTCTGAAAGGAAAGATGTACATCTCTCTTGGAGGCTACACTGCAGCTCAGACAACATGGTACTGGTCATTCCCAAGTCCTGCTTCAAACAACTGCCAGGACTACATCAGCGCCATGCTGCTCTGAAACCTGCTGCAGACACACTTGAAATTCTTCCATTTTTTAAATAAAACTTTAACAAAACTCAACAGTTGGTTTCGCTGTTCTAAAAATTAAACTTGTTGTAGATCGTTTGACATTATCCTTCCCAAGAGAGACGTTCACTTGTTCCCGTCATTGAAGGACAAAATCCGCATTTAGCAAATATGAAAAATCATTAAAAAATAACGTATTTATAATACAAGTATTTTCATGGCATATTTGGATTATTAACATTAATGTTTATTACAACATTCGTATGTTGATGCATGTTCCTACATGGCCACTTGCCAATATTTAAATGTATTTGATTATTCTGTCAGGATAGTGTATGTACCTCATTCTTGCATATTACTTAAAATAATAACGAAATATTTGTATGCAAAATTTGTTTGGAAAAGACACTGATATTTTACATCGAAAAATCACTGACACTATACCAATGATTACTTTTAAACATGAATACTATGGTAAATAAATACTCCTTAGAGAAACACAGCTACGTCATAACATCCCGCATTACCCCATAAATGCGTATTCCACAAGGTTCGGATGTTGTAATAAACGCCGATGTCGTAAAAAAACAGTCTAGTGTTTTTGTTATATTGGTGAGCTAATGGGCATATATTACAATACACACACGGGAAGATTAGTATTATTTGATTTTTTTGTAGCATAATCTAATTGGTAGTGGTGACAAATAAGATGGGGGGTCGGAAGTAGTATATAATTTTTTTCTTGCATAGACACAATATATTTTCTTATATAAGGTAATTCGAAGTATTTATTACACGTCATTTATATAAAGATTTCAGCATCGTACGAATGAGCGAACGAAACGACAGAATGAATAAATATCTACTTGTGCATGGGGGTCTGGGGTGGAGTAGTTTGCACAGATATGTCCCATCCATTTGACTCAGTATTAGATACGATGAGAATCGACCAAAAGCAGCACACACATACCGGGAGCTGTCGAGTAGGAGAACAGGAAGTCAGCCTCTTGTGGGATGCGATAGTAGATTTCTTGTTGTCTTCCGTTCTCTGTGTTCTGCTCGTCTGTGCCATCGGCCACCTCCACACCATGGTCCATCTTCGTGCCACGACACGCCTTGAACAAAACACAAGTAGCAGGGAGCATTTCACAACATAACGTCTGGTGCACAACAGAGAGCGAGAGTGAGAGACAGTGAGGATGAGAGAGAGAGTGATATATATATATATATATATATAGAGAGAGAGAGAGAGAGAGAGAGAGAGAGAGAGAGAGAGAG
This sequence comes from Escarpia spicata, assembly GCA_963995525.1. Classification (NCBI taxonomy): domain Eukaryota; kingdom Metazoa; phylum Annelida; class Polychaeta; order Sabellida; family Siboglinidae; genus Escarpia; species Escarpia spicata. The sequence continues at coordinate 61,486,263 of OZ023210.1, forward strand.
AGAGAGAGAGAGAGAGAGAGAGAGAGAGAGAGAGAGAGAGAGAGAGAGAGAGAGAGAGAGAGAGAGAGAGAGAGAGAGAGAGAGAGAGAGAGAGAGAGAGAGAGAGAGAGAGAGAGAGAGAGAGAGAGAGAGAGAGAGAGAGACAGGCAGGCAGGCAGACAGACAGACAGACAGACAGAGAGCAAACGAGCGAGAGAGAGAGGGGGGGGTGAAGACTGCGAGAGCGAGAGAGACAGAGAGAGAAGGGGGAGAGGGAGCGAGAGACAGAGACAGAGAGAGGGGGGGAGATGGAGAGGGAGGGGGAGAGGGGGAAATAAGGGTACGTGACAGTTGCAATCGTCCCAACAGGTGAGAGACTACTTCGATATTCAAAGGTCTATGACAACAAGCTTCATTTTTGTTATCGAACTTTGATCTCACCTGTACGATGAAGACCTTTGGCTTGCCTCGGAGAGTGGAGCATTGTTGTCCCTTGAAAGGACTCACGAGGATGTCGATCGGTATAGCGCCATCAGTACCGCAGACGCGGTCGACGTCACCGTGTGTGAGGATAGCACACATGAAACAGTCACGGTTGGTGTGATCTTCTTTGGCCACTGAAATGTGATTTAATGTTGCATTTATATAAGAAATAGGGGTGAGGTCAAGAAAGATGTGGGTGTGCGTGCGTGCGTTCGTGCGTGCGTGCGGGCGGGCGGGCGGGCGGGCGGGCGGGCGGGCGGGCGGGCAGGTGGATGGGTAGGTGGGTGGGCGTGCGTGAGAGAGGGCGTGTGCGTGCGCATGTGATGGGGTAGGATGGAAGGAGACAGGTTGAGAGGCAGTTCTACATATCAGGAATGATCTAACTACGACAGTAAACCCATCCTCACCTTTGGCTAGTATCATCAGCATCTCAACTTTTGTCTTGTTATGTTCCATTCTCACATCAAAACCAAGTTCCATGAACACTTGGTAGATTTTTGCAGCATCAACGTCAGTCCCCAAACGTTCTTCCATCTTTGTAGATGAATGGAATTCACGGTTGTTTATGATAATAAATACACCCCTTTGTGCATGATCCATTTTGTATACATCTTCGTCCGAGCTGCTGAAAACAAATACGATATGATGCAAAATGGGGATGGAATGGCAGCATTATAAGACATATTTCCACTTAAGTTTAAAATTAATGAATGTGCTCAAATGATGTACTTTAACTGATGATTACTTTCTACAAAGAAGTCATCTTTTAACATTGTGTCTTTCAAATTATTGGACAACGTTATTATCGTTATGTAACAAGTCTTCGGAATGTGCAGTGGGAATAATCACACAACAGCAGATTTACCAGAAATAATATAACATCATATAAAGTCGCAATGGAAGTGAACAGTCATGTAGTTATGACCACAAGTCAATGGAAGTGAACAGTCATGTAGTTATGATCACAAGTCAATGGAAGTGTACAGTTATGTAGATATGACCACAAGTCAATGGAAGTGTACAATCATGTAGATATGACCACAAGTCAATGGAAGTGTACAGTCATGTAGATATGACCACAAGTCAATGGAAGTGTACAGTCATGTAGATATGACCACAAGTCAATGGAAGTGTACAGTCATGTAGATATGATCACAAGTCAATGGAAGTGTACAGTCATGTAGATATGACCACAAGTCAATGGAAGTGTACAGTCATGTAGATATGACCACAAGTCAATGGAAGTGTACAGTCATGTAGATATGACCACAAATCAATGGAAGTGTACAGTCATGTAGATATGACCACAAGTCAATGGAAGTGTACAGTCATGTAGATATGACCACAAGTCAATGGAAGTGTACAGTCATGTAGATATGACCACAAGTCAATGGAAATGTACAGTCATGTAGATATGACCACAAGTCAATGGAAGTGTACAGTCATGTAGATATGACCACAAGTCAATGGAAGTGTACAGTCATGTAGATATGACCACAAGTCAATGGAAGTGTACAGTCATGTAGATATGACCACAAGTCAATGGAAGTGTACAGTCATGTAGATATGACCACAAGTCAATGGAAGTGTACAGTCATGTAGATATGACCACAAGTCAATGGAAGTGTACAGTCATGTAGATATGACCACAAGTCAATGGAAGTGAACAGTCATGTAGATATGACCACAAGTCAATGGAAGTGTACAGTCATATAGATATGACCACAAGTCAATGGAAGTGTACAGTCATGTAGATATGATCACAAGTCAATGGAAGTGTACAGTCATGTAGATATGACCACTAGTCAATGGAAGTGTACAGTCATGTAGATATGACCACAAGTCAATGGAAGTGTACAGTCATATAGATATGACCACAAGTCAATGGAAGTGTACAGTCATTTAGATATGACCACAAATCAATGGAAGTGTTCAGTCATGTAGATATGACCACAAGTCAATGGAAGTGTACAGTCATGTAGATATGACCACAAGTCAATGGAAGTGTACAGTCATGTAGATATGATCACAAGTCATTTTACTATGTGTTTTACTGTATGTAAAAACTTCTTGAGATCAAAATCTGGACAAAGCACTACCGTTTACCACAAGTAATCTATTTGGTTTATCTTTTTCCCAAAACTACGATTTTTTTATATGGTAATAATATATTACTGTTCAATTAATTTAAATCAAACTCACCCTGTGGCACCATTTAGTACTGATGTGTCTTCATATACTGGCAAATCTTCCGTTACTGTTGTATCTTCCACTGCTGATGTATCTTCTAATTCTGGTGTATCTTCTGTTTCTGGTCTATCGTCAGTCACTCCGTCAATTTCATCTTCCTCCACTGTATCTATCCTATTTGTGCTCTTGTTCTGTAACCAACAACCAACTGCTGAGTGACGAAACTTGTAGATATTTAGTGAAAGGATAACAAGAAAAGTCATATTATTTTAAAATAAAGTTATCCAATGGTTGAATACGGCCAGAGGCTACATATAAAATATCTTAATCAGATTTGGAGTACAGATTAGTTAATGTGATGTGTGAATTGGGTTAATGTGCTTGTAAATAACCAAGGAAGTAAACGTTCTGGTGTGACAGGGGGGCATGCTTCGTCAAAACAATAATTTTGGGTTAGGATAACAACAATATGTGTAATCGTGCAACTGTCAAGAATAATTAGCCAAACCGTTAAAGCTAAACCAAAAAGGTGGTTTTGAACAAGGATAACTGACTTCAAAGATTGTTACAATAAGGGACGTTAGGTTTGAGCATTTTCAAGACCTCTTCAAAAATGCTCAAACTTAAACAACAGTCATTGCAGCCAGATAGGCTTGCATAAAACCACCTCATTAGGCAAAGAAGCATTCTAGCTAATTATTCTTGACAACTGATGTGTCCAGTACGTCGCGGTTGCGCGTGATCTCCGTCGAGCTTTGCCTTTGCCAAAAATGTTGACAACTGTTATATACGTGAATTACATTACCATTGCTGGATGACATCTCATAAATCAAACATTATAACATACATTTATTACATTAAAAACCTTCGTTATGTTCTTGTCATAAAGAAACAATTTTTTAACCAGAATTTCAACCCGATATATGACGGAATGTCAGAACCAACCACTTGTTTTCTGATGGCTTGAAGGAAGTTTTGTTTCGTAACAGGTCACGTGATGGATGGTTAATAATTGTAAATTCTCATTTGACTAATTAGCATTCCCAAATCTGCTTAAGATGTGTTCGTATATTAACAGAGATATGACCCATTGGTTGTATGGCCGTTTTTGTCAGCAACCTTGATTAATAAAACAAACAACGCTTGAAAAAATGTCTCCTTACAAAAATAAAAGACACAGTATTGTGTATTCATATCCCACATGGCCAACCGTCTTCAGTTAAATGAATTAGTAGCATGCATGCAGAGACCAACAGACAATTACAACACTGAATTAGCACAGTGCATCCAAAGTTATGTTTATTTCTTAGACGCGCCTTGTTAAAGACATGCATCATGACTCGGAAACAATGTCATTTATAATCTTACTCGCTGAATATGGTTATTCAGACACATCGTGTGCAGTTGTAGTATATACAACAACAATATCAACATACACACATGCCCGTAGACATAACTGTGATTTTTTTTCTCCAATTTATCCCAAAGCACTCCGAAAATTTCCAACAGTACCCCATTGGGGGCTCTCAGAAAACCTCCAATTGCACCCCACCCCCGAGGCTCGCAATATACTTAAAATTTAAAACAACACCCCTGCACTCGCTTTCACACTTAGTACAAGGCCCGTTTTATGACAACGCAAAACTGTTTTCACCTTCTTGTTGGGAAAATAAAACAATACATAATTTTCCAAAACCCCTTCCAATAACGGGACAACGGGTCTCTTGTTAAGGGCCTGTGCGTGTGTGCGTGTTTGTGCGTGCGTGCGCGCGTGTGTACACATTTATTACATAATCAGACTTTTATTTGAATGGAAAGATTGGTTATTTGCAGAATTGTTCATTCTGGGTTTTGTTTTCTCATAATAGTTTGCTAATATGCAAGACTATTTAATATTGCAAATTAGCCAATGTATTTTTAACATTATATCCATTAATTCGTGTGCAATTTCTTACATGTTGCTTGGTTTCATTGGATACTTCTGTACGCATTTTCACTGTCGGCTTCCCAGTGCTGGCACCACCTTGAAAGAACGTCACAACATCAAGATTAGTAGACGGGGATTGGAATCAGCAACAAGTGACATGTACTATAATTATTGCATTTATATTTTGTGACATTATAAAATTATACTTTATTCAGAAGGACATCATCATCTGGTATTTACCTGCAAACGCATGGATGTGCCACATTTAAATATAATGCAATTTGCACGTGTGCATTAAACTACATGCAAACGTTTAGGTATGCAATTATAATCATCTAGCATTTATATACTACTACATTTGAAAAGTGGCTGCCTAATTATCAATAATGATTGTTATGTTGATGTAGCAAGTTATACTTAGTTTTATTAGCTACATAACCACAATTACTATATCTTCTGTGATGGTTACAATGGGCGTGTAAAACTGTCTTCTGTGACGGTTAAAAGAGGTGTGTAAAACTGTCTTCTGTGACGGTTACAAGAGGTGTGTAAAACTGTCTTCTGTGACGGTTACAAGAGGTGTGTAAAACTGTCTTCTGTGACGGTTACAAGAGGTGTGTAAAACTGTCTTCTGTGACGGTTACAAGAGGTGTGTAAAACTGTCTTCTGTGACGGTTACAAGGGGTGTGTAAAACTGTCTTCTGTGACGGTTACAATGGGCGTGTAAAATTGTCTTCTGTGACGGTTATAAGAAGTGTGTAAAACTGTCTTCTGTGACGGTTACAAGAGGTGTGTAAAACTGTCTTCTGTGACGGTTACAAGAGGTGTGTAAAACTGTCTTCTGTGACGGTTACAAGGGGTGTGTAAAACTGTTTTCTGTGACGGTTACAGGGGGCGTGTAAAACTGATATTGTGTTCAAATTAAATCATTGTCACGATAAATTGGTTCAAATTCAAATGTACAAACAAATCATACAAACGTTTAGTCATACAGAGCTTTGGTTATTCATGTGAATGATTGGTGAAAAACACGTTCTTCAAGCCATTGTACATATACAGGCGTTACATTTGTTTCATTATCAATTACATAATTAAGTGAAAGGCAAAATGATCTCTAACCTTCCTGGATACCATATGGTGTACCCCTCTTCTCCACACCTGGCGGTTCATTGGATACGGGGTGCACTGCATTCCGTGACACGCTGATGATCCATTTAAGAGAAAATATAAAATGTATATAAAAGTGACCAACTTTTGTTATAAGGAACATTTAGCTAGGACGTTGCCATGAACACAGTTCCGCATATATATATATATGTATGTATGTATGTATATGCGGAACTGTGTGCATGGCAACGTGTATATATACATGTATATATATATATATATATATATATATATATATATATATATATACACACACGTTGCCACACTATATATATATATTATATAGAAATAGAAAAAAACACGGGTACGTAACACACTTCAAAGTTATTCTTTCTTTTTTTACATCCGGCGTTCTGTATTTTCAGCACAGTTGTTTGCTGGTGATCATGTTTGATACAAGAATATAAATTCCGTCTCTTTATATAACGTATTTAGCTTATGTCCGTTCTATAATGATACAGTTTATCTTCCTAAGGGTCGTGATTGTAAAATATTAGAGTACAGGTAAATTGTATAGAAATGCTAAACAAATTAATTAAATAAAATAGTATATTATATAATGCAGTTAAAATATACTTAATACATATTACAAATAAAAAATTAGATTTGCACAAATAAAATTGGTAAAATAAGTAACATCAATAAATACAATAAAAAACGATGTGTTAAAATGTTTATTAAGTTGTGTGTCACTATTTTCCAATTAAACATGTTCTGCAAATATGTTCTCTTAAACGCACTTAGAGAGTTGCAGTTTCTTATTTCTGCACTTGGGCACTTGGAGCTATGAATTCAAAGTCTAATTGTGGCAGCAGGTCTGTGTAGTTTGTACATGCACTCTGATAAGTTTACATTGCCCCAAAATGTGCTGCAGTAGTCCATGTGTGGGAGAACGTTGCTGTTGTAGAACGTCTTCCGTGCTTGGTATGGAAGGTATTTCTTTATTCTGAAGAGAATTGCGAGGTTTTCGGCAATCGTGTTGTGTGTCTTGTGCACATGAGTGTTGCAGGTGAGGAAATTATCTACTTGAAGCCCGAGTATAGTCTCCCACTGTCAACCACTTGAAGCTTATCTCCCTTGATGCATATCTCGAGATCAGTTTTGTCAAGGTGATGCCACTTTTGTCGGGTCGTGATGATCATGATCTTCGTTTTTTTTTCAGCATTAATGACCATCCTATTGTTGTTACACCACTTGGAGATTTCCCGAAGATCAATGTTTAGGCTCTGTTCGATTGCGTGGACAGTCCTCCCCGTGGCACTGACGGTGGAATCATCAGCATACATGACCACAGAGTTTATCGTTCTCGTTATCAAGGGCGTGTCATTTATGAACACAATACAAAACAGTTGTCCCAGTATAGAACCTTGGGCAACTCCCGTTGTGATCTCAGGTTGTTGAGACTATTTGCCCTTGAAGTGGACAAACTGTTGGCGCTCTGACAGATACGAAGATAACCATCGCATCGATTGTTGTGAACATCCGTATATGGCCAATTTCCGCAGCAGAACAGGTTCACAAGGTCGGAAGCCTTTCGCAACACTACACCATTCACTAATCCATTGTCAATAACCGTCGCCCACTTATGTACCATGTGGTTCAGCGCTCCCTCGCATGAGTGCATGGCACGGAAACCCGACTGGCCGTCATGTTTGAGCTGTGTGTGTTGTTGTATATCTTGGCTGGCACCAGTGTATTGGTTGCTTATGTTTGTGAAGTATTCGTTGAAGGTGTTTGCAATGTTTTCTGGTTCTCTGATTTCCTGTTCACCATCCCTGATGATACGTGGCGTTTGTGTTATATCTCGTGGATACAGGTCACGAAGGTGCGCCCACAACTGCCGTGGGTTGCTGGTGTGCTCTTCGATGACATGTCGGTAGAAGGACGTTGCCATTCCTCATTGGAAACTACTCCAGTCACGATGTTGATATCACCCATAACAATTGTCTCTCTGTTCTCACCTTGAGTTCTTTCTAGCGTGGATTCGATCAGTGAGCACCAATTATCGATACGCGTATTACCCGATGGTCGATATACTATTCCCAACATGATACCGGTCGAGCAGGGACATTTTTTTCAACCCACAAATCCTCCAACTGATCTTTCTCTGAGTCGTGTCATCGATTGTATGGCACACTGTCATGGAGGTAGACAGCCACTCCTCCACCTCTATCAGTGGACCTGTCACTTTGCTCGAGGTTGTAGCCGTCGATAGCCACAGAGCTGCGACTGTAAGTCGCATTCAGCCAGATTTCTGTGATGCCCAGCACGTCAGCCTCATGTTTTGAGTCACTCATTGTCAGCCGCAGCTCAACTAACTTGGGATACACAATATGGGCGTTCCACTGAACAAACCGTAAACCGCTAGGCAGGTCCCCGCCAACTTTAGAATTCTTGTGCACAGTTCCGCAGATGTTTTTGTTGACAGTAGCCATGTCGATATTGATTACCCGGCTTACGTTTTCACTAAACCACCCGCGAAAAAAAGTCCTATTGTTATAACATTGCATAGCAGGCCTACCATGTATACACAAGAAAATGTGAGCTGATCATTATGCCGTGGTTTGCACACACACACACACACACACACACACACACACACACACACACACACACACACACACACACACACACACACACACACACACACACACACACACACACACACACACACACACACACACACACACACACACACACTCAGCCAAGCTACGCGCCTTGTAGTGCACAATCATAACGAACTCGCAAACTCTGAGTACGTTAAGCATTCAATACAAGTATGAGTACGAGTAGGCCATAGGTTTACAATTAAGTATGAGTACTGCAATAATTATATATGTACCCGAGTAGGCCTACATGAGTAGGACTCTAAATGGGGCGCAACTCAGTAGGTTTACTTCCGGCGTAGGTCAGGTTTACATATATGTAATGCAGCAAATGTTGTATGTCTATAAACTGTTTGAACTAGTTAATAGTATCTAATACCCTGACCTTATGACTGGCCCGTGGCAGTACCTAACACAAATATATGGAAGTTATAACTGGAAAAGGAAACCTTGGAAGACTTGAGCAACAGCCGCACATCTTGTCGTTGACGTAGATCTAATCGGACTTCCACCAAGTATTAATCCAACCTCCGCGCAAGGGTGAACATTTATCTTAGCACGCCTGCCATAAATACAAACTACACTACACTACGTCTACAGAAGTTGTGCTATTGTGTTGTGAGCGTGACTATGACAATTTATGTATATTGTTTCGACTGTTGACGTTGTGATTTGTATACAAGCTGTACGTAGGCCTGCCTACACACCTTATTTTCATTTGGTAAAGTAATGTTTGTCAAGAAATGCCTGTCTGCATTTAAATTGCATGAAAGTAATGATAGCATTAAGGTGTTAAAGATTTGAATGGAAGCACGTTAACATTCAGTTTTATGGAACTATTTCACGTCTCTCACGTGCACCGTTGGTATGCGCAACGAGTCATAAACAACAACAATGGCGCTTCACAAATTACTTCGCCAGTCGTCCTAAAATGCATTATTTTTGTTAGATTGGTCACCAGAGGGCAGCAGCTTGCGTATGCTAAATAGTGTGAGTGTGGGTCTCTGCAATTATTAACGTCGCCGCGAAAAATTCCCAACAGAACCTCCCCCCGTCTTCCGATGTCATGATCCGACATTCAGCCCACCTAATAAGAATCTGGATCGGCCGCCAGTGTTTTTGTGAGCATCAAGGAGTGCAATTTGTATTTTTTTCTGCAACTAGTTTGAGGAACAGTTTTTCTTTTTTGTCCCAAATAGTTTATATCACCCTAATCTATCAACAAACATAAAATATGGATTTTTTATGTCCGCGGCCTTTAAGCGACTTAATTTTAAACCGTTTTATGACTTGCATTTGTTCGCAACGAGTGTTCCAAGCTACGCAATTGCCATACACGTTAGTTAAACTGAGGAAGAGACAAGGTGTGTTTAAAGGCCGGGATACACTAACAATTTTTGCACGACCCGACGCACCCAGACTGCGCCATACTCGAAGCCGGCGTGACGTCATAATTATGTCAACTTGAAAACTTTCGACTACGTCGGGGCTAGTTGGTGTCGGTCTGACGTATTCGTAAGTTGTCCAGTTTACGTGATTATGACGTCAGCTTCAAGTGTAGAGCAATCGGTATATAGCGCAAATGCCCCCAACATATACATTGCACAATCGGGGCGAGTCTGGTATGGCCTTAAACCTGCTTCCTCGATTCAATTGTTTTCGCTCGTCTCGTACTGGAATGTCTTCGTGAAAAGCCAATCAATCTGGTACTAACTACGACCTGTCATCAACTAACTCGTTCTGTACTAGAGATTATTTGCACATAAACAAAACTAACTGTCGACGGATTAAATGAAATGAATATTTATATGGACCAGTGATTTAATGATATTTTTTGGCGGTGGCTTAGCATTAGCATGCTGCCTAACAAGGCGTGGAAACAATCCTATCTATAATACGCAGCCTATGTTCTCCCAAGAACACAATACACCACTTCTGTTCTGAATAATTATATTACCAGTATATCATGTACAAATGCATAATCTGAAAAAAATAACTGCAATCGGTTACAATAAATTACTGATCTGTCGAAAGTTGTCTAACAGAAATTTCAAGCAGCAGCTGAAAATATTATAATGGATTGCCTGTGACGCCGCAATGACACAACAATCACGTTGCAACCAACGACTCGTGCATTGGCACAACACAAGTGTCGACGACGGCAGCAGAGTGCAGCGCATTGATGATGATTAAATCCATTGTAGCGGCACCAACGAAACCATAACGACGTTGTCGCCTCTGATAAACAGCTGATTAACATGTCTCTCCAGTATGCCTTTGTGTTCTGGTGCATTCCCATCCGCATCTTCCGACGCCTCATCTGGATCCTCTGTCGGGAGATCGGATGAAGCTGTTTGTTTGCCACAACTGACAAATCTACGACCATCGGAGGTATACCCAATGTGCTGTTCTTCGAGTTTCAGTTCTTCCTTCACTGGAGTCTCACAAGGCATGCGAGTTTTTGTTTCTGACTGACATTTTCTATCATCTATCACAGTCTCACTTCGTTTTGATTCTATCCCTGAGCTGTCACGCAGATGTGATAACTTCGATTCATCCTCCTGCTTTAGATCTAGATTTCTGCGGGCTGTTTTGACGTCTTCGAGTAATGTTTCAGTCGAATGTTTCTCTTTGACGGAAATCTCACCTAATTCCTCTTTTAGTTTATTTAATTTTAATGCCAGACTCTCTAGGTCTTCTTCATCGTTATCATCACCCTCTGATCCACGCAATAAATGTCCTTCACTAGTGTTGTCTTCTTCTTTTACTGATGTCGTCTTGTCTCCATCACCTGTTGTTGTTACTGCTGCTGCTTTGCTACAGGCAGTGTCTTTCAATACCATATGTTTGATGTCAGCCAACTTTGGTACTGTTGCTTCTGGTTTTACATCAGTGGATGGTTCAACCACCATTTTCTGTTTCTCCACAACAATACCATCTTGCACTTCATCTGTCTTCCCGACGACCTCTTCAATGTCAACGTTTTGTGGTGTTTTCTGAAAACAAAGTGTTGCACTACAAAGGTTGTTCATGAATCACACTTTTAAATGTTTGTTTTCTTGTTAAATATAATCAAACCACCATTTCCCATAAGAAAAGATATATAGCAAACTTGTGTCAGTCACTCACTAATCAGAATTTTAACACATTTTATCAGTCCCATATATATATATATATATATATATATATATATATGGGACTGATAAAATCATATTAACGCCAAAGACAAACAAAGTCCTTTAAACAACCTATTAACAATGCATTGCCTAGCGCAGAAATCAAATATCAATATGGCATTGTAGAACTGTTGTATGTTGCAATCTGTTTCAGACTGGAGGACATTTTAAAAGATGGTGGCCCAAGTCAAAATCTGATATAGATTTGTTGTTACCTATATGATAATAATAACAATACTAATAAGAAGCTATACACTGCAGGCATTAGTCCAAATGAGGTTTTCATGGCACTTACCGTGTTATCAGAGTAACATCTGGCAGTTGCCAATGTAGTCCTTGATATTTTAACTTCCAGACCATCTTGCCTGTGGACCATTTTGTTCACAGGAACTATGAATATTTATCATGTATGTTGTGAATTGGTATTTTGATATTGACTGGATTAAGAATAAATGCAAACCTGTTTTAATCTTTTCTTTTTTTGCTTCCTTCTGTCACTCCTCGCCTTTCGCTTAACAGCTGGATTCTTGTATATCTCATCAACATCATACATTGCCTGAAAAAAACACAAAAACTTCATAGTCCATGCCGACATACTAGCGACAAAATGACATTGCTATTGGAAATACAAGTTCGACCAGTATTAAACCAGTAGTCTCATTATTTGACTTGTTTGCAAACCTACCACCACCTATATCTCCCATGTATGATCATAGTTGCATCAGACCACTATTGGTATAAAATAATTATATTATATATGAATTGTTGCCACGGTTTGATTTTAAAATATGGCCAAGCAAACACCAGATGTGAGTTTTGTTTAGTTTTCAACCAGTGCTCATAAACTGAATGATTATCAATTAATAAGTCAGCCACAATAAAACAGTGTCTGGAATTAGCAAATAAATTAACTGGCCCAGATCAATTTTGAACTGACCCTGCTGAATTTGAACTGGCCCGACTAATTTACAAACCACATCAACACATTTCCATTTATCCATATTCTTTAATCACACACGTGAATGTCTATCATTTGAATTTTATATGTAAGTACATAAGATATTAAACAGTAATAATTTTAACATTAACAATATGTACAGTAACATAATAGAGCTAAGTTACACTGGGATAATATAACTTTGCATTGCATATATATATATATATTTATATATGCATAAATAAATAATTAAAATTAGGCCTTGAAAAATGTACAAACATGTATGTAAGCACACTATAATAATAACGTGCAAATGATATAATAATCTTAATTATCAAACTAGCCTATAATAATAATAACTACTGTTCCAAATGTATGTCCTGATTGTTCAAACTCTGCCCAAAGCTAGTTCTTGTATTTAACTGTATTAGTGTTGCACTCAGATGCATGTATACAGTACATTTGCCACTTCTTTTTAGGTGTTTCCTGGTTTATTCACTAGGTAACACCACCAAGCTATGTGGCCTTCACCTTGCAGATGTGAGGGGGCGCGCGATAGTGTAGTGGTTAGCACATCCGCCTGACATGCCGGCGCCCCGAGTTCGAAACCCGGACCGGGCAGGTATGGTATATTTGGTGTAAAAACCTGGCTCTCAACATTGGGGACTGTGTATCCCTCGTGACTCGGAGATCACGTTAATGTCGGTCCCGTCTCAATTTGGGACGTAAAAGAACCACTGAGGACGACAAGCACCCTGGCAGTGACCACCCTCAGTGCCAGCATAGAAAGGTCGGCTTGGCGATAATGTTCTGAAAAAGGCTGACTAGTTGAATGAGACCTCATAAGATCACTGTAACCACAATATATACAGACTAGTCAGTTAATAGAACGTTGCCGAGTGCTGGAAACAACTAGAACTAGAACTAGAGATGTTGGTCACGTTACGAAATACATTTTTGTCACCAGTCAAATTTGGATTTAGGTCGTATTTATTTATAGAAAGAACAAAAAGTGTACCTAACTCTGACCTACAACCAAGACAACTTCCAAACCAGACATAGGGTCAAATACATTTGTATTTGAAAGTATTTAAATGAAATGTTCAAATACTTTCAAATACTTTTTCAAGTACATAGGACATAATTATCAATAAATGACAACTTAAAATTATTCTTGTTTGAATTCTTAAGAGTTGAGCAATTTTACTGTCATTTGGCAATTCCCCGCTTTTCCACTCGGAAATAATGGAAAGGTAATGCCATTATGTGAGAAGTCATTGAGATTACTGTGTGAGAAACCAACATCACCTTACTTGTCAGTTGTCACTGTGATGCAATTAACAAAAACGAAACTCTGTTGCAGTGGTCTGTCTGTCTTTTGATCATAGTTTCCAAGCCCCAGCTAATCAAACTACCTACCTGGTACCTAACCAATGTGGCAGTGGCTGCTAAGGCCAACTATTGTGTCTAATATTTGCTTGCAGTCTGTGGGTTAAGAGAAGGTGGTGGCTTCTCAAGTCAGGTGGTACTGTCATCATAAAAGCCAGGTTCCTTGTAACTGCAAGTTAGTTGCCTATGAACCTACAAACCATGGCTAGCAATATTGTAATGTAGTCTGAAAGTAAAAAGTATTTGAAATACTTTCCAATGTATTTGTATTTAAATACTTTTGCATTTCAAAGTATTTGTATTTGACTCCCTCAAAAGTATTTGTATTTAAATACATTTCAATGTATTTGACCCCATGTCTGTTCCAAACACCATAAAATTTAGTCCAAAGGATGCGGCAAAACTATAAAAAAGTGGCGTCCAGTCTGACTCTTGGAAAACTGCACTGCCTGTACTGTGGTGGTGATGCCACCGATGTTTAGACTTAGCCTTCGTTGGCTTTGCTATTGAATGCAGCCGTTCGCATGACAAGAGTTCAGTTTTTACGAACTATTGTTGAATTATTACCACAGTTGCATTTTCTGTCTCCTATAACTGAGTCGGGTCTAAGAATTCTAATGAACTATGCATCAGATATAGCCAGGCCATGTCCACCAAGATAAACTGGTGGCATTTGTGAACCAGCGGCGTCGAGCCGATAACTTGAACATTTTGGCAATTTGAATCGGCGGGACGGAATTTGAATCAGCGGGCGCCGAATCAAAGGCTTTAATTTCAAACACTGTAAATGTATGGCAATGTGTGCCCAGCTTAACAAATAAAGTAGAGAAGTGTCAAGTATGCCTACTAGGTTCCAGTGCTTGTCGTAGGCAACGACGTATCCAGTGCAGATCCCACGCACCGATTTGAAACTTCTTGTCCACACCTTAACTTTACGGTTCTCTTTGACGCTCCGATACAGCAAACTAAGTGGACCAGTGGTGCACTCTGGAAACAATCAAGTCAGGAAGTATGTCAATGTTCACTGTGTCCATCACCTCGGCCTTTTATCACATACAATTTTGGAACCTGTATGAGACGTTAAGGTTTGTTCACAAAGTTCTGTAAAGCGTACAGTTTTTTTGTGAGAGTGGGTGGTAATCGACCAGATAATTATGGCTGCCCAATGGCAATGATTCAAAAGGTACTCGGTGATCTCGGCCTTTCGCGGTCTCGGCCCGCGTGATCTCGGCCAGTGACCTCGGCCTGTGCGGTAGTGATCTCGGCCTGTTCAAGGAGTGATCTTGGCCTTTTTGTGTGAGTGATGCTAACCAGAAATAACGAAGTTGCATCTATAGGTATGTTACATCTGTCGATCTGTCGTGATCGTATTCTTACTTCCTACCTTACCGCAAGTGCTTATCCCATGAACGGTCAATGGTTGTCCAAGTTTGAAGTCAATAGTTACCTAAGTTTGAGTATTGAGGCTGTCTCAAGTTGTAGTTTTCTGTAGTTTTCTTCCCAATTTCTAATTAATTTTTAGAAAGACGATTTTTATGCTAGTGTTGTTATTGCTAAAGTCACAATTGCATAACCAATTTATTATTACAATACACAATAATCAGCTATAAAATATTACATGTACGTTAGAAAGGGTAGATGTTATGGTAATTTGCTTCATAATCTCCCTTAGTTATCTTTTCATGTTAACCCTATCTTTGATTTGTGTCCTTTAAGAAAGTGTGAAAGTGTAATTGGCTTGTTACTCCTGCATTGCTTCACTGAGCAGATCTTTTCATGTTGTTTGTCTTTGATTTGTGTGCTGTGAGAATGTGTTGAAGCAGGCTGTAGTAATCAGCTGTCTACTCCAGCATTGGTTTATTGAGCAGATTCCTTCAGGTTGTTTGTCTTTGATTTGTTAAGATGTATGGAAGCCAGGACAATTGGCTTGTTAGTTGTGTATTGTTTCACAGAGCAGGTCCTTTGTTTGAACTGTGTAATCATTGACTTGTTTATTAGTCACCACCTATTACCAACATATCAATCAGAAAATTTAATTGGAATCAGAAAACATGTATGACACATATGTCCTGGTGAGTTCCAAGCACGAATATAATATTGTACTCGCAAAACTTCTGAAATATTACAAGAAATTATAATTATATGACCATTCAAACTACAAGTGCACTGGCGTAAAATTGCAAGCAATTTGAATGTTCAACTTCACACAGATATATAATTCTCAAGTTTAGGAGTTCTGTGACAGAAAGTATAACATTATAGGAACACATCTAAATTTACACCCTCAGAAAAAAGTGTATAACACGAAAAGGTTACCTGATAAGTACATTTTATGGGTCTAGATTTATTAATGGGGTTGTGTTAACACAGTCAATGTTACGTTACCATTCCAAAAAAACATGCTAAAATATCCTAAATTTCAAATACTGAGATATCATGGTAATAACTGGCAATTGCTCGAGAACACAAAATACCAACTTAGTCTGTGTTCTATACAGTGTTTTCATGGGCATAACAGCCTACATCATTACGACCGTTGTTGGTTATAGGGTGCATCCCTTTGTTGTTGGCGAGTAGCTACAAAAGAAATCCGTGAGACGTAATCGGTTTCTTATGCCCTTGTGGGTGTCTATGTAGTTAACCAATCTATTCAGAAGGGCCGAGATGGAGGTCCATAAAGATGATTGATCAGAATGGGCTACGAGGATGGTTGCTAGGGATTAGACAACCGGACCAATCAGAAAAAACAGTAATTATGATTGGTCCGAATGTTCTGCACCACCCAGCTTTCTAAAGAGGGGAGTGTCACGGACTAAACATTACTGGTTCAATTACAAGTGCCAAAGTATGACATTTGAATTTATTTTATGAAAGTCCGACAATAATAGTTTATTAGTACAAGATTGTAATTGCTTGCGTGCAGCATTCTGCTTTCCCGACAAGGATCACGAGTCTTATACTTATATAGTACGTATTGAACTATATGGCATGACTGGACTGTGCTTCATTTCCCCTTTAAAATTAATATAATGTCGCCATGTACATAACACTATTACATGTGACCTGGATGTTTCTCATATAGAAATCATCCTGCGACGGGTGTCCGAGGGGACACTGAGAAGGCATCAAAAGAAAACATACCGAGACCTCCAGGGAAAGGTTGCCCAGCAATAGGACTTATTCATGGGCCGAGATCACTGTGAACCATTCAAAAGGAACCCAGTGATCTCGGCCTTTTGCGATCTCGGCCTGTTTCCGAGTGATCTCAGCCTGTTTTGGTGAACTCGGCCTGTGACCTTGGCCTGTATGAGGAGTGATCTCGGCCTGTTCGGGGGTATATTGTTGACCAGAAACGATAGCGGCATGAAGTCGGCCAGTGAATGCGGCCTGGGCAGCAGTGAATTTGGCCTGTGCAGCAGTGAACTCGGCTTGTATAGCCAGTGATCTCGGCCTGTTTGAGTGATGCTAGCCAGCGTTTTTTGTGCAACATAATTACATTGTATTATGTATTGTGATAACTGCTACATAATGTCCAATATGTTGCTAGGTTGTTTTGGACAGCGATCTCTGTTTTTTTTAAAGTCTTTTTGTTTTGTTGGGTTATTTATGTGAGGCAGTGATCTTGGCCTGTTTGAGTAATGTTAGCCATACATTTGTTGTGTATATAATGATGTATGGTTTTGTTTTGTTTGGTTATTTATGTAAGCAATTCGACATTATCATCGGCAATTTCTGCGTGATATGTACTAGTATTATAGTGATTCCCGCCAAGATATCTACCACTGATCAGTGACAGCAAATTTAAATTAAATGCAAATAAAACTGACTTGATAATTATTGGTAAATCAATGCAGTGTAGTTAATTTTATGTTTTCCCTATGCGTATTTTGAAACAGCATATCACGCCAGCAACATCGTTGAGCAGGGTGTCATGTAATAAACATTTATATTAACTACTTATTAACTACAGCGATGGACCAAAACCATTATATTACACTGGGTCAAAACCATTAGTTACACTGTCATCAACACCACCTACACTCTAGTATGATAAATGATAGACAGGGGGGGGGGTAGCGATGGACCAAAACCATTACATTTAACTGTCATCGACATCGCCTAGACTGTAGTAACTGTATGATAGGCTGTAAATTATACACTAAACTCCTCAATAAATACACTAACTTAGTCTTAGTACAGTCAGTTGGCCTAACACTACAAGTACAACACTCACTACATTTTTGCATTACACATTTCTTTTGGGTTGGCGGTGGCGTCGTTTCGCTGTCAGCCATCATTTCGTGCCGCGTTACTTCGTTTTGTTTGATCGCGGAAATGCGATTTTGTCATAACGCTGCCTATTGGTTACATTACGACCAGACTCAGCGAATGAAAAACCATGTCACAACATGCTGCATACATATGCTGCCACCTGTTGAATATAGTGCAACCTAAATTTCAGTGATTACCCAACATGGTCACAGTCCGTAATATTTTCATCCCTCACCATAATACCGTAATTTGAGGTGACTTTCCGGAATGATTCCGGACAATCCGGAATGGTAGGCAGGTCTGCTTATGGCATTCCGCCCGTCAACAACATTTCATTAAACAAATTTAAGTTAAACAAATTAGAGCTACAGTAAACTATATTAACGTGGTGATAACTGTCACTTGTTTGTGTGAGTATTGTCAAATCTTTGGGAACAGTAAATGTGGTGCCAGGCATTGACATTGTTTGTTTTGCGCTGACATCAATCGAATCATTTCCCTTAATTCTGCCAGTGGTGACTTCTGGGAATAGGCTTTCTGAGACGTGCAAAGTGCAATTGGGGAAAGCAGAGGTGCAAGCAAGCAATTACAGTCTTGTACTTGTAAACTATTATTGTCGAACTTTCATAAAATAAATTCAAATGTCATACTTTGGTGCTTTTATAATGGAACCGGTAATGTTTAGTCCGTGACACTCCCCTCTTTAGAAAGCTGGGTGGTGCAGAACATTCAGACCATTCGTAATTACTGTTTTTTTCTGATTGGTCCAATTGTCTAATATCCCATGCAGTAACCAGCCTCGTAGCCCATTCTGACCAATCATCTTTATGGACCACGTGGACCCCAATATCGGCCCTTCTGAATAGATTAGTGAACTACATAGACACCCACAAGGGCATAAGAAACCGATAACGCCTCACTGATTTCTTTTGTAGCTACTCGCCAACCTCAAAGGAATAAATAAATAAAATAAATAAATAAAAGTACTTATATAGCGCCCAATCAATTAAAATTGCCCTCGGGCGCTTTACATACATGCACACGTATATAATAGTATATTACATAAAAAGAAATGCTAATTAAGAAATAAATATGTAAAAAATATAACATTAACTTAAATATAGTTACTAAAAAAGAGAGATCATTAAAAAAGCGTTTACATAAATTAAGACATTTATAAAAACTACTAGAAATACATTCATTTATACAAGAAGAATAAACATAAATATGTTAAGAAACTAATATAAAAAAAAATACATTTATCAATAGAAAGTACATAAAATGTCCTAGTCGGTGAATTATAAAAACGCTTGTTTAAATAGGTGAGTCTTCAAAAGTATTTTAAACACTTGTAATGATGTTGCTGTCCTGAGCGTAGGAGGCAAATTGTTCCATAGAACCGCCGAGCAAACCGCGAAACGGTGATCACCATGAGTAACAGTTTGTGAGGCCGGTACGAACAAAAGGCGAGGCTGTGAGGTAGATCGTAGAGTTCTGTTGATGGGACGGTAGCCAATTAACTCACTTATGTAGTCCGGCGCAAGACCATTCAAGGCACAATACGTAAACACCAGCACTTTGTAGGTCGGTCTCAAATGAACGGGTAGCCAGTGTAAACGCTGCAACACGGGCGTGATGTGTTCGTATTTCCTCGCGCGAGTAATTAGGCGAGCGGCACAGTTCTGCACCCTTTGTAGACGTTGCATCACCATGTGTGGGAGACCATAAAGAAGTGCATTCCCATAATCTAAACGGGATGTCACTAGTGCGTGAACAAGTGTCTTGCATGATTCTTCCGTCAGATGTGGCCGAATTCGCCCAATGTTTCTAATATGATAGTAGCAGCTTTTCACAGTGTTGGCAATCTGCTCCCTATACCCAACAGCGGTCACAGTGATGTAGGCTGTTAATGTGTTATGCCCATGAAAACATTGTATAGAACAAAGACTACACAGTTGGTGTTTTTGTGTTCTCGTGCAATTGCCAGTTATTACCATGATATCTCAGTATTTGAAATTTAGTATATTTTAGCATGTTTTTTTTTAAATGGTAACGTAACATTGGCTGTGTTAAGACAACACTATTAATAAATATAGACCCATAAAATATATTTATAAGGTAACCTTTTCCTGAGGTAAATTTAGATGTGTTCCTATAATGTGATACTTTCTGTCATAGAACTCCTAAACTTGAGCATTAGACATCTGTGTGTAGTTGAACATTCGTATTGCTTGCGTATTTTACGCCAGTGCACTTGTACTTTGAATGATCACATAATTATAATTTCTTGTAATATTTCAGAAGTTTTGCGAGTACAACGTTATATTCATGCTTGGAACTCACTAGCACGTATATATGTGTGGTACCGTATATGTCATACATGTTTTCTGTTTCCAACAAAATTTTCTTATCTATATTTTTGGTAATAGGCGGTGACTAGTATACAAGTCGACCTTGCATACAATGATTACACCATTCAAACAAAGAACCTGCTCTGTAAAACAATACATGACTAACAAGCCAATTGTCGTGGCTTCCTCATGTCTTAACAAATCAAAGACAAGCAAAATTACGAAATCTGCTCAATAAAGCATTTCAAGAGAAGAGAGCTGATTACGGCCTCAACACATTCTCACAGCACACAAATCAAAGACAAACGACATGAAAAGATCTGCTCAGTGAAGCAATGCAGGAGTAGCAAGCCAATTACACTTTTGCAATTGGTTAACCGACACAAATCAAAGATAGTGTTAACAAGATAACAAAGATAACTAAGGGAGATTATGAATCAAATTACAATGACACTTACCCTATCTAACTTACATGTAATATTTTAAATCTGCTTCTTGTGTATTGTAATAATAAATTGGTTAAATAATTGTGACTTGAGCAATAACAACAATAGCATAAAATGGTTTTCCAAAAAAATAATTAGAAATTGGGAAGACAACTACAGAAAACTACAACTTGAGACAGCCTCAATGCTCAAACTTGAGCAACTATTGACCTCAAACTCGGACAACTATTAACCGTTCATGGGGTAAGCACTTGCGGTAAGGTAAGAATACGATCACGACAGATCGTCAAAACATCTTTATTGCATTGCATATTGTAACATACAGATGGATGCAACATCGTTATTTCTGGTTAGCATCACTCACATAAAAAGGCCGAGATCACTCTTTGAACAGGCCGAGATCACTCCTCAAACAGGCCGAGTTCACTGAAACAGGCCTAGATCACTCGGAAACAGGCCGAGATCACTCGGGCTGAGATCGCGAAAGGCCGAGATCACTGTGAACCATTCAAAAGGATGATTGATGATGATAATTCAAAACATTAAAATTAAATCATTAAGCTCACCTTCCATTCTCGTCAAAACATTACGCTGTTTACTCTGTCTTCGGTCAAAGCAGGGCTTGTTATAGTCAGGGATGCCGGCGGCAATTCTTTGCAAGTCAGACGCACGACGCATTTGTCTTCGTTCTTCTCTCTCTTTGATAACGTCGAAAGCAACATCCCCCATTTTCGCCCGGTAAGCCCTTCTTGGAAGAGTTGCAGAACTAGCATGGGCTTCTGCAAGTCGTGGAATTGGTCCCCCATCGATTTGTTGGTCATCTCCACTACCAACTTCACTAACACTACCAGGTGAACGAGTAGTGCATTTATCGAAAATTGACGGAATATGAACATTAGACGACTTCGATTCGTCTGCATTTGAGCCTCCGATGGGTGCCGCCATGTTTAGTTCTTCTTATTTAGACTAATGTTTCGTATATTATATTCTTAGCAAAAAACTATTTTTGTCGTATTTAAACCATTGTTTGGTATTACTGTAAAGTTTAATATATATATAATGATAATTACAATAATAAAATTCATTAAATTATTGATTTGAAAACTTGTCTGCGAATGTAAACTAGCGCGCAGCTCAGTCTGGCCATGGAAACAGGACGCCATCTCTTGTAAAATTATTCGCAGTAATTCGTACAACATAACGTCGTAACAGGACATACGATACACTATGCCACCTAAAAAGGGAAAGAAAAGTAAAGACAAGAAGGCCAAGAAGGAAGAGACACCGGATGGAGGCGAAGAGCTCAAAGATAAAGAAACTTTACTGCAAGAAGAGTAAGTAAACAAATCGATGTTGTTAGCTCTAGACCTAGTGACGTCTACTGTCTAGCCTAGGGCCTAGGCCGAGTGTAGCATGGCCCAAGGCCAGCGCCAGGCACAATGCTAGGGGCAGGCTGTCCACCCTATCTTCTTCTTCTTTATTTTAGGCAGCCACCACCCATTGAGCAGATCAAGTCTGCTCGGAGATTTTGGCACTGAGTCTAGTCGGTGCTGTCAGTTTGACCTGATCGCGGTTGTTTACGTTGGGTTTTATGCAAGCATTCATACAGTGCAACGCGCTTATAATGAACTACTTGTCTTTGTGGGTAGCTAACAAGTTCGTTATATCCGTGAATTCGTTATATGAGTGTATGCATTTACCCGCTAGGTGGTAGTGTTGTATGTGGCAGTTTTTAAAGTATTCGCCAGGTATCTATCAAACGCAAAGACATTTTGTTGTGTAGCATTTATTTAGATGCACAAAACAGTTACAGATGTCACTGTTAAGTGTAGTTATAGTATATGATCATGGTCCACTGTCTGTAAAAAAGTAATGAAATACAGTATGATGTAGACACATGGCGAGCACGTCGCGTCCAAGCACACTAAAACATGAACTGTGGCAGGATGGAGCCAAGGTAACTAGTACTACTTCTTGTACAACATTCACAGAATGACACTAGTTAATCTGCTTTGAAGAAGTCCTCCATTGTCGTTTGTTTGCTGTTGGCTAGGGCACCAGATAACAGGAAATCCTCAAGCCAGTCGCAGCTAGTGCACTGCAGAGTCATCTGACTGCGTATCCCTGTTACAGATGAACTGTCCTATAACGCACAGCTAACAATCACCTTTGACGTTTTCCCTCATTGACCTAACACTTACAGAATGACACCAGTTAATTTGTTTGGAGATGTCCTCCATTGATGTTTGTTTGCTGTTGGCTAGGGCACCAGACAAAAGGAAATCCTCCAGCCAGTGGCAGTGTTCTGCAGTGTTGTCTGACTGTGTTGCTCTGTTAGGAATGAATTCTCTCATTGACCTAATTACTTTGGCACTGGCGCTCTGCGCAGCCACAGCATAGCTTCCAGATCATGGGCAGGAAGAATTTGTGAACAAAAGAAATTCGTTATACTGCGACATTTTTTCGGGAAAAGATCTTCGTAATAACAGTGAATTAGTTATACCCGTGTTCGTAATATGCATGAATGCTTATAATGGAAAATATAGGGACAAAATCCATACATAAGAAATTGTTTCATTATATCCGTCAATTCGTTGCATCCGTGTTCGTTATAAGTGTGTTGCACTAGGCTATTGAATCTCATTACCAGTTGTTTTACCTCTTAAATTAAAGGGAATAAAAACAAGGCATTAGCTCAAATCGTTGTCCATGTGTACACAAAGTTTAACATTATGTAATACGTTTGAAGCATAAATTCCATTTTAAATCCGCCTGTATAGCGATTCCTGTGGAATTGCAATTTAGTGAGCTAGGCGATCACGTGACATCACATATGACATATACTTGCAGTCAGAGCATGTTTACATGGATAGCTTTTGGGTTGAAACGAGCGTCAGAATGAGTTATTGTGCGATATTCCAATGTAATACAAACACTAGTTATCAATAGGGGAACAAGCAGTTATCTTACAGTTCCACATGAAGCCAATGAATGCGAATGAGCCTACAAGCCGACGACGTTTCACTGACCTACGACTTGTTTTCAGAATAGTGGATGCACAATAGTGTAGTGGCCTGACATGCCGCGCCCCGAGTTCAATACCCGAACCAGGCAGGTATGGTATATTTGGTGTAAAAACCTGGCTCTCAACATTGGGGACTGTGTATCCCTCATGATTCTGAGATCACGTTAATGTCGGTCCCGTCTCAATTTGGGACATAAAAGAACCACTGAGGACGACATGCACCCTGGCAGTGACCACCCTCAGTGCCAGCATAGAAAAGTCAGCTTGGCGAAAAAGGCTGACTAGCTGAATGAGACCTCATAAGATCATAACAATGTAATCATACAATATACAGGCTAGTCAGTTAATAAAACGTTGCTGAGTGCTAGAAAACAACTAGAACAACTAGAATTATATATCGATTGCAACCCACGTGATATAATTTATACCAATAAACATACATCGCAAAAAGATATTGTATCCAGCTACAGAAAGTAACGTTGTATAATCTCATAATATCATTAGAATATTGATATATATAAAGGAGGAGTTATACAATTTATCATAACAACTTAAATCAGTCAGTGAAATTTTAATTCTGTTGATCTCGGTAGCTCAGTTGGTAGACACGTTGGTTTAGTGTCATTAATTTTAATGTGTAGGGCAATGCCGTTTCAAACCTAACACCAAACCATTGATTTTCTTGACACTTTTTTGTTTATGTTTTCACAAAGTAATATAAACCAAATCATTTTTATACTATGATGCACAGTTTGTAAATATGTTTTTATTTTTGTAGTAATTATTTATTCGCCATAAAAATGAAAATATGGTAATTACCAGGTACACATAATGATGCATTTGAACATTTATATATTTTATTTATCCACACAAATATAATGTAATGGATATACTATTTATTAATTATATATATATATATATATATATTGTACAGTAATATATTGTAATTATATATATGAAAACAAACTGTGATTTGTCTGGATAAATAAAATTTAGAAACATGCAACATTGGTATATATAATTACCACATTTAGCAAATAGCAAAGAGAGCAGAGGCAGAACAACATAAAGGACACAGGAAAAGGAGAAAGCCACAGCTGAGATAGGAGGACTGCATGAGGAGGGACATGAGAAGATTTGGGGAGGATGAAAGATGGAGAGAGGGATCTAATGATAGAAAACTTTGAAAAGAAAAAAACATTGTATGGTTCAGCAATTTTGTACCTGACCCTAACTTCTGTACAGCAGGGAACTAGGAGGAGAGCAACATCATTGCATGATACAGCACAGTATCTAAACAGTCATTAGGCATAATGAAGATGTTTATGGCTGCTTGATCAGCATGCATTACACTTCATCACTCACTAGCAGACCAGTTCCTTTAAAATTAAACATGTACCATCTAAATTTCTGTACCTCTGGGAGCATTCAGCCAAGTATGCTGCATTGACTGTGTGAATATATTCATTGTTATGTATCCACCGCAGACAATGTAGTCAGGTACTCATTGATGCAGCGGATCGAGTGAACTGAAGCAACATGGAGTGAACAGAATTGCCCAAGCTTTAAAACTGCAGCATGAGGCTTGGTTTTCTTGATTGTCAGGTCGATGTTCTAACTACTGTGTTACTGTGCCTACTCCTCGCTTGATCACTATCAGTCTGCGCCAGTCTGTTAGATAATCGAGCCAACTTTTCTTCTGGCGACCTTATCATTACCCTCCTTTCCTTCAAACCGCATTGTGGTATATAATAATCATAATAATAAAATATACTCTTATGTAGTGGCACCAAATTTACTGGGTAGGTAAGAACATTAAAGGTGTTTTCATATAAAATAAGGATTTAATTAAACAATAACATTGTCTTCTATGATCATCATGTCATAAACACTTACACATGTTGGTAGTATTTGACCCTGGTGTGTGTTTTGAATCTTAACCTTGAGGACATGCAATATTGATTAATTGATGTAATTTATGACATTTTACTTAGTGTAACTGCACAACCGGGTGCATGATTGTTAATTTTACTTAGTGTAACTGTGCACAACTTTGTGCATGATTGTTAATTTGACTTAGTGTAACTGTGCACAACCTTGTGCATGATTGGTAATTTTACTTAGTGTAACTGTGCACAACCATGTGCATGATTGTTAATTTTACTTAGTGTAACTGTGCACAACCTTGCACATGATTGTTAATTTTACTTAGTGTAACTGCACAACCGTGTGCATGATTGTTAATGTTACTTAGTGTAACTGTGCACAACCTTGTGCATGATTGTTAATTTTACTTAGTGTAACTGCACAACCGTGTGCATAATTGTTAATTTTACTTAGTGTAAATGTGCACAACCTTGTGCATGGTTGCTAATTTTACTTAGTGTAACTGCACAATCATGTGCATGATTGTTAATTTTACTTATTGTAACTGTGCACAACCGTGTGCATGATTGTTAATTTTACTTAGTGTAACTGCACAACCTTGTGCATGATTGTTAATTTTACTTAGTGTAACTGCACAACCATGTGTAACTGTGCACAACCTTGTGCATGATTGTTAATTTTACTTAGTGTAACTGTGCACAACCCTGTGCATGATTGTTAATTTGTAAGCATATCTGAATCAGAAAATATATGGTTATGTTTCAGGTTAGTAACTATTACAGAAGAACTGGAAAAAGCAAAGGAACAGACTGCAACATTGTATCCTTTTCAGAACTGTTGGCCATTATGATTTATCTCATTTATCTGTCTATGTATAATGATGCAGTCTTAGTTGATACTAATAAACATCTAAAAATGCAGTGTGTATACATGCAAGTTCATACACATGTAGTATCCACTTGATATAATTTTCTAGTTGACAAAAGTATTTGTAATGATGAAACTGTCACTTATGTATTGTGGGTTTTCTTCAGCTGCTCTTTTTTCAAAACAGGTTGTTTTGTAGTATTAATAATAGTAATAAAAAATGTTTGTCTGTCTTTCTTAACTTTGGTCCAGGAAGCAGGAGAATGACTGGCTGCAACAGGAGGCACACAGAGTGAGGATAGAAAGTGTATGTAGAGACATGTTCAGTTCAAATTGCAAAATTGTGCTTTATCAAAACATGTGTGGTTGTATCATTTATTTGCAAGAACATAGACAGTGATCTGTATCTCGAGGCTTCTTCACAGTAAACATCCTGGTTTGATTCTACAGCACTAAATCAAAGAAATGTTGAACTCCGGGAACTAATGATGACTGTCTGTCCATACAGCATGAATACATGAACTACATGCAGAAGAAAACAAGTCGGCGACAGACAACAATAATTACACTGAGTGATCAGAACCAGAAAGAGATATTTGACCTGATGCAGTCCAAACAAGGAATGTTGAACGAATATGAAGACAAGAAAAATGGTCAGTCGTGAAACGTGTTTTTTCTGTTGTGATGATGCACTGTTTTGTATTGTCAATATTGTGATAATATTTTTGATCAGATAGGTATTAATGTGTTTTAGAAATAAATGTAAGTAGATTACACTGCAGGCATCCTATATTTCACTTCACATATCTTTGATTAAATAATAAAGATGTTTGTCTTGTTTGTGTACTATTTAGATGCATTGTTTTGATATCTGCAATTATATTGCACAGGTACACTATAATCCAAAATGCAATGATATCACATAATTAGAATATACCAATGTTATAATCGACCGACATGTACCACATTCTCTGTCAACAGCATTGAGAGAGACTTTGATGGAAAAGGAAAATCTGCTGGCAAAGACAAAAAAGGAGCTAGAAGATCTTCAGGAATATAAGGTTTTGTCATTGAGCACAATTATTGTAAACATTGGACCACTTAGGTCATGTGGCAGAAATGATGATTAACACGTACATATGCTATCTCAGAACCACCGTGTTGCACCAAACAGTAGAACAAAGCAAAATACCTGAACTGCCACATTGTTTGGTTGATATTTTTATTTCTCTTGACCATCAGATGATGCGCCTTCCATTGGATATTGCACACCTTGGGATATTATTGTCTTTCTATGATGTCATATGACATAATAATTATAGTATCTTATATGAGACGTTGCCCTTGTTGAATATTGTCTTCTATTCCACATTGGGATATAATCTTCTCGGAATTAGTTTGCTGTAAGTTTTGTTCACACACAAATGCACAATTGCACACAATCATTACCTTTATGCAAGTTTTTATATTTTTATAAGAACATAGTAACAGCGGAACAATGATTTTAAATGCAGTCACAAACTGTAACTGTAGGTGTAGGATTTACCATATTAATGATATTAATAATTGTGTTTACAGAACTTGCAGTATGAACAGTCGAGCAGAATCAAAGAGCTGGAAAAGGAGGTATCGATAATGAGAGGCAAACATTCTGATTCCATTATGCAGCTCAAGTCACGCTTTCTCAAAGAGAAACGTGAATATCTGCATGATGCTGCATCAAAGGTCGTCGCCATGGCAAAGGAGGCCAACCAGGTACTTCCGTGCAGTTAATACACTGGTTGATCAATATAAATGTTACTTTTGTCAAAAAAATCAATACATGTACCAGTATGCATTTGCATTGTTTTCAGGTAAATGCTATGAACACTGTATGAATGAATAGCTATCAAATACATGGCTAAAGACAATGCTGGTTATATTGTAAGAATAATTTTCACTTGGTAAGTGCAGTATGGCTGAATGCTTCCCAGAGAAGTCGAGATGGTGTTCGATTGAACAGGTCTGTCAGGGAGAAAAGCATGTTGAGCAGTCCTATGGACTGGAGAGCGTGCTATAGAAGAACTTATCTTTACCTCTTTAGTAAACAAGTCTGACATCTGCAAAATAGTTGTGATTAGTATTAATTTGACATTAACCCTCTCCCCAGGAAGCTGCACAATGTCTGACAGAACACACACACCACATCAAACTGGAGAACCGGCGACTGCGTCATCAACTACTTATGCTCATTCAACAGACACGAGCTCTTCACGAACACAAAGACAAACTCTTGGTAAGACACATTTTCGCTGTCCCCACTCCTTTTCTCTGGCATGTGGCTATATTGGATTAGTACTCAGTCCTTGACCAGGAGGTTCAAAACCAAGGCGGATAGCTTATCCAGTCATTTCATAATTGTTAAGTGCTACTTGCTGGCTTAAATAACCAGGCTTATGAATGTAGGGAGTTAGACACGTATGTCTTTCTGGTTAGACATTAGCTCTCTTCTACAAAGAGGCAATGCCAGGGAAGTTAAAACATTCCATGTATGGGGCAAATGTGTAATCGGCTCTGGCTACGTTTTGTCCGTGTGTATGAAGAAATGACTTGCATGCATGCATTTGTGGAGACCCAGCCTCGCAGTAAATGTATGCGATACTGTAATGATTTATGTTCATTTTTTCTCTCGGTCTCCTTTTCGTTATGTTGAAGCATGTGTACTGTCAACTTTGCATTATACAATCGCAGATCCTTATGTAAAGTCAGAAGTAATGGAAGAATACTTCTTTTGAAAATGCATTCAACAAACCAAGTGAGATTGGCACAAATTGGCCGTCTGTTCTGATTGTTCTCACACATCCTGGATGTAGAGTTGTAGACACTGACAGTGTTTCCGCCAGCAGGGTAAAAGGGTAAAATTACGTACCCAAAAATAATTCTAGGGTACAGATACGTACCCAAATTAAATCCAGATTTTATAATTTTGTTTAATATTCTGTGCAGTGAAACTCATACTTGATGACGTTTTTAAAGGTGAAGAATGAGCCCGTGCCAACACGTTTATGCTAGCTATTCTGTGGTATACACTACGGGATTGAATCCTTCACCTCAGGATAGAAAATGGCGTACCTGTATATTGGTAGGCTTAATGTAAAGAATACGGCATGCTGCCATGGCTGTACATTTTTCGCGATGTTTTCGAGTATTCATTGTTTCTTGGTGAAGAAAAATAACGCAACAATTACAATACCATACAGCAGTTTACAATTTTCCTGCTGACTGTTACATTTATTATTCATTCTCCTACGAAACATAGAAATGATTACCATGAGCCGGGCGGGATTTCCGACTCCAAATGCTGGGAAATCACTTCTCCTAGCATCTAGAATTTCTTCTGGGGGAGAAACACCCCCCTACAGCGCCCGTGGCAGGCTTAACCTGGCAGTTCCACAGTCTCACAATTGACTAACTCCATACCCCAATTTTTGTTCTGGCGGAAACCCTGACTGACTGTGCGGTGGTGTGTGTGTAGGAGCAGCGCCGACAGCTGCAGATGGAGCAGCAGTACGCCCGCGACCTGAAGACCTTACGGACGGCGAGACAACACAAGGTCTTAAAGTCATTCGGTCTACTCGACGAGGGCAAGCCGACCATGCAGACGGAAGACGACGTCACGTAGTGTATGTGTTGCGTGCGTGCGTGCATGTGTGTATATGTTTGGAAAAAGGGAACATACACTCATCAGCAGTAAGAGTGCTCATACTAAGAAATCTCCAGATGAGCACCCATACTCTCATCGGTATCTATCAGTGTGTGCGTACATGGATACTCGTCAGTGCACATGCAAGAAACATGAATTATATCTAGTATGTGTTGATTTCTTCGCGTGCATGCAGTCCGGATACGTGCTGGCAGTCGTGCATGCATAATAGTCGTGTACTTGCATAGACATGCATACATAATAGGTTCGTGCTTGCGTGCATGAATGGTTATATGTATGGGATGCAGTGCTCGTTCCGGGACATGCTGGCCTGCATCACTGCACATAAAGTGGAGATCACGTTGATTGCAATGGCAACTTGTGCTAATATCGTATGTGTGCAGAAGTGGATCTAACTGTATGTTTCAGTTCCATCGTAGGCAAAGAGACAATCATGTGCACATGCACCAGCCTGACTGCTGCATACATCTGTATTCGTGTCTGTTCATCCAAGAATTGTCAATGTCCACCATAACGTTGCATCATCACGGTGCCTTTCTGAGGTATCCAATATCAACGTATCCAATATCAACGTTATAACAGCGTGGTGTTTTCAAGGCTTGGTGCTTGTGATAGATAGAGTAAGCCAGTCACAAGGATATGTTCTTGTTTGAAATAACTATGTCCTGTTGTGAAGTACGTGTGTATTGCCTGCTGTGAGTTAAAAGTTATACCAAGCAGCAGAGAATGAACGTGCGTGGTGTCGCGCAGTTTGTGGTGTACCAGCAGACCCAACATGAATGTGCCAACCTGCAATAAATGTACAGTTAATAAGATAAGCATCAAAGGTTTGTTGGTGTCTTTGTCGCAGGGTATTATTCTGTGCAGTGTGCTTTAGTATCCTACTTTGATGAAATATAATATAACCAATATAATACGCAATATAATACAACATGGTCAGTAGTAAACGAGAGCTCCTGGCACCGAAAATGATTCAAGAGATCAAAGGGTTTTGCCATTTTGATTGACAGGTAATGATTCGTAATTAGCCATTTTAATAACCCTGTAATTGGGAAATATCAATCCCACAAAGCGTGGTGCACATGCGAATCAGTGTGTATGATTGGAGAAGACAGGATGGCGTCAGATTTTCAGACAAGGGTACCAAAACGGTCCTTGTCAACCAGTCAGTACGTCAACACTGGAATCAAGTTATACCATACATATTTCTATAACCTTCGGCATATGTAAAAAACATCGGTCGACTATCAGAATACATTAAAACTACAGCAAATGCTCGAGCACACGTGTTCAAATGTAAGCCATTTAAAATGCCAAATTAATATAGTTTTTGGTCAAGTGATTTCTGTGACAATTGCAACTTACAGTACAGGTCGGAATAATAGAAAAGACTAAAGTAACGGGCAGAAATTCTCAGCCACTGTGCAGTGGTGCAGTAGAAGAGCATAGGACTTTCGGTCGAGAGAGAACCCGGGTTCGATTTCTGTTGCCACACTGTTCACCAACCATGACACTACCTATATAGCGAACAGTATCCCTGTACACAGACGATGACACTTACTTAATGTACACTATGCCTTTACACTGACAATGACACACAGTGACCCGTACACCATCAATACTGCTTACACAGTGAACATTTTCCCTGACACCAACAATGACAGTTACCTACACAGTGAACATTATCCCTGACACCAAAAATGACTCTCGCACAGTGAACAGTATCCCCGTACACCATCAATGACACACAGTGAACAGTATCCCCGTAAAACAACAATGACTCTCACACAGTGAACAGTATCCCCGTACACCAACAATGACACATAGTGAACAGTATCCCCGTAAAACAACAATGACTCTCACACAGTGAACAGTATCCTCGTACACTAAAAATGACTCTCACACACTGAAAGGTATCCCCGTACACCATCAATGACTCTCACACATTGAGCCGTATCCCCGTACATCAACAATGATACATATACATTGAACAGTAAACCGGTACACCAACAATGACTCTTCCAAAGTGAACAGTATCCCCGTAGACCAACAATGACTCTTACACAGTCATCAGTATACCCGTAAACCAACAATGACTCTCACATAGTGAACCGTATCCCCGTACACCAACAATGACTCGTACACAGTGAACAGTATCCTCGTACACCAACAATGACACTTACACAGTGAATAGTATTCTCTTACACCAAGAATGACTCTCAAATAGTGACCAGTTTCACCGTACACCAACAATGACACTTACTCAGAGCATAGTATCCCCGTAAACCAACAATGAATCTCACAGAGTGAACAGTATCCTTGAAAACCATGAATGACACATTTTGAACTGTATCCCCGTACACCAACAATGACTCATAAACAGTGAACAGTATCCCCATCCATCAACAATTATACATATACATTGAACAGTAACCCCGTATACCAACAATGACTCTTACAAAGTGAACAGTATCCCCGTACACCAATAATGACTCTTGCACAGTCATCAGTATACCCGTAAACCAACAATGACTCTCACATAATGAACCTAATCCCCGTACAACAACAGAGACTCATACACAGTGAACAGTATCCTCGTACACCAACAATGACACTTACACAGTGATTAGTATCCCCGGACACCAATAATGACTCTTAGACAGTGGACATTATCCCCGTACACCAACAATGACTCTCGCACATTGAGCAGTATCCCCGTACATCAACAATTATACCTATACATTGAACAGCAACCCCGAATACCTACGATGACTCTTACGTAGTGAACAGTATCCCCGTACACCAACAATGACTCTCCCACAGTGAACCGTATCCCCGTACACCAACAATGACTCTGACACAGTGAACAGCATCCCCTCCACCAACACTCACACAGTGAACAGTATCCCCGTACACCAACAATGACACACAGTGGACATTATCCCCGAACACCAACAATGACTCTCACACATTGAGCAGTATCCTCGTACATCAACAATGATACATATACATTGAACAGTAACCCCGTATAACAACAACGACTCTTGCAAAGTGAACAGTATCCCCGTAGACCAACAATGACTGTTACACAGTCATCAGTATACCCGTACACCAACAATGACTCTTACACAGTCATCAGTATACCCGTAAACCAATAATGACTCTCACATAGTGAACCGTATCCCCGTACACCAATAATGACTCGTACACAGTGAACAGTATCCTCGTACACCAACAATGACACTTACACAGTGAATAGTATCTCCGGACACCAATAATGACTCTTAGACAGTGGATATTATCCCCGTAAACCAACAATGACTCTTGCACAGTGAACAGTATCCTCGTACACCAACAATGACTTTTACACATTGAACAGTATCCTTGTACACTATCAATGACACTTACACACTTACACACTCTGAATCAGTGAACAGTATCCCATTCACCAACAATGACTCTCACACAGTTAACGGTATCCCCGTACACCAACAATGACTTTCACATAGTAAACCCTATCCTTGTACACCAACAATGACTCATACACAGTGAACAGTATCCTCGTACACCAGCAATTACTCTCACAAAGAGAACAGTATCCCCGTACATCAACAATGACTCTTACACAGTGGACATTATCTCCATAAACCAACAATGAATCTCACACAGTGAACAGTATTCCCGTACACCAACAATGACTCTCACACAGTGAACAGTATCCTTGTAAACCGTCAATAACACTTACACTTTGAATTGTATTCCCGTACACCAACAATGACTCTCTCACATTGAGCAGTATCCCAGTACATCAACAATTATACATATACATTGAACAGTAACCCTGTATACCAACAATGACTCTTACAAAGTGAACAGTATCCCTATACTCCAACGATGACCCTTACACAGTCATCAGTATACCCCTACAACAACAATGACTCTCGCGTAATGAACCGTATCCCCTTACACCAACAAAGACTAATACACAGTGAAAAGTATATTCTTACACCAACAGTGACTCTCACACACTAAACAGTATACTGGTACACCAACAATGACACTTACACAGTGAATAATATCCCTATACACCAA
The DNA here is from genome assembly GCA_963995525.1 of Escarpia spicata. Lineage (NCBI taxonomy): Eukaryota > Metazoa > Annelida > Polychaeta > Sabellida > Siboglinidae > Escarpia > Escarpia spicata. Next base: position 61,520,760 of record OZ023210.1, read on the forward strand.
CAATGACTCTTACACAGTGGACTTTATCCCCGTAAACCAACAGTGAATCTCACACAGTGGACATTATCCCCGAAAACCAACAATGACTCTCACACAGTGAAGAGTATTCCCGTACACCAACAATGAATCTCACACAGTGAACAGTATCCTTAAAAACCATCAGTGACACTTACACTTTGAACTGTATTTCCGTACACCAACAATGTCTCTCTCACTGTGAACAGTAACCCCGTACACCAACAGTGACTCTCACACACTGAAAGGTATCCCCGTACACCAACAATGACACTTACGCAGTGAATTGTATCCCCGGACACCAATAATGACTCTTAGACAGTGGACATTATCCCCGTAAACCAGCAATGACTCTCACACAGTGAACAGTATCTCCGTACACCAATATTGACTCTCACACACTGAAAGGTATCCCCATACATCAACAATGACTCTCGCACATTGAGCAGAATCCCCGTACATCAACAATTATACACATACATTGAACAGTAACCCCGTATACCAACAATGACTCTTAGAACGTGAACAGTATCCCCTTACACCAACAATGACTCACACACAGTGAACCGTATACTTGTACACCAACAATGACTCATACACGGTGAACGGTATCCTCGTACACCAGCAATTACACTCACACAGAGAACAGTATACTCGTACAGCAACAATGACACTTACACAGTGAACAATATCCAAGTACATCAACAATGATACATATACATTGAACAGTAATCCCGTATACAAACAATGACTCTTGCACAGTGAACAGTATCCCCGCACACCAACAATGATTCTCATACAGTGAATAGTATTCTCTTACACCAAGAATGACTCTCAAATAGTGACCAGTTTCACCGTACACCAACAATGACACTTACCCAGAGCATAGGATCCCAGTAAACCAACAATGACTCTCACACAGTGATCAGTATTACCGTACACCAACAATGAATCTCACAGAGTGAACAGTATCCTTGAAAACCATCAATGACACTTACATTTTGAACTGTATCCCCGTTCACCAACAATGCCTCATAAACAGTGAACAGTTTCCCCATCCATCAACAATTATACATATACATTGAACAGTAACCCCGTATACCAACAATGACTCTTACAAAGTGAACAGTATCCCCGTACACCAACAATGACTCTTACACAGTCATCAGTATACCCGTAAACCAACAATGACTCTCACATAATGAACCTAATCCCCGTACAACAACAAAGACTCATACACAGTGAACAGTATCCTCGTACACCAACAATGACACTTACACAGTGATTAGTATCCCCGGACACCAATAATGACTCTTAGACAGTGGACATTATCCCCGTACACCAACAATGACTCTCGCACATTGAGCAGTATCCCCGTACATCAACAATTATACCTATACATTGAACAGCAACCCCGTATACCAACGATGACTCTTACGTAGTGAACAGTATCCCCGTACACCAACAATGACTCTCACATAATGAACATAATCCCCGTACACCGACAATGACTCGTACACAGTGAAAAGTATATTCTTACATCAACAATGACTCTCACACAGTAAGCAGTATACTCGTACACTAACAATGACACTTACACAGTCATAAGTATAACCGTACACGAACAATGATTCTCACATAATGAACCGTATCCCCGTACACAAACAATAACTCATACACAGTGAACAGTATATTCTTACACCAACAATGACTCTCACACAGTAAACAGTATACTCGTATACCAACAACGACACTTACACAGTGTATAGTATCTCCGTACACCAACGATGACTCTTACACAGTGGACATTATCCCCGTAAACCAACAGTGACTATCACACAATGAACAGTATTCCCGTACACCAACAATGACTCTCACACAGTGAACAGTATCCTTGTAAACCGTCAATGACATTTAAACTTTGAAATGTATTTCCGTACATCAACAATGACTCTTACACAGTCATCAGTATAACCGTACACCAACAATGACTCTCACACAGTGACCAGAATCCTTGTATAATATCAATGACACTTACACACTCTCACACAGTGAACAGTATCCCTTTCACCAACAATGCCTCTCACACTATGAATAGTATCCTCGTACACCAATAATGAGCCACAAATAGTGACCAGTATCACCGTACACCAACAATGACACTTACAAAGTGAATAGTATCCCCGAACACCAACAATGACTATTACACAGTGGACATTATCCCCGTAAACCAACAATGACTCTCATACAGTGAACAGTATTCCCGAACACCAACAATGAATCTCACACAGTGAACAGTATCCTTGAAAACCATCAATGACACTTACACACTTACACACTCTCAATCAGTGAACAGTATCCCCTACAACAACAATGACTCTCACACAGTGCACGGTATCCACGTACACCAAGGATTACTCTCAAATAGTGACCAGTATCACCGTACACCAACAATGACTCTTACCCAGTGAACAGTATCCTTGTACACCAGCAATTACTCTCACACAAAGAAAAGTATCCCCATATACCAACAATTACTCTTACACAGAGGACATTATCCCATAAACCAACAATGAATCTCACACAGTGAAGAGTATTCTCGTACTCCAACAATGACTCTCACACAGTGAACATTATCCTTGTAAGCCGTCAATGACACTTACTCTTTGAAATGTATCCCCGTACACCAACAATGACTCTCACACAGTGTACAGTAACCCCGTACACCAACAATGACACTCACACACTGAAAGGTATCGCTGTACACAAACAATGACTCTCGCACATTGAGCAGTATCACCGTACATCAACAATTACACATTTACATTGAACAGTAACCCCTATACCAACAATGACTCTTACAAAGTGAACAGTATCCCTTTACTCCAACAATGCCTCTTACACAGTCATCAGTATACCCTACACCAACAATGACTCTCACATAATGAACCGTATCTCCGTACACCAACAAAGACTAATACACAGTGAACAGTTTATTCTTACACCAACAATGACTCTCACACACTAAATAGTATACTGGTACACCAACAATGACTCTTACACAGTGAATAGTATCCCCACACACCAACAATGACTCTTACACAGTGGACTTTATCCCCGTAAACCAACAGTGACTCTCGCACAGTGAACAGTATTCCCGTACACCAACAATGAATCTCACATAGTGATCAGTATCCTTGTGAACCATCACTGACACGTACACTTTGAACTGTATATCCGTAGACCAACAATAACTCTCTCACATTGAGCCGTTTCCCCGTACATCAAAAATGATAAATATACATTGAACAGTATACCCGTACACAAAAAATGACTCTGACACAGTGAACAGGATCTCCGTACACCAACAATGACTCTTACACATTCTTTAATATCCCCGAACACCAAAAATGACTCTCACACAGAGAACAGTATCCCCATACACCAACAATGACTCTTACACAGAGGACATTATTCCATAAACCAACAATGAATCTCACACAGTGAAGAGTATTCCCGTACACCAACAATGACTCTCACACAGTGAACATTATCCTTGTAAACCGTCAATGACACTTACTCTTTGAAATGTATCCCCGTACACCAACAATGACTCTCACACAGTGAACATTATCCTTGTAAACCGTCAGTGACACTTACACTTTGAACTGTATCCTTGTACAACAACAATGAATCTCACATAACGAACCGTATCTCCGTACACCAACAAAGACTAATACACAGTGAACAGTTTATTCTTACACCAACAATGACTCTCACACACTAAATAGTATACTGGTACACCAACAATGACTCTTACACAGTGAATAATATCCCCACACACCAACAATGACTCTTACACAGTGGACTTTATCCCCGTAAACCAACAGTGACTCTCGCACAGTGAACAGTATTCCCGTACACCAACAATGAATCTCACATAGTGATCAGTATCCTTGTGAACCATCAATGACACGTACACTTTGAACTTTATATCCGTAGACCAACAATAACTCTCTCACATTGAGCCGTTTCCCCGTACATCAAAAATGATAAATATACATTGAACAGTAAACCCGTACACCAAAAATGACTCTGATACAGTGAACAGGATCTCCGTACACCAACAATGACTCTTACACATTCATTAATATCCCCGTACACCAACAATGACTCTCACACAGAGAACAGAATCCCCATACACCAACAATGACTCTTACACAGAGGACGTTATCCCATAAACCAACAATGAATCTCACACAGTGAAGAGTATTCCCGTACAACAACAATGACTCTCACACAGTGAACATTATCCTTGTAAACCGTCAATGACACTTACTCTTTGAAATGTATCCCCGTACACCAACAATGACTCTCACACAGTGAACATTATCCTTGTAAACCGTCAGTGACACTTACACTTTGAACTGTATCCTATCCTTGCACACCAACAATGACTCTCACATAATGAACCGTATCTCCGTACACCAACAAAGACTAATACACAGTGAACAGTTTATTCTTACACCAACAGTGACTCTCACACACTAAACAGTATACTGGTACACAAACAATGACACTTACACAGTGAATAGTATCCCCACACACCAACAATGCCTCTTACACAGTGGACTTTATCCCCGTAAACCAACAGTGACCCTCACACAGTGAAGAGTATTCCGGTACACCAACAATGAATCTCACATTGTGATCAGTATCCTTGTGAACCATCAATGACACGTACACTTTGAACTGTATACCCGTAGACCAACAATAACTCTCTCACATTAAGCCGTATCCCCGTACATCAAAAATGATAAATATACATTGAACAGTAAACCCGTACACCAAAAATGACTCTGGCACAGTGAACAGGATCTCCGTACACCAACAATGACTCTTACACAGTCATTAATATCCCCGTACACCAACAATGACTCTCACACCTTGAACAGTATCAATGTACATCAAAAATGATACATATACATTAAACAGTAACCCCGTATACCAACAATGACTCTTGCACAGTGAACAATATCCCCGTACACCAACAATGACTCTTACACTGCATCAGTATCAACGTACACCAACAATGACTCTTACACAGTCATCAGTATCACCGTACACCAACAATGACTCTCACACAGTGAAGAGTATCCTTGTACACTATCAATGACACTTACACACTTACACACTCTCACACAGTGAACAGTATCCCCTTCACCAACAATGACACCCACACAGTGAATAGTATACATGTACACCAAGAATGACTCTCAAATAGTGACCAGCATCACCGTACACCAACAATGACTCTTACACAGTGGACATTATCCCCGTAAACCACCAATGTCTCTCACACAGAGAACCGTATTCCCGTACACCAACAATGAATCTCACACAGTGAACAGTATCCTTGAAAACCATCAATGACACTTTCACTTTGAACTGTATCCCCTACACCAACAATGACTCTCTTACAGTGAACAGTAACCCCGTACACCAACACTGAATCTCACACACTTAAAGGTATCCCCGTACACCAACAATGACACTTACACAGTGAATATTATCCCCGGACACCAATAATGACTCTTAGACAGTAGACATTATCCCCGTACACCAACAATGACTCTCGCACATTGAGCAGTATCCTCGTATACCAACAATGACTCTTACAAAGTGAACACTATCCCCGTACACCAACAATGATTCATACACAGGGAACCGTATCCTTGCACACCAGCAATGACTCATACACATTGAACAGTTTCCTCGTACACCAGCAATTACTCTTACACAGAGAACATTATCCCCGTACACCGACAATGAATCTTACACAGTGGACAGCATCCCCATAAACCAACAATAAATCTCACACAGTGAACATTATTCCCGTACACCAACAATGACTCTCACACAGTGAACAATATCCTTGTAAACCGTCAATGACACTTACACTTTGAACTGTATCCCTGCACACCAACAATGACTCTCACATAATGAACCGTATACCCGTACACCAACAATAACTCATACACAGTGAACGGTATATTCTTACACCAACAATGGATCTCACACACTAAACAGTATACTCGTACACCAACAATGACACATACACAGTGAATAGTATCCCCGTACACCAACAATGACTCTTACACAGTGGACATTATCCTCGTGAACCAAAAGTGACTCTCACACAGTGAACAGTATTTTCGTACACCAACAATGACTCTCATACATTGAGCCGTATCCCCGAACATCAAAAATTATACATATACATTGAACAGTATACCCGTACATCAACAATGATTCTGACACAGTGAACAGTATCTCCATACACCAACAATGACCCTCACACAGTGAACAGTATCCACGTACATCAACAATGATACATTTACATTGAACAGTAACCCCGTATACCAACAATGACTCTAGCACAGTGAGCAGTATCCCTGCACACACACAATGACTCTTACACAGTCATCAGTATCACCGTACACCAACAATGACTCTCACACAGTGAACAGTATCATCGTACACCAACAACGACACTCACACAGTGAACAGCAACCCCTTCACCAACAATGACTCTCACACAGTGAACGGTATTCCCGTACACCAAAAATAACACTCACACAGCGAACCGTATCCCCGTACTCCAACAATGACTCATACACAGTGAACACTATCCTCGTACACCAACAATTACTCTCACACAGAGAACAGTATCCCCGTACACCAAAAATAACACTCACACAGTGAACAGTATCCCCGTACACCAACATTGATTCTAACACAGTGGACAGTATTCCTGTACACCAACAATGACTCTCACATTGTGAAAAGTATCCTTGTATACCATCAATGACACTTTCACTTTGAACTGTATCCCTGTACACGAACAATGGCTCTCACACAGTGAACAGAATCCCCGTACACCGACAATGACTGTCACATATTTAGCCGTATCCCCGTACATCAATAGTGATACGTATAAATTGAAGAGTAAACCCATACACCAACAATGATTCTCACTCAGTGAACTGTAACCTCGTACACCGACAATGACTGTCACACATTTAGCCGTATCCCCGTACATCAATAGTGATACGTATAAATTGTAGAGTAAACCCATACACCAACAATGATTCTCACTCAGTGAACTGTAACCCCGTACACCAACAATGACTGTCACACATTTAGCCGTATCCCCGTACATCAATAGTGATACGTAAAAATTGAAGAGTAAACCCATACACCAACAATGATTCTCACTCAGTGAACCGTATCCCCGTAAAACAACAATGACTGTTACATAGTGAACAGTATCCACGTACACCAACAATGACTCTCACACAGTGGACATTATCCCCGTAAAACAACAATGTCTCTCACACAGTGAACAGAATTCCAGTACACCAACATTGACTCTTACAAAGTGAACATTATCCTTGTAAACCATCAATGACACTTACATTTTGAACTGTATCCCCATACACCAACAATGACTCTCACACATTGAGCAGTATCCCCGTACATAAAAAATTGAACAGTAAACCCGTACACCAACAACGACCCTGCCACAGTCAACAGTATCCTCGTACACCAACTACGAATCTTACTCATTGAACAGTATCCGCGTACACCAACAATGACTCTCTTCACAGTGAACAGTATCCTTGTACAATATCAATGACATTTACGCACTTCCACACTCTCACACAGTGTACAGTGTCCCCTTCACCAACAATGACTCTTACACAGTTATCAGTATCACCGTACACCAACAATGATTATAACACTGTGAACAGTTTCCCCGTACACCAACAATGACCCTTAAACTGTGAACAGTATCCTCGTACCCCAACAATGACTCTTAAACTGTGAAAAGTATCCTCGTACACCAACAATGACTTTCACACAGTGAACAGTATTCCCGTCCACCAACAATGACACTTACAAAGTGAATAGTATACCCGTACAACAACAACGACTCTTACACAGTGGACATTATCCCGGTAAGCCAACAATGACTCTCACACTATGAACAGTATACAAATACACCAATATTGACACTCACACAGTGAACAGTAACCATGTACACCCACAATGACTCTCACAAAGAGAACTTTATCCCCGTACCCCAACAATGACTCTCACACATTGATCAGTTTCCCCGTACAACAACAACAACGATACATATACACTGAACAGTAACCCGGTATACCAACAATGACTCTTACACAGTGAACAGTATTCCTGTACACCAAAAATAACACTCACACAGTGAACAGTATCCCCGTACACCAACAATGACTCTCATACAGTGAACAGTATCCCCGTACACAAACATTGACTCTCACACCGTGAACAGTATTCCCTTATATCAACAATGATATATATACATTGAACAGTAATCCCGTATACCAACAATGACTCTTACACAGTGAACAGTATCCCCGTACACAAAAAATTACTCTCACACAGTGAACCGTATCTCCTTACACCAACATTGATTCTTACACAGTGAACAGTATCCTCGTACACCAACAATGATTCTTACACATTGAACAGTATCCCCGTTCACCAGCAGTGACATTTACGCAGTCATCAGTACACCCGTACACCGACAATGACTCTCACATAGTGAACCATATCCGCGTACACCAAGAACGACTAATACACAGCGAACAGTATTCTCTTACACCAACAATGACACTTACACAGTGAATAGAATTCCCGTACACCAACAATGTCTCTTACACAGTTTGTAATTACTAAGGCCATCACAGCCCCGTGCAGAATCAAAGGTATATCAAAGGGTTTTGGATCACTCTTTTGGAATCCTATTTATTATAAAAAAAAGATTAATGACCTGTCATAAAAAATCTACTAATAAAAAACTCTTATCTTAATTGGTTTTTGACAGCTTTACTTTAAAAAAAAGTTTGATTGATGACCGTGCCGCCGACCTACCGCGGCACGCCGCTTGTTCTTCTAAGTACATTGGAGCTGCTATCTAGTGGCTATACTTGCTATGATAAAGTAGAAGGTAGCACCCCTAGTGGTATGATAACATAGACGGTAGCGCGTCTAGTGTAAGAATGAGTAATCAGTCATTTATGCATAAGGAGATTATATAGTGGTTATACACGAGGTGCAGTTTATCCGTGTCGAGTCACTGCATACGGTCGGAAATTCAGATCAGTCGAACACACTTATCTGTTTTGAAAAGCAATGTTTAACGAAGACGAAGAAAACTCAAGGATACATCAAACAGTCGTGGTCGTGGTGGGCTATATATAGCGAAGCGACGAAGTTACGGAATCAGGAAAAAGAGAACGGGAGCCGAATGGGATGCCATTAGGGTCGAGTGTATGAAGAGTCTGTTGATGAGCAAGTTCCAAGGGACAACAAAGTTGAAAGACGCCCTATTGGCTACCGGGAAAGCCGAATTGGTGGAGTGGGTACCGTCAAAAGAAGCCTTCTGGGGTAGCGCCCACGGAGACAAAGAAGGTCAAAATATACTCGGTAAATTATTGATTGAGGTGCGCGATGAATATAGAAGAAATTAATAAAAACCATCGCTCGTTTCCGACGCGCCAGTCGTCAATATGTGCGCGTCGTTGAAGCATCCTTTTACGTGTATAGTGGCTGGCCCTACGGGGTGCGGTAAGACTATTTTCGTCACTCGTCTACTACAGTTCGCTTCTTCCATGATCGAGCCGCCTCCGGAGAAAATCCTGTGGTGTTACGGCCAGTGTCAATCGGCCTACGAATCTATGACAGCCGATATAGAATTCGTAGACGGTTTACCGGATCCGAAGATTTTAGACGCCAAAACGAGGACGCTTCTAGTATTCGATGACCTTATGGAGGAAACCGATAGCCGGGTCACGACCTTCTTCACTAAAAAAAAGTCATCACTGCAACAAGTCCGTCGTACAGCTTCTGCAAAATATTATTCCAAAAGGGAAAGAAAATCGCACAATCAGCCTGAATGCGCAATACATGGTGCTATTCAAGAACCCCCGGGACGCCGGACAATTAGGTCACCTGGCAAAACAGATGTATCCGGGTAGAGTCAAATTCGTGATGGAAGCTTTCAAAGATGCCACGTCAGCAGCTTACGGTTCTCTTCTAACAGATCTGAAACAGGAAACAGCGGAAAATATGTGTTTGCGCACGTGTATTTTCCCCGACGATCGCATTCAGTATGTCTACGTAAGGAGAGTATAAAAGAGGAACGCGTCACAGCGGACGTCATTCGTCAGGATGACGCAGCGCGTCAAGAAGCATATCATGATGCTGGAGATGATGAGTAGATATAAGAGTGACAAGTTGAGAAAAGCCATACTTAGCAACGCTGACTCCGACTTCATCTGTAGTCTGTGCGACTGCGCGTACAACATATTGAAAGGGAACGTGAAATTGACAGCGAAGCAGAAAAAACACAAACAAAATACAAGAAGCATCTGCGATCGTTGACGTCAACGAAGGTAACCTTCAGGAAGAAGCGAGCGGTCTTGCAAACGGGTTCGGGCAGCTTTCTGACGGCACTGCTAGCTCCGTTGGCGAGCACCGTCCTTCTCAGGCAGGTTATCGGGTGATGATGCAGCACGCTAAGAAGATGGCGTTGGTAGACAAGCGGTTGGTGGAGAGTCTCCTGCCGCTGACCGTCCAGCTAGGTCACATTAAAACGTTGGCGCGGGGAACGGCCAAGTACCAGCTACGTCTAGTCGACTGCAAGGTTTTCTCGATACCGCAGGGCACGATGTCTCACACGCAAGAGAACATCTACCTGGGCGTCCTCCCGAAACGCGTGTTCCTGGCCCTGATCGACAACGACGCCTATAACGGGACCTACATTAAAAAACCGTTCAACGCGAAGCACAACGACTTAAACTTCTTCGCTCTCTACGTCGACGGACGCCAGGTACTGAGCAAGCCGCTGCAGCCGGACTTCGGGCACGGACGTTACATCCGAAGCTACATGAACCTCTGCGGGGCAACGGGAAAGGCATACGAGGACGAGGAAAACGACCTGTCGCGCGCCGACTTCGGTACCGGCTACACCATCTTCGGCTTCGACCTGTCGCCTGACTGTTGTGACGGCGACCATTTCAACGTCGTGCGTATAGGGAATCTGCGCGTGGAGATACACTTCGCAGTGGCGCTTCCCCAAACGGTGAACGTCGTCGTGTACTGGGAGTTCGAGACGGTGCTCGAGATCGAAAAGAGCCGGAACGTCGTGTACGACTACTAGCGATGATCATGGACACGTTTCAACTGATGCGCCGCCTGAAGCTCGACGCGTTCGCTAAAAACATCGTCGTCGGTGTCGTGCCTAAAGTCGAGCTACCGAAAAGACTTACCCGAATTGAAACCGAGGAAGGGGAGTTGGCGTAGATGCGCCCACATGCGGTCGGCGAGTACGGTGTACGGGGACTTGTTCCTCTCATTGTCGTCGCCGGCGGCGGCGGCGGCTCGCCATTCGGCGTTAAGCGCGACGATCGCTTCGAAGGTCGAGTCGTACGACGGTCGTAGAATCGCGCACGCCGCTTTGCTCACGGCCTCCAGGGCGGTGATCAGGCGCTTCGCGAGCTCGTTCGAATCCCCGGTCGTGACGAAGCATTGCGCCGGCTCGTGGCCTGGGACGTTCGAGGCGATACTCACGCTGAGTAGCTCGTGTCGGGCTACCAACCGGCATTTGACGCTATCCGCCGGCATGTCGCGATCGTCGAAGTAGCAATCGAAATCGAATATCGCTCTGTACGGGTAGTTGCGCAGGTGTTCGGCCTCGAAGATACCCTCATCCTCCAACTGTTGAAACACGGACGGCGTCGGGTAGTAGACACCGCCGGGGAAGACGTGGCTAACGCCGCCTTCGAAAGTCGCTTCGTGACGCCACAATTTAGAGGCGTATCGCCACAGCCAGTCACCGCACTTACAGCATAGGTACGTGTGCGTGAACAGGGAGAGGTCGGTTATTTACGAATAGTGCGCGTCGTATAGGTTTACGTTCATGGTAGTGGGGTACCTGCAGAGGGAACGACGGATCAATTCGGCGGATGTTTTACCGGGCGTCTCCCCTTCCGTCAGTCGATACACGACCACGTTGGTTTCGAAGACCGTCTCCACCCGGTCGAGTTCGTTCAGAGGAACGCCGGCGAACGCGTAGGGAATCACCCCGCTGCCGCCGCAGTAGTTGGCGTAGAGCCGTAAGGCGGGGGCCGTCAAACGGGTGGTGCTTACTACGGCATCGTCGCCCGTGTCTCTTCTTCTTCTATAAAGCGCCAAACAACGGAAGAGGCATAAGTTATCTGTATACGGCTTACCGCGACGATTGGTAGGCGGAAAGTTGCGCGTCGAGACAACCGACGATACCGTTGAAGAAGTAGGTAACGTTCGTTACCAATTCGGCGACCCACCCCGAGTCGGGTCGTTGCGCTATCACGTACTGTAGAACGTCGGGTTGTCGGACGGCGTCGAGGAAGCGTTCGAACGACGAGGCGTCGGTGATGAGCGTGGGGACTTCGAGGAAGCGACCGCAACAATTACAAGACGAGTGATAATACCTGTAACGTCCCGTCTCCTTGTGTCGTAGAATAAACCCAAAACTATAGTTTATTTTAAACGCTCGAGTTTGCTCCTCGAACATTTGTCGTAGTCGGGGGTCGAGTGTGGCCGTGTCCAGACAATCGGTCAGTTGATAATTATACCTCGACTGGATAGGGCCGCGCGACGTAGACGTCCGTATACTAGACCAGTGCTCTTGAACGGTACGCCGTAGACCGGCCGACCACACCGCCTCTTCGGCGTCGTTATCATCGTCGCTAAGTGGCTGCGGTGGCGGTGGTGGGGGTGGTGGTGGTACTTTTTTTCACCGCAATTCGTTCTCAAATGTCACAACATATTATCACGACGGGTGAACGATCGACCACATTTCGGACATTTACAGCAGTCATCCTCCTTTCCGCTAGCGCAATTCTTTAAATGTTTCGTTAATCCGCTACGAAAGGCGTACTTCCGATCGCAATTCGGGCATTGGTGCTGCGTTTTAGTTTTACACGAGTGCCCCGCCATACATTCAACGGCTCGACCGCATACGGGACAGACAGGCATCGTGCGACCGTTCTAGTCAACACCGGAAACGGTATTAACTACGACAAAGCCTCCTATCTATTTATAAGAGCATAGCGAATTGTCCACGCGAGCTCGAACACGTATACCACAAAACAGCCGAGTCTAACAAGGTTATTGAAAATACAAAAAAACGAGCGGTCGTTTTAGTGCACAAACTACGCGTCGCTTTAATAGAGCGTTATTTTCAAATATAAGTTTACCATCAGATTCTCTTGTCCTTGCTTTGTATTATAGACGGTTTATTTTTTAGTTAAGCTTTTATTAAGAATTTAGAAAATTACGCAACCCAGTCGGTAAAGGCCTACGTGTCGGTGCCTACGTGCCAAGCGTCTGGCATTAATAGTCTCGCCTACAGCAAACGGCGTAAACAACATCTGCTGACATATCGTTAAAAGAAATGCCCCGGGTTCATGTAAGTTAGGTTCTAAGTACAATGGAGCTGACCTCTAGTGATTTTACGAATTAATTAATTAATTAATTAATAATTTTTTTTAATTTTGTATATGTAAAATTAAAAATTAAAAAATAAATTAATCAATCAATCAATAATTGTTTTTAAATTAAAATAATTTTTTTTTTATTCCACACAAAAAATCATCAATAAAATAAAAACTTATAAAAATAACAAAAAAAACATCATAATTAATTTATTTATTGATATATTTATTATTATTATTTTTTTTTTTTATTAATAATTTTTTTATTAATTAATTGTATAACCACTAGATATCATAGCATAACCACTAGAGGCGCTTCTACGTTATCATAACAAGTATAACCACTAGAGGTCTGCTCCAATGTACTTACAACCGTACAAACATAAACATATAACAGGTTATTAATCATTTCTTTTTTATAAGTAGGAATCCAAAAGAGTGGCTGATCCAAAACCCTTTGATATCATTTGATCTTTTCACTCTGCACGGGGCTGAGATGGTCTTAATAACTACTACAGTGGACATTATCCCCGTAAACCAACAATGACTCTCACACAGTAAAAATTATTCCCGTACACCAAAAATGACCCTCACGCAGTGAACCATATCCTTGTAAACCATCAATGACATTTACACTTTGAACTGTATCCCCGTACACCAACAATGACTCACACACATTGAGCCGTATCCCCGTACAACAAAAATAATGCATATACACCTGTACATTGAACATTAAACCCGTACTTCATCAATGACTCTGACACAGTGAAAAGTATCTCCGTACAACAACAATGACTCCCACACAGTGAACAGTATCCACGTACATCAACAATGATACATATACACTGAACCGTAACCCGGTAAACCAACAATGACTCTTACACAGTGAATAGTATCCTCGTACACCAACAATGACTCTCACACAGTGAACCGTATCCCAGTACATCCAAAATGACTCTTACACAGTGAACTGTATCCCCTCCATCAAGAATGACTCTCACACAGTGAACAGTATGCCCGTACGCCAAAAATGACACTAACACAGCGAACAATATCTCAGCACACCCACAATGACTCTCACACAGTGAACAGTATCCCCGTACATCAACAATGAAACATATACATTGAACAGTAACTCCGTACACCAACAACGACTCTTATACAGTGAACAGTATTCCCGTACACCAAAAAGGACACTCAAACAGTGAACAATATCCCCGTACACGAACAATGACTCTCACACAGTGAACAGTATCCCCGTACACCAACAATGACTATCACACAGTGAACCGTAGCCCCGTACACCAATAATGTCTCTTACACAGTGAACAGTATCCTCGTACACCAACAATGACTCTCACACAGTGAAAAGTATCCTCGTACACCAACGATGATTCTTATACAGTGGACATTATCCCCGGAAACCAACAATGACTCTCACACAGTGAACAGTATCCCCGTAGATCAACAATGAAACGTAATCATTGAACAGTAACTCCGTATACCAACAATGACTCTTACACAGTGAACAGTATCCTCGTACACCAACAATGACTCTTACACTTTGAACAGTATCCCCGTACACCAACAACGATTCTTACACAGTGAACTGTATTCCCGTACACCAAAAATGACACTCACACAGTCAACAGTACACCAACAATGACTCTCAAACAGTGAACAGTATCCCCATACACCAACAGTGACTCTCACACAGTGAACAGTGTCCCCGTACATCAACAATAATACATATACATTAAAAAGTAACCCCGTATACCAACAATAAATCTTACTTAGTGAACAGTATCCCCTCCACCAAGAATGACTCTCACACAGTGAACAGTATTCCCGTACACCAAAACTGACACTCACGCAATGAATAGTATCCCCATACACCAACAATGATTCTTACACAGTGAATAGCATCCTCGTACACCACCAATGACTTTTACACATTGAAAAGTAACCCCGTACACCAATAATGACTCTCACAAAGTGAAAAGTAACCCCGTACACCAATAATGATTATCGCGTAGTGAACGGTATCCTCGTACACCAACAATGACTCTCACACAGTGAACCGTATCAACGTACACCACCAATGACTCTTACACATTGAACAGTATCCCCCTATACCAAAGTGTCTCTCACACAGTGAACAGTATCCTTGTACACTATCAATGACACTTACACAAACTCACACAGTGAACAGTTTCCACTTCACCAACAATGACTCTCACACAGTGAACAGTATCCTCGCACACCAAGAATAACTCTCAAATATTGACCAGTATCACCATACACCAACAATGACACTTACACAGTCAGTAGTATCCCCGTACACCAACAATGATTCTTACACAGTGGACATTATTCCCTGAAACCAACAATGACTCTCAAACAGCGAACAGAATTCCCGTATGCCAACAATGACTCTCACACAGTGAACATTATCCCCTTACATCAACTATGATACGTATACATCGAACAGTAACTCCGTATACCAACAATGACTCTTATACAGTGAACAGTATCCTCGTACACCAACAATGACTCTTACACATTGAACAGTATCCCCATGCACAAACAACGACTCTTACATAGTGAACATTATTCCCGTACACCAAAAATGACACTCACACAGTGAACACTATCACCGTACACCAACAATGACTCTCACACAGTGAACATTATCCCCGTAAGTAGTATGTAGGTACCACGGGGGCTCGCCCCGCCCCCTTTTAGGCCTCCCTCTATGCATAAAAAACGTCCTTATCTTTTTCGGGAACATACTTATAAAAAAAGATCAAAGGGTTTTGGTGACACTAAACGTTTTCGGGAACATACTTATAAAAAACGTGATTGATGGCCTGTCACTTTTGATTGATTACCCTCCCGATTACCCTCCCCCTTGAGGCGCCACCTAGCGGTTATCCCAGTGATTAATTTAGCCCTAGCGGTCAACGTAGGACCTATCGATATATATATATATATATATATATATATGCTTATGTAAGCCTTTATATAACCACAACGGTTATAGCTAAAACCCACTGTGGTTATAACGGGCTCTAAACGTATCCCAGTGATTAATTTAGCCCTAGCGGTCAACGTAGGACCTATCGATATATATATATATATATATTCAGCGGCGTTTTCATGTTCAAGCCGCTCCGCCCTCTGGTTATCCCAGTGATTAATTTAGCCCTAGCGATCAACGTAGGACCTACCGTTGTGCTTACGTAAGCATTTATATAGCGTCCCTAGATATATATATATATATAATATTATATAGCGTGTGCTTACGTAAGCCTTTATATAACCACTACGGTTATAGTTAAAACCACTGTGGTTATAACTATATAAGCGTCCCTAGTTACGTAAGTATAGCTTACGTAAGCATTTATATAGCGCGGTGCTTACGTATGTATAACGTAAGCATTTATATAGTGTGCTTACGTAAGCATTTATATAGTTTACGTAAGCATTTATATAGCCACTGCGGTTATAGCTAAAACCGCGGTGGTTATAACTGCGCTAAACGCGCTGTGTACCCCGCTGTACCCTACGAGGCGCTGATTGATTGCAGCAGAGGTGGCCTATGGCCCGGCGGCCTAGTTGCGGGCGGTTAAATTTAGCTCTACGGCTTAGCTGTGCGTTTAACGGCGTAAATTTTCTACGGCTCAGCTGGAGCTGCTAACGGCGTAAATTTAGCCGTATAGTTGGCGTTGTGCGATGAATAAAATGAAACCAAAATGATTGCAGTGGTGAAACGTTTAAAGCGGCCTGGTAAGGCGGGATGGTTATGTGCGGTGGACGAATAGAAAGCAACGGTGTAAGTGATAATTATTTTATTTAAAAAAGGAAAATGTTCAATCACGGATTGGTGCTCTTGTAATAACCGTCAGTGTCACTCCCAAGATTAAAAAGGAACTAGAATGTTCAATCACGGAGGGTACTTGGCGCCGCGTGAACCGTCAGTGTCACTCCCAACACGCGGGAGATACGTTGAACAGGAATTGTCGGCGTCGAAGCGCCGTTGTAGCATGGTACCCCGGCAAAAGGAACTAGAACGTTCAATCACGGAGTGTCGCCCGGAGGGTACTTGGCGTCCACGCTCTTGTTATAGCGCCGCGTGAACTGTCCCGTGGCGCAATCCCAACACGCGGGAGATGCGTCGAACGAGAATTGGCGCCGTCGAAGCGCCGTTGTAACATGGTAGCTAACACGCTAGCACGTCCAGCGGCAATCAACGGCGCACGAAAGCCGCGTCGTTCATACATTTTCGTCCCGTGGTATCGGCGTGTACGAATCTGTGAAACATGAATAACGCCTGTGAATAATGAGGAGGCTCCCAAATTAATGAGAACTAATTCACAACATGAATAATGAGGCTCTTATTAATTAAAAGTAATTAATACAGAATAGGACTCATGTAAAAGCCAACTTACCGCTCTATTGCGCATATAAATAATAATAAAAAAGTAATTAATAAAGAATATAAAACTTACAGATAGGATAAAAGACGACTTACCGCTGTACTAAATAATAAGAAATTAATAATAAATAAATAAAATAAAATAAAAACGTACCGCTGCTCTTTCGCGGCGGAAGGCTCTTTTGCAGACGTTGTGCAGGAAGCCCTGATGGTATGAAAATGAGCAACGACCGTTGCATTATTTCCTAAAGTCAGTTATGCGTTAAGCGCGCATGCGCGAAAGCGACGTAAAAACATTGAATGCAAAGAGATCGAAATAGCAATAAACGAAAATCTAAATGCATGAAATGAAGCGTTGTATAAGCTTAGTTAGGGCTCGAGCATCTTGTGGTGTATTAATATTATAGAAATTCGATGTAAAAGTCACATTTGACAACGAATGTACTAAAGCGACCGCTGATTTTTTTTCCTGAAGCGAATAACTAGAAACCGAATGGTGACGCAAAACAGCTGCGGCGTGTGACGTTAATTGGGCGATAGCTTATCGCGATCGGAATGTGAAGCTAGAACAATGCCATTTCAAAAACAATACACGAACTACTAAAAACATGAATTTAAGCGTTGTATAAGATCAGTGGGGAATAGGGATTTGTGTAGTGCCATTATATTATTGAAATTCGATGTAAATAAACGTTTGTCAACGAACGCACTACATGACCGTTCATTTTTTTCCGAAAGCAAAAGACATCGGAGACTAGTCAGTTATGCGTTAGAACGCATGCGCGAAATGTTGTAATAGAACCGTAGACTAGGGCGTTATCCGTAAGTGCGCATGCGCCATATGCTGTGAGGGTATAAAGCGATGACGCCGATGATGACTAATGTGTTTCTTGTGTTGTTTGTGTAGGAGTCCCCGCTGCTGGTAGCGTTGGTGACGCGTAAACCGACAAGTGACGAGGCTGCGCGCCTACTAGCCGAGATAGCCGAAAATTACATAATGGCATGGTGCTCACATTACGAAGCGAACTTATTTAAAGCATGACATTTTTTTCCTGTAGGAGGTGCGTCGCGTACTGCTGGACATGTTAGCGAACAACGAAAGGATGCGTGCAAGGTATGCGGAGGTTGCCTCGTTCGTACAAACACTGCTGGACCGGGGAGTGGCGGATAGTGAGATGAAAGATGCTGCGCTGCTGGCCCGGGTTGATAAAAAAAAGAGGCGGACTAATCATAATAATGTGTGTTTGTAGAGGGCACAGCAGCTTGAACGTGAAAACGCCGCTGAGGTTGCCGTGTTCGAGACAATACTACTGAGCTACGACAATGCGGTGCGTGCAAAGTATGCGGAAGTGTTAGTACAAACACTGCTGCGGACTAATTATAATGTATGTTTGTAGGCGGCACGCACCATGTATGTGCATAGACGCTTTGCTGACACCGAACGTGCTTTGAGCTGTAGGGGTGCGTGCGTGTCGATAACGAGTTGGACGTTATCATCGAGGAGGCCCTTGGTGTGCTAAACCCACCGCCGGCTTACGAAAGTCTGTACCAGTTGGCGCCCCCGTACGTGCATATGGTCGGCTATCGTGCGGGTCGGCCGACTCGTGTGTACACACAGCGCTACGACAACGTGTCCGACCTCGTCACGCATCACTTCAACGCCGTGTTGGAGACGTGTCTACATCGATCGCTGATACCGACCTTCACGCGTGTCGTGCAGCTACTGCACGCTAAGGCGAGCGGACAGCAGCAACCGGGGCGTGCGGGGGAAATGTATCTGGTCCAGTTCGTGTCGGACTGGCTACTAGGCACGGACTGGCGCGACTTCGTCAACCGCGCTCTACTGGAATCGACCGTCCATGTGTACATCCAGTGCCGAGGTGGTCTCTAATCTGAATGAACACTTGAACATTACTGCTTATTTGCACTTGAACATTACTGCTGATTTGCTTTGTCGCGCTTGTTTTAATAAATTCGCTTTACGTTGTACGATACGCTTAATAAAACGTTGAAAATGTACGTTCCGTTTCCGAGTTACTTAACAAAACACACACACACACACACACACACACACACACACACACACACACACACACACACACACACACACAACACTAGGTGTTCGAAAGCACCCACCTCCCCTATGTACACCACTGTTAATAAAATGTTGAAAATGTACGTTCCTTTTCCGAGTTACTTAACAGAACACAACACTAGGTGTTCGAAAGCACCCACCACACCACTGCGCGTGTCCGTACCACCACCCTGGGCCCTGTCAGAGTCCCAACCTTCCGTCTATATGTTATATGTGTATTGGGGTGACTGGGCCCTGTCAGAGTCCCAACCTTCCGTCTATATGTTATATGTGTATTGGGGTGACTGGGCCCTGTCAGAGGCCCAACCTTCTGTCTATATGTTATATGTGTATGGGGGAGACTGGACCCTGTCAGAATCCCAACCTTCTGTCTATATGTTATATGTGTATGGGGTGACTGGGCCCTGTCAGAGTCCCAACCTTCCGTCTATATGTTATATGTGTATGGAGGTGACTGGACCCTGTCAGAGTCCTAACCTTCTGTCCATATGTTATATGTGTATTGGGGTGACTGGACACTGTCAGAGTCCCAACCTTTTGTTTATATGTAATATTTGTATGGGGGTGACTGGACCCTGTCAGAGTCCCAACCTTCCGTCTATATGTTATATGTGTATGGGGGTGACTGGACCCTGTCACAGTCCCAACCTTTTGTCTATATGTTATATGTGTACGGGGAAGACTGGACCCTGTCAGAATCCCAACCTTCCGTCTATATGTTATATGTGTATTGGGGAGACTGGACCCTGTCAGAGTTCCAACCTTTTGTCTATATGTTATATGTGTATTGGGGTGACTGGACACTGTCAGAGTCCCAACCTTCCGTCTATATGTTATATGTGTATTGGGGTGACTGGACCCTCTCAGGGTCCTAACCTTCTGTCCATATGTTATATTTGTATGGGGTGACTGGACCCTGTCAGAGTCCCAACCTTCTGTCTATATGTTATGTGTGTATGGGGGTGACTGGACATTGTCAGAGTCCCAATCTTCCTTCTATATGTTATATGTGTATGGGGATGACTGGGCCCTGTCAGAGCCCCAACCTTCTCTCTATATGTTATATGTGTATGGGGGTAACTGGGCCCTGTCAGAGTCCCAAACTTCCGTCTATATGTTATATGTGTATGGGGGAGACTGGACATTGTCAGAGACCCAACCTTCCGTCTATATGTTATATGTGTATGGGGTGACTCGACACTGTCAGAGTCACAACCTTCTGTCTATATGTTATATTTGTATGGGGGTGAGTGGATACTGTCAGAGTCTCAACCGGTTTCCGTCTATATGTTATATGTGTATGGGGGGTGACTGGACACTGTCAGAGTCCCAACCTTCTGTCTAAATGTTATATGTGTATGGGGGTGACTCGACACTGTCAGAGTCCCAACCTTCCGTCTATATGTTATATGTGTATTGGGGTTACTGGACCCTGTCAGGGTCCTAACCTTCTGTCCATATGTTATATTTGTATGGGGTGACTGGACCCTGTCAGAGTCCCAACCTTCTGTCTATATGTTATATGTGTATGGGGGTGACTGGACATTGTCAGAGTCCCAATCTTCCGTCTATATGTTATATGTGTATGGGGATGACTGGGCCCTGTCAGAGCCCCAACCTTCTCTCTATATTTTATATGTGTATGGGGGTAACTGGGCCCTGTCAGAGTCCCAAACTTCCGTCTATATGTTATATGTGTATGGGGGAGACTGGACATTGTCAGAGACCCAACCTTCCGTCTATATGTTATATGTGTATGGGGGTGACTCGACACTGTCAGAGTCACAACCTTCTGTCTATATGTTATATTTGTATGGGGTGACTGGACACTGTCAGAGTCCCAACCTTCTGTCTAATTGTTATATGTGTATGGGGGTGACTCGACACTGTCAGAGTCCCAACCTTCCGTCTCTATGTTATATGTGTATGGGGGTGACTGAGCCCTTTCAGAGACCTAACCTTCCGTCTCTATGTTATATGTGTATTGGGGTGACTGGGCCCTGTCAGAGTCCCAACCTTCCGTCTATATGTTATATGTGTATTGGGGTGACTGGGCCCTGTCAGAGGCCCAACCTTCTGTCTATATGTTATATGTGTATGGGGGAGACTGGACCCTGTCAGAATCCCAACCTTCTGTCTATACGTTATATGTGTATGGGGTGACTGGGCCCTGTCAGAGTCCCAACCTTCCGTCTATATGTTATATGTGTATGGAGGTGACTGGACCCTGTCAGAGTCCTAACCTTCTGTCCATATGTTATATGTGTATTGGGGTGACTGGACACTGTCAGAGTCCCAACCTTTTGTTTATATGTAATATTGTATGGGGGTGACTGGACCCTGTCAGAGTCCCAACCTTCCGTCTATATGTTATATGTGTATGGGGGTGACTGGACCCTGTCACAGTCCCAACCTTCTGTCTATATGTTATATGTGTACGGGGAAGACTGGACCCTGTCAGAATCCCAACCTTCCGTCTATATGTTATATGTGTATTGGGGAGACTGGACCCTGTCAGAGTTCCAACCTTTTGTCTATATGTTATATGTGTATTGGGGTGACTGGACACTGTCAGAGTCCCAACCTTCCGTCTATATGTTATATGTGTATTGGGGTGACTGGACCCTCTCAGGGTCCTAACCTTCTGTCCATATGTTATATTTGTATGGGGTGACTGGACCCTGTCAGAGTCCCAACCTTCTGTCTATATGTTATGTGTGTATGGGGGTGACTGGACATTGTCAGAGTCCCAATCTTCCTTCTATATGTTATATGTGTATGGGTATGACTGGGCCCTGTCAGAGCCCCAACCTTCTCTCTATATGTTATATGTGTATGGGGGTAACTGGGCCCTGTCAGAGTCCCAAACTTCCGTCTATATGTTATATGTGTATGGGGGAGACTGGACATTGTCAGAGACCCAACCTTCCGTCTATATGTTATATGTGTATGGGGTGACTCGACACTGTCAGAGTCACAACCTTCTGTCTATATGTTATATTTGTATGGGGGTGAGTGGATACTGTCAGAGTCTCAACCGGTTTCCGTCTATATGTTATATGTGTATGGGGGGTGACTGGACACTGTCAGAGTCCCAACCTTCTGTCTAAATGTTATATGTGTATGGGGGTGACTCGACACTGTCAGAGTCCCAACCTTCCGTCTATATGTTATATGTGTATTGGGGTTACTGGACCCTGTCAGGGTCCTAACCTTCTGTCCATATGTTATATTTGTATGGGGTGACTGGACCCTGTCAGAGTCCCAACCTTCTGTCTATATGTTATATGTGTATGGGGGTGACTGGACATTGTCAGAGTCCCAATCTTCCGTCTATATGTTATATGTGTATGGGGATGACTGGGCCCTGTCAGAGCCCCAACCTTCTCTCTATATTTTATATGTGTATGGGGGTAACTGGGCCCTGTCAGAGTCCCAAACTTCCGTCTATATGTTATATGTGTATGGGGGAGACTGGACATTGTCAGAGACCCAACCTTCCGTCTATATGTTATATGTGTATGGGGGTGACTCGACACTGTCAGAGTCACAACCTTCTGTCTATATGTTATATTTGTATGGGGTGACTGGACACTGTCAGAGTCCCAACCTTCTGTCTAATTGTTATATGTGTATGGGGGTGACTCGACACTGTCAGAGTCCCAACCTTCCGTCTCTATGTTATATGTGTATGGGGGTGACTGAGCCCTTTCAGAGACCTAACCTTCCGTCTCTATGTTATATGTGTATTGGGGTGACTGGGCCCTGTCAGAGTCCCAACCTTCCGTCTATATGTTATATGTGTATTGGGGTGACTGGGCCCTGTCAGAGGCCCAACCTTCTGTCTATATGTTATATGTGTATGGGGGAGACTGGACCCTGTCAGAATCCCAACCTTCTGTCTATACGTTATATGTGTATGGGGTGACTGGGCCCTGTCAGAGTCCCAACCTTCCGTCTATATGTTATATGTGTATGGAGGTGACTGGACCCTGTCAGAGTCCTAACCTTCTGTCCATATGTTATATGTGTATTGGGGTGACTGGACACTGTCAGAGTCCCAACCTTTTGTTTATATGTAATATTTGTATGGGGGTGACTGGACCCTGTCAGAGTCCCAACCTTCCGTCTATATGTTATATGTGTATGGGGGTGACTGGACCCTGTCACAGTCCCAACCTTCTGTCTATATGTTATATGTGTACGGGGAAGACTGGACCCTGTCAGAATCCCAACCTTCCGTCTATATGTTATATGTGTATTGGGGAGACTGGACCCTGTCAGAGTTCCAACCTTTTGTCTATATGTTATATGTGTATTGGGGTGACTGGACACTGTCAGAGTCCCAACCTTCCGTCTATATGTTATATGTGTATTGGGGTGACTGGACCCTCTCAGGGTCCTAACCTTCTGTCCATATGTTATATTTGTATGGGGTGACTGGACCCTGTCAGAGTCCCAACCTTCTGTCTATATGTTATGTGTGTATGGGGGTGACTGGACATTGTCAGAGTCCCAATCTTCCTTCTATATGTTATATGTGTATGGGTATGACTGGGCCCTGTCAGAGCCCCAACCTTCTCTCTATATGTTATATGTGTATGGGGGTAACTGGGCCCTGTCAGAGTCCCAAACTTCCGTCTATATGTTATATGTGTATGGGGGAGACTGGACATTGTCAGAGACCCAACCTTCCGTCTATATGTTATATGTGTATGGGGTGACTCGACACTGTCAGAGTCACAACCTTCTGTCTATATGTTATATTTGTATGGGGGTGAGTGGATACTGTCAGAGTCTCAACCGGTTTCCGTCTATATGTTATATGTGTATGGGGGGTGACTGGACACTGTCAGAGTCCCAACCTTCTGTCTAAATGTTATATGTGTATGGGGGTGACTCGACACTGTCAGAGTCCCAACCTTCCGTCTATATGTTATATGTGTATTGGGGTTACTGGACCCTGTCAGGGTCCTAACCTTCTGTCCATATGTTATATTTGTATGGGGTGACTGGACCCTGTCAGAGTCCCAACCTTCTGTCTATATGTTATATGTGTATGGGGGTGACTGGACATTGTCAGAGTCCCAATCTTCCGTCTATATGTTATATGTGTATGGGGATGACTGGGCCCTGTCAGAGCCCCAACCTTCTCTCTATATTTTATATGTGTATGGGGGTAACTGGGCCCTGTCAGAGTCCCAAACTTCCGTCTATATGTTATATGTGTATGGGGGAGACTGGACATTGTCAGAGACCCAACCTTCCGTCTATATGTTATATGTGTATGGGGGTGACTCGACACTGTCAGAGTCACAACCTTCTGTCTATATGTTATATTTGTATGGGGTGACAGGACACTGTCAGAGTCCCAACCTTCTGTCTAATTGTTATATGTGTATGGGGGTGACTCGACACTGTCAGAGTCCCAAACTTCCGTCTCTATGTTATATGTGTATGGGGGTGACTGAGCCCTTTCAGAGACCTAACCTTCCGTCTCTATGTAATATGTGTATGGGGGTAACTGGATACTGTCAGAGTCCCAGCCTTCCGTCTATATGTTATATGTGTATGGGGGTGACTGGATACTATCAGAATCTCGGCCAATTCGATGGATCCATGTACAGGGAATAATAATACTAAACGGTGGGGCCTAGCCGGGGAACGCTATTATTGAAACAATGCTGGTTTCTAGTAATCTGAAGTTGACTTTATAGCGTAGAAGGAAAAGCGTACTTCAAGGTTGGGACTCTGACAATGTCCAGTCACCCCATACACATATAACATATAGACAGAAAGTTGGGACAGTATAGAGTCACCCCCATACACATATAACATATAGACAGAAGGTTGGGACAGTATCCAGTCACCCCCATACACATATAACATATAGGCAGAAGGTTGGGACTCTGACAGTGTCCAGTCACCCCCATACACATATTACATATAGACAGAAGGTTGGGACTCTGACAGTGTCCAGTCACCCCCATACACATATAACATATAGACGGAAGGTTGGGACTCTGACATAACCCAGTCACCCCCATAGACATATAACATATATACGGAAGATTGGGACTCTGACATAGCCCAGTCACCCCCATACACATATAACATATAGACAGAAGGTTGGGACTCTGACAGGGTCCAGTCACCCCATACAAATATAACATATGGACAGAAGGTTAGGACCCTGACAGGGTCCAGTCACCCCAATACACATATAACATATAGACGGGAGGTTGGGACTCTGACAGTGTCCATTCACCCCAATACACATATAACATATATACAAAAGGTTGGAACTCTGACAGGGTCCAGTCTCCCCAATACACATATAACATATAGACGGAAGGTTGGGATTCTGACAGGGTCCAGTCTTCCCCGTACACATATAACATATAGACAGAAGGTTGGGAATGTGACAGGGTCCAGTCACCCCCATACACATATAACATATAGACGGAAGGTTGGGACTCTGACAGGGTCCAGTCACCCCCATACAAATATTACATATAGACAAAAAGTTGGGACTCTGACAGTGTCCAGTCACCCCAATACACATATAACATATGGACAGAAGGTTAGGACTCTGACAGGGTCCAGTCACCTCCATACACACATAACATATAGACGGAAGGTTGGGACTCTGATAGGCCCAGTCACCCCAATACACATATAACATATAGACGGAAGGTTGGGACTCTGAAAGGGCCCAGGGTGGTGGTACGGACACGCGCAGTGGTGTGGTGGGTGCTTTCGAACACCTAGTGTTGTGTTTTGTTAAGTAACTCGGAAAAGGAACGTACATTTTCAACATTTTATTAACAGTGGTGTACATAGGGGAGGTGGGTGCTTTCGAACACCTAGTGTTGTGTGTGTGTGTGTGTTTTGTTAAGTAACTCGGAAACGGAACGTACATTTTCAACGTTTTATTAAGCGTATCGTACAACGTAAAGCGAATTTATTAAAACAAGCGCGACAAAGCATATCAGCAGTAATGTTCAAGTGCAAATAAGCAGTAATGTTCAAGTGTTCATTCAGATTAGAGACCACCTCGGCACTGGATGTACACATGGACGGTCGATTCCAGTAGAGCGCGGTTGACGAAGTCGCGCCAGTCCGTGCCTAGTAGCCAGTCCGACACGAACTGGACCAGATACATTTCCCCCGCACGCCCCGGTTGCTGCTGTCCGCTCGCCTTAGCGTGCAGTAGCTGCACGACACGCGTGAAGGTCGGTATCAGCGATCGATGTAGACACGTCTCCAACACGGCGTTGAAGTGATGCGTGACGAGGTCGGACACGTTGTCGTAGCGCTGTGTGTACACACGAGTCGGCCGACCCGCACGATAGCCGACCATATGCACGTACGGGGGCGCCAACTGGTACAGACTTTCGTAAGCCGGCGGTGGAGTTAGCACACCAAGGGCCTCCTCGATGATAACGTCCAACTCGTTATCAACACGCACGCACCCCTACAGCTCAAAGCACGTTCGGCGTCAGCAAAGCGTCTACGCACATACATGGTGCGTGCCGCCTACAAACATATATTATAATTAGTCCGCAGCAGCATTCTCACTGTTCCCGGTCCATCGGTGTTTGTACTAACATTTCCGCATACTTTGCACGCACCGCAATGTCGTAGTTCAGTAGTATTCTCTCGAACGCGGCAACCTCAGCGGCGTTTTCACGTTCAAGCTGCTGTGCCCTCTACAAACACACATTTTTATGATTAGTCCGCCTCTTTTTTTTATCAACCCGGGCCAGCAGCGCAGCTTCTTTCATCTCACTATCCGCCACTCCCCGGTCCAGCAGTGTTTGTACGAACGAGGCAACCTCCGCATACCTTGCACGCATCCTTTCGTTGTTCGCTAACATGTCCAGCAGTACGCGACGCACCTCCTACAGGAAAAAAATGTCATGCTTTAAATAAGTTCGCTTCGTAATGTGAGCACCATGCCATTATGTAATTTTCGGCTATCTCGGCTAGTAGGCGCGCAGCCTCGTCACTTGTCGGTTTACGCGTCACCAACGCTACCAGCAGCGGGGACTCCTACACAAACAACACAAGAAACACATTAGTCATCATCGGCGTCATCGCTTTATACCCTCACAGCATATGGCGCATGCGCACTTACGGATAACGCCCTAGTCTACGGTTCTATTACAACATTTCGCGCATGCGTTCTAACGCATAACTGACTAGTCTCCGATGTCTTTTGCTTTCGGAAAAAAATGAACGGTCATGTAGTGCGTTCGTTGACAAACGTTTATTTACATCGAATTTCAATAATATAATGGCACTACACAAATCTCTATTCCCCACTGATCTTATACAACGCTTAAATTCATGTTTTTAGTAGTTCGTGTATTGTTTTTGAAATGGCATTGTTCTAGCTTCACATTCCGATCGCGATAAGCTATCGCCCAATTAACGTCACACGCCGCAGCTGTTTTGCGTCACCATTCGGTTTCTAGTTATTCGCTTCAGGAAAAAAAATCAGCGGTCGCTTTAGTACATTCGTTGTCAAATGTGACTTTTACATCGAATTTCTATAATATTAATACACCACAAGATGCTCGAGCCCTAACTAAGCTTATACAACGCTTCATTTCATGCATTTAGATTTTCGTTTATTGCTATTTCGATCTCTTTGCATTCAATGTTTTTACGTCGCTTTCGCGCATGCGCGCTTAACGCATAACTGACTTTAGGAAATAATGCAACGGTCGTTGCTCATTTTCATACCATCAGGGCTTCCTGCACAACGTCTGCAAAAGAGCCTTCCGCCGCGAAAGAGCAGCGGTACGTTTTTATTTTATTTTATTTATTTATTATTAATTTCTTATTATTTAGTACAGCGGTAAGTCGTCTTTTATCCTATCTGTAAGTTTTATATTCTTTATTAATTACTTTTTTATATTATTTATATGCGCAATAGAGCGGTAAGTTGGCTTTTACATGAGTCCTATTCTTTATTAATTACTTTTAATTAATAAGAGCCTCATTATTCATGTTGTGAATTAGTTCTCATTAATTTGGGAGCCTCCTCATTATTCACAGGCGTTATTCATGTTTCACAGATTCGTACACGCCGATACCACGGGACGAAAATGTATGAACGACGCGGCTTTCGTGCGCCGTTGATTGCCGCTGGACGTGCTAGCGTGTTAGCTACCATGTTACAACGGCGCTTCGACGCCGCCAATTCTCGTTCGACGCATCTCCCGCGTCTTGGGATTGCGCCACGGGACAGTTCACGCGGCGCTATAACAAGAGCGTGGACGCCAAGTACCCTCCGGGCGACACTCCGTGATTGAACGTTCTAGTTCCTTTTGCCGGGGTACCATGCTACAACGGCGCTTCGACGCCGACAATTCCCGTTCAACGTATCTCCCGCGTCTTGGGAGTGACACTGACGGTTCACGCGGCGCCAAGTACCCTCCGTGATTGAACATTCTAGTTCCTTTTTAATTTTGGGAGTGACACTGACGGTTATTACAAGAGCACCAATCCGTGATTGAACATTTTCCTTTTTTTAATAAAATAATTATCACTTACACCGTTGCTTTCTATTCGTCCACCGCACATAACCATCCCGCCTTACCAGGCCGCTTTAAACGTTTCACCACTGCAATCATTTTGGTTTCATTTTATTCGTCGCACAGCGCCAACTATACAGCTAAATTTACGCCGTTAGCAGCTCCAGCTGAGCCGTAGAAAATTTACGCCGTTAAACGCACAGCTAAGCCGTAGAGCTAAATTTAATCGCCCGCAACTAGGCCGCCGGGCCATAGGCCACCTCTGCTGCAATCGATCAGCGCCGCGTAGGGAACAGCGGGGTATACAGCGCGTTTAGCGCAGTTATAACCACAGTGGTTTTAGCTATAACCGCAGTGGCTATATAAATGCTTACGTAAACTATATAAATGCTTACGTAAGCACACTATATAAATGCTTACGTTATACTTACGTAAGCACCGCGCTATATAAATGCTTACGTAAGCTATACTTACGTAACTAGGGACGCTTATATAGTTATAACCACAGTGGTTTTAACTATAACCGTAGTGGTTATATAAAGGCTTACGTAAGCACACGCTATATAATATTATATATATATATATATATCTAGGGACGCTATATAAATGCTTACGTAAGCACAACGGTAGGTCCTACGTTGATCGCTAGGGCTAAATTAATCACTGGGATAACCAGAGGGCGGAGCGGTTTGAACATGAAAACGCCGCTGAATATATATATATATATATATATCGATAGGTCCTACGTTGACCGCTAGGGCTAAATTAATCACTGGGATACGTTTAGAGCGCCGTTATAACCACAGTGGGTTTTAGCTATAACCGTTGTGGTTATATAAAGGCTTACATAAGCATATATATATATATATATATATATATATATCGATAGGTCCTACGTTCACCGCTAGGGCTAAATTAATCACTGGGATAACCGCTAGGTGGCGCCTCAAGGGGGAGGGTAGTCGGGAGGGTAATCAATCAAAAGTGACAGGCCATCAATCACGTTTTTTATAAGTATGTTCCCGAAAACGTTTAGTGTCACCAAAACCCTTTGATCTTTTTTTATAAGTATGTTCCCGAAAAACATAAGGACGTTTTTTATGCATAGAGCGAGGCCTAAAAGGGGGCGGGGCGAGCCCACGTGGTACCTACATACTACTCCCGTACATCAACAATGACACATATACTTTCAAAAGTAACCCCGTATACCAACAATAAATCTTGCATAGTGAACAGTATCCCCGTACACCAAAAATGACTCTTAAACAGTCATCAGTATCCCCGTACACCAACAATGACTGTCACACAGTGAACCGTATCCACGTATACCAACTATGACTCTCACACAGTGAACAGCATCCTCGTACAATGATTCTTACACATCAAGCTACACACATAACTAGATTAACCACAAAGGGGAATGCATGCTACCCATTCATCTCCGTCACGTAAGTTACAACAAAATAGTACGTAAGTTATGGGTGTGAAAACTCATTCCCATTTGATGTTTTATCTTGTCTAATGCAGTAGTACATTCAGTATTCACGAGACAAACATGTCCTATGTCAAAGTGATGGAACACAATTCAAGCATATCACCCAAAAATTGTATTTTCAGGTGACTCTTTTCGTGGACGGATCCTTAATGTGGCCTTATCCCAAATAGATTACCTGCATTTTACAAATCTTCTCGAAGGCTAGACTAATATCAAGCTACACACATAACTAGATTAACCACAAAGGGAATGTATGGTACCCTTTCATCTCCGTCACGTATGTTACAAGAAAATAGTACGTAAGTTATGGGTGTGAAAACTCATTCCCATTAGATGTTTTAGCTTGTCTAATGCAGTAGTACGTTCTGTATTCACGAGACAAACATGTCCAATGTTAAAGTGATCGAACTAAATTGACGCATATCACCCCAAAATGGTATTTTCAAGTGAACTCTTTTGGCCGACGGATCCTTAATGTGGTCTTACCCCAAATATATCTCCTGCATGTTACAAATCTTCCCGAAGGCTAGACTGATATCAAGCTATACACATAACTAGATTAACCACACAGGGGAATGCCTGTTACCCATTCATCTTCGTCACGTAAGTTACAACAAAATAGTACGTAAGTTATGGGTGTGAAAACTCATTCCTATTTTATGTTTTTTTGTGGTTTAATGCAGTAGTACATTCTGTATTCACCAGACAAACATGTCCCATGTCAAAGTGATCGAACAAAATTCACGCATATCACCCCTAAACTTTCGGCGGACGGATCCTTAATGTGGTGTTACCCCAAATAGATGTCCTGCATGTTACAAATCTTCACGAAGGCTAGACTGATATCAAGCTACAAACATAACTAGATTAACCACAAAGAAGAATGCATTTTACCCTTTCATCTCCGTCACGTAAGTTACAAGAAAATAATACGTAAGTTATCGGTGTGAAAACTAATTCCCGTTTGATGTTTTATATTGTCTAATGTAGTACTAATACATTCAGTATTTATGATACAAACATGTCCCTTGTCAAAGTGATCGAACAAAATTCACGCATATCACCCCAACGCGATATTTTCAAGTGCACTCTTTCGGCGGACGGATCCTTAATGTGGTCTTACCCCAAATAAATGTCCTGCATGTTACACATCTTTACGAAGGCTAGACTGATATCAAGCTACACACATAACTAAAACTTATATTTAAGTGTAATTATCCTCTGATTAAAATATGCGTGCAATAAATCATGCACAATAAGTAAAAACTGTATTTTATACCAGGCCAAATGAATGTCGTCTTGTAAGAAATACACTCAGTAGACATCATCAAGTTGTTGATTGTTGACGATGAGTGGCTTTGACAGTCGATAGTTTAACACGTCCATCAGGATCAACGTACACATATTTACAAAAAAAATGCATTCGTCATTGACTTTTTGACAACGTTTTGATGATAAAGCAGGAACTGTTTTTCTTATATGGCGTAAAAGTTAAATAAATGGCAGAAATCATTTGACCCGTGGGCTATAAAATAACAGAAGGCGCCTAGTGTAAGTACTTCATCCGTCACACATTCACACTGTCAGTGTCACACTCACAAACAAGAACACACAGCACTGCCACGGCCACAGGCACAGTCACAGGGATAATCATCAGTTTATTCTGCCGCACATTCTACTACATGTTTTACGAATAAATAACTAGTTTCTGCATTATGAAAGGTATGCTAATAAAGTCATGCCAAAATTAATGTATTTGTATAATCAAGGAATATACAAAATTTACAACAGAATGTCTTAAAACGTACCTTTTCTTGGAGCTTTGCGTTTCCTGTTTCCCTCTAAGTTATAATAGTCACTCTATTTAAAATGGCAGTGCAAGATAGACTCGCAGTAAGTAATAACATATCAGCAAATATTACAAATATTCAATATTGTCAACACCGATCGAGCTTTGGATCAGTATATGTTGGTGTTGTTTGGGTGTATGAATAATTTCACGGATCATCCTTATTTTTCTTTATTTTAATACTTCCAATGCACTGTAAACATGATGTCCACTATTGGCCAATGAAAGCCGTATACTGTCTTGTACCATATTACAGTCAAATGTCACTACCCGCGTGGTCTAGCCGACGGAGGCCCAATGCATTATCAATGATTATTGGAAGATGCCCGGTGTCGCGCTTACATTTATCCGGGCGTTACATTTTATCCGGGTGATGTTCATGTGCACATGTAAGGCATACTATTTGGCACCAGTAGATCACGTAGTGATAAATAATATCCAGTAGTTAAATATGTTTCGTTTGTTGTCGTAATACGAGCGTTATAGTTAGAGTACATAATTATAATTTGCTGTTTCAGATTCGTGACCAACTATAAGGGTAAGTCACGTGACGTGTGCGTGGAGAGGAAATTGTTTTATGGAAGAAATTGTTTATGTCTGTGTGAAGCAAACATTTTATCATTTATGTGTATATATATATATATATATATATATATATATATACATAACGCCAGGATAAATGAAAGCGCGACAGTCGTAGCTGGTAATAAATACATTCCCCTAGATACGTGCACGCGCAGAAACGTCACCCGAATACTATTTAACGACCGCGACACCAGCGGCCAGGGCGCGGCTGGTAGGCGGCTGTCGTGTGCCGAGAGTTGGGGTTCCCCGAGAGTTGCCGGTGTGACGCTTACATTTATCCGGCGTTAAATAATATCCGGGTGACGTTTCTGCGCATGCGCGAGTCGGTTGTTGTCATTAGTTGCCATTGGGTACGTTTACGCTTCCCACCCCGCGGCACCCCCGTTTAATAATATCCGAATGGCGTTTCTGCGCATGCGCGAGTCAGTCATTTCCGTTTACCGTCTAAACTGACGGGGTCAGCACACTGTTGGACTTCCTGCTTGATTACAGACGAAAAAAAGTGCAGTATATTTTTGAGATTTTTTGATTTTTTACAATGTTCACTTGCTCTGACATAAGTGCATTTGAGTAGTCAGATTTCTAGATGTGATTGTAGAAGCTGTTGAAAGTAAAATTGTGTCTTTTTAGCTGATTTTACTAAGCGGAAGGGTATCTGGCAGCAATGTTGGCTAGTTGACACTTTAGCCGGATTACTGCCTACATCCAGTTGTAAATATTGACGGGTGTCATACATACAGGCATTTTGCAAGAGCTAGAGATATTAGATTTTGACTAAACTCGACCAGCATGTCAATGAGATGATAATAACAGCAGGTGAGAAGTTTAAGAAACTTTATAGGTCACGTTTTCTTATAATCTCACAAAACGTGA
Organism: Escarpia spicata; assembly: GCA_963995525.1. NCBI lineage: Eukaryota > Metazoa > Annelida > Polychaeta > Sabellida > Siboglinidae > Escarpia > Escarpia spicata. Next base: position 61,555,241 of record OZ023210.1, read on the forward strand.
ACATGGTCGCCAATGGGAAAACTGACAGTGTGCTGACCCCTGACAGTATGAGTTGTGTTAAAACGAACGCAGGAATGTTTTACGAGCAGCTCATGCACTACATTAACAATGGCGTACACCATCCAACGGTTGCAAACAATGACATCAGGAAGAGGAGGATACGCTATGCGGCATCGAAGTATGTCACAAAAGGTGCGTTACAAAGGCTATTTAAAGTGGCGTGATGTGTCCATAGGACATTTTGCCAGTCAAAATACAGATACAGAAAGTTTTGTTTGTCTGTCCTAGGGCCGGCCCAACTCTCGTTGTCATTTACATCAACGACCTGTGCAATAACATTAAAACCAAGGCTAGACTATTCGCTGATGACACAGTACTGTATCACACCATCCACAGCACAGCCGACACTCACCAACTACAACAAGACCTCAACACCTTGGAGAAATGGGAGAGGAAGTGGCAGATGAGTTTCAATATATCCAAGTGTCACGTCCTAACTGTCACAAAGAAGCGCAAGCCCATTATAGCAACGTATTCACTCCATCAGCAGCCCCTGGAGAGAGTCACCAGTGCCAAACACCTAGGTGTAGAGCTGACCGCTGACCTCCACTGGGGAAACCACATACAGACCACCACTGCCAAGGCAAACCGTACAAGTGCTTTCATATACAGAAACCTTAAAGGGTGCCCTCCATAGGTGCACTGACATTGCTACAAAGGACTGGTCCGCCCCGTGTTGGAGTACGCCTCTGTGGATCCCCACCAGCAACACCTGGTAAACACCATCGAAGCTGTCCAGCGCCGTGCCGCGAGGAGAATCTACCATGATTTTAACCACTATACCAGTGCCACAGAACTTGTTAACAGACTACAACTACAGACCCTCCAAGAAAGAAGAACTGTCAACAATGCCACCTTTATGTACAAGATAATGAGTGGACTTGTGGACATCACGCCAACTGAGGGCACACTGACAACAAACAACCGCATCACCAGGGGACAGCCCAACAAGCTCCTCCTGCCTCACTCCAGAACAAACACGCACCTCCATTCCTCCTTCCCTGACAAAGCATCCTCGGCCAGCACCGTCACAGCCTTCAAAGCGGCAGTTGAGGTCTGGGTAAAAAATACTACGTAGACACACCTTAAAAAAATAAAAAATAAAACGCTGTTTTTATCAACCCTGTTTTTATCAACCCTTTTAAACCGCGCATGTGCAATAAACTGTGGAATATTCTTCTGGATGCCAGGATGTAAATGTAATAGTATTGATAGGTTTAACATTGGCTAGTGCATGCAGCATAGTCATGTCCGTAGTGATACTCACACAGTCACAGACATACCCGGTACTCACGTAGTCGAATAGAGTCGACAGACTCCTGACTAGTAGTAATGCCACAGGCATAGCCATAGCATAGCCACCAAATGAAATATAAAATAGTCTATGAAATAATGTATTTAGCCATTATTGATGTGGACTTCTATCAGTACGAGTCATACATAATATTTAAATAATATGTGTAGACCCCCTTGGTATATACAGTTAATTTAATTGAAATGTAATATTTAGCAACTGTTTATAATCATTGTATATAATAGGCCATATTGATACTATGGCTTGATTGTTTTCTGCAAGTCTTAATTTACTTTTGTAACAACATGTATATAATATATACATATATATAAACCTACCACATGATATGCACTATTATTTTAGTCGCAAATCTTCTGTCCATGCAGTATCCATCTGTGAAAGAGCCAACTGGTGCTTAAAGGTAAGTTCCAATAATATAGCTGAGTGTGTTCTTGGATATCCTAACAGCACAAAAGTTTTTAACCCTGCAGGTGACCAATGGTAAACTTCCACGGTGTACACAATTTGGAGCTATTTATAGGGGTGTTTAAAAAATCACAACTTCGCTAATACGTATCGCAAAAATATGATTGAGCTATCATTTTGTTGGCAAAAAGACCCTTTATTATTATGCAGTGATGATATTTGCATAACATCAAATAATCATGAAGATATAACTGTTTAAAGTTTACATAAAATAAATGCAAAACAAATATTTTTTTCGTCCTACTACTAGCTAATTTCCGAGTGGTTGTATGTGTCAATGTCCAAATAGAGAAATGTAGCTATGTATATAAGCTAATGAGTAAAAAAAATTAATCAAATATACTCAGAAGTTTTTTATATGAATTTGTTTAGGTAGACCCATGTAAAATTTAGACTATTCTCCATGAACGTCAGAACGAGGGTAAAGTAGAAACCCAAGTTTGCCCAGTGACAAAATAATTATTGTGCGGTTGTATGTTCATGCATGTAGTGTGACAAATGTAGCTGTACATTTTGTATGTATCAATGGTTAAGTTGAAAATTGAATAGGTGTACCGTATAGACTACTATAGTTCCCAATAGACGCTCAGAGCGTGTGCTGAGACTTTGGTGCACGACTATTTGTTTCTCAAAAGTGGTACCAGGCAACACTTTTTCAAACACACATAGTCAGCAGTGCACATCTACCAAACTGACTGGTGCAACATCGACACATGACAAGAATGCAACATGTTGCAGCTAAAGGCACACACGCACACTATGAATGACCTATCAAGCATCATCAACAGTATTGCCATCAGTTATGTCTAGCCTGCATTCATTCATGAAAAATCTACTTTTATACATGTTTCCCTAATGAAAAACAGTGTGTGCTTCTATGCCATTAGTCTAGATGGATAGTGTGTTTCTATTGGGATCTATACTGTATATGAATTAGACATACAACGTAAGTATCGAGCATCGAACAAAATTCTGGTATCGATCGATATCGAAGAATTCTGGTATCGAACCAGCAATACATTACACATTCTGCACAAAAGCTATTCATTCGTTTCAACCATTCAGCATGCATTGAGAGAAACTGCACAGCACAATGTTTCGTATAATATTGCGCAATCATGTTAATGAATGTATTTTTTTATGATTGCAGGGCAACTGGACCAACTGGGAACATGCAGTCAGAAGATGGATGTGACATAATTTGTAATGGCTATGCAGTTCAAACCTCAAGACGCACATTACTTAAGAGCACTGATAAACTTTAACAGTTATATTTTTGTATTATTTTATTTTACTTATGAATGAAGTTTGGACATTTTTGTAATGTCAGTGAGAAAAATATAACTGTCACTGGGGATGCTCCTAGTACTTCAGCCAATGACATACTTGTTCACTGCAACACCAACAGTCTCCGGGAAGCATTCAGCAACACTCACTGCAATTAGGTATTACAGTTTGAAAGTTAGTCATGTATGTAGATTCAATGGTGCCTATAGTTATGTACTCATTTATATAGCTGTGTATATATGTGTGCATTGTGAATAAAACCTGTGTGAATTTGTTTTCATGTACTAGTCTTGTCTTACCATGCTCTTACGATGTCTTGTTCAGGTGAAGCAAGTGCATAACTCTGTGTTACCAATTTTAGAAACAGATAACATCTTCCATAGTATATCTCGATCAAACAGCTGACTTTTGTCCACACTCGTCATATAGATAGTTATAATTTCTTTGTATACTTCAACAATCGAATGCAATATATCAGTGTTTTGTGGCTGGTTCAAATCCAGCTGGTATGTCAGTAGATGCACAATATACTCCTGGTTTATGGACATCTCACTGAGTATTGCAATCGTCTGTTGTTTAGTTCTTCCAATATCTATAAAAGGGTTACCTTTATTGTGGTGGGATTTTGTCCTTTATATAACTACTAGCATTCTGTGAAGGATGAATATTTCATCAATTTGTTTGGTAAATAGTACTGCATTGAAACACCTTACTGGTGATTTAGTGATTAATTATTCTGCACACGAGCCAAAAATACATGTCTAGGTGATGTCCCATCAATGTTGTGATGTCAGAAATGTACACTTTATAATCTCATCTTTCAATTTCCAGTTTATTTTCCTCAACAAATAAAACCCAAATATTATAAAATACCAACTGTATAGTTGTTATTAGCATTGATTTTTTTAAACTGCCCAATTAAAAAAACTAAATTAAGTTATTATTATTATTATTATTATAAAGTAAATGTCTCTTCAGTAGTATTTACCATTTATTAAAATGCTATAATATAGATATTATTAATAAATTTAATATTGCTATAACTTGGAAAACAAATGAACTAGATAAACAAACCTGCACATATAAAGTTATAAGATATAACGAGCCTTAAACAGTACATATAGACAATATATACCAAACATTGTCTTGCAATATGGCTATGGCTGAATAAAACATGTATCTGTTGCAGATGAGATGTGACTGGTGCCACTGACAGTACCACATCACATGTGCCCAGAATCAGACCAAGCAGCGACAGTGTTCTGCTGCGGTCAATAACTACTTTGTGTGTGATGTCTGTGTGGATAATGAGTGATTATTGTGTGCTATGTTTCTAAACAGGTGTATTGTATGTTGTTTGCTGCAGCTGAAAGGAATATCTTGTGTTTAACGAGTTATATAAAATTGATTGCAAACTTTGAACACGGTGAACTATATAAAGTACAGTTATTGTTCTATCAACAAATAGTCTTAGAATATAGTAAAAAGCAATTACAGTGGAACCTCATTATGAAGGTCACCATTGGGTCTGAGCAAAAGCGACCTGGTTAGCGAGGTGATCTTATTAGCAGGACTACTTTCTTATACTTTACTGTATGTAGAATTGTCGTAGAGTGACCTCAATTGCGAGAGGGTTGTATTACCGAGGTTACCGTAAAGCGATGGTTGACTGTATGTATTATTTACAGGTCGACAACTTATGTCTGATACAACATAACAAATACACCAATAATCATATTATATGTATGTGTTATGACAATTATGACATTTCTAAGAGTTGCATAGTCTGTAATGTCTTCCATTGCATACTCCAGGAGATACACTTGACTAATATAAAAACAACAATAGTCAATTAACATGAACAATCAATGAATGTTTGTACCATATGCATACAGTGTATACGCAGGTATACATGCAGCAAACTAGTTTTTTTGTATTATGTATATAATACTATACATGTCATATTCTGCAGTTTTTTTAATGTATTTATTATACTAATTTGTAACTCTGATGAGCCTTCCTTCCTCATTTGGACAATTTCTCAACAACGTTTGAATTGAATATAATTGATGTATGGTCCAGCATATTACATTTTGTTTGCATAATAACTGTTCATGTTCATATTAAAGCATACATTTGCGTAGTTGTCTATAAAAACCTAGCCACAATTGTTGCTCTCCTGTTCTTTCCGTGGGCCACGGTGAGGCGGACCTTGATTTCTGGGTTTTCCTTTCTTTTCTGTTCCTCCCCTCACTGCCTTTTTACTGCTATCTCCAACGAACCGTCTCCACTCACCTCTGTCTTTCGCTTTCCTTCTCCACCCCTCTCCCAATCCATCAAAGTCTCTCTTAAAGCAATCTTCCGAACGCAATCTTAGTCTTCCTGGCCTCCTTTCCCCGTTCACTTTCCGTGTGTCCGCTTTCTTCGCTAGCTGTTCTCCGCCCATTTGTTCTATGTGTACCGCCCACTTCAGCCGATATCTCACAAAACTCTATGTCACGTCAACCTCCAGGTATACAAAACTGTCTGTGTGTATCCATGTCTTCTAATGCCCACGTAATAACATTATCAGACATGTAAATGATTTGTGCAGTAATTAAATATTAATTAAAACATCTAATAAAGCAGGTAGCATTAGCATAAACGTACGTTAATTATATAATTTTATAATCTTTACGCACGCACGCGCGCCTGCACACACACACACACACACACATACACATAATTTACAACAGTGTATGTCGCCGACGACTGACATAATATCAGGACATTTTTATTCAGCCATTTCATATAAGTACGTAGATCTGTATTCCTCAATATATATATATATAATTGTGACATAAATTATAAAATGTTTGATTCCCAAAGACATAAACAATATCTTCTCCACGCACACGTCACGTGACTTACTCTTATACTTGGTTATAAATATGAAACAGGAAATTATTATTATGTGCTTTAACTATAAGGATCGTGTTTCGACAACAAACTAAACATATTTAACTACTAAATAATAGTTATCACCACCTGATCTACTGGTGCCAAATAGTATGCCTTACATATGCACATAAACATCACCCGGATAAAATGTAACGCCCGGATAAATGTAAACGTCGTAGGTAGCGTTAAATATATTCCCCTAGATACGCGCATGCGCAGAAGCGTCACCCGGATATTATTTAACGCCCGGATAAATGTAAGCGCGACACCGTCTTTCAGCCGATCTGATGCGCATTCGGGCCGAGGGTGCTGTGCTGGGTGCGAATTAGGCCAATGTCCTGTTCCTATGTAGGCCAATACTTAGGTGGGGACCCCTGGAGAAGTGCCCCCGGTGCACGTGCCCCTATACATGACTGGTACCTAGACGCCTTTCAAGAAATGTCACCACGTTGTCCAGACGAACCTGTCTTCGTTGTGAGGGGTGTGTCAGGATGTGGGAGTTGGGAGGTTGGTTTTAAACATTGTGAGGCGGTGAGAGGTTGGCATCGTGGGTGGGAAATAGGGTTGATAGGAGGCGGGAGGTGGACTATTATAAATGATGTGAGGCTATCCTCAACGCAGGTGGGTGGTGAGATCGTCAGACTTCTACCAAACCCCCTTTGTCGTGTCGTTGACTGAACCGAGACAAAGTGGGGCGACCGAGTTAGGGGGAACGCGTTTGGTCGGACCACTAGGTCAAACTGCAGTCTTTCGCGAGGTGCAGCTGATTGTGCTTTCGAGTTATTTGTCAAGCGATTAAACGACATTTGCTGTGTCGTCTTAAGAAAAAAACATGAATATTCGTTTCGATGGAAAGCGTGCTCTGGTCACCGGGGCGGGCAAAGGTAAGGCTATTTGTTACGTAGTTGAACTAATTGCATTATATTTATGAGCAATGGTTGTCCTTTTCACGAGCATACCTACATATCTGAAGTTACATACATCACATTGCATTATATCGTTTAACATAAATAGACTATCTATCTGTCTACCTGTCTATCTATGTTTTATCTATCTATCTGTCTACCTGTTTATTTATTGGTCGGTCGGTCGGTCGGTCGGTCGGTCGGTCGGTCGGTCAGAGACGCCCTGGTACCCAGAAAAGTCAAAAAGAACGCCTTTTTTTACACGACGCCCTGCTATATTTGCATCGTAACCCTACTTGTGGCTACAGACAGTTACACAATGAATATTAATTTAAGGGTGTCTGCAAATGCCCCGATCTTGAAACACATCCCTATCACGATTGCGCCACGTGCGCGGTTAAATTTTTCAACAAGTCGGGACGCTTGCAGACATCACGCCAGGCGCATAGTTCGATTGTTCAGAACCCACATATCGATACCTATCCCGATCGCCGTTAAATTCTGAATCGTGTGTGCCAACAAATATTAATATACGTTGATTTGAGGAAGCGTAATTTATTGTGAAACGTATTTCTCGCGTTATGATATTTTCCGTTATAGTTAAACGTTTGTCGTTAACTTTTGCCAAATTTTCCGAAAATTCGGCTGACTATTGCTGTTTTTGTAATCTCTTTTGTGAAACATGTGTCTCTCGTTATAAATTTTTTCTATTAAAAATACAATACAATAGATTACGAATTTATTGTCCAGTAATAATAGATACATCGGATAAGTTTCTTCTATTTTCGTTATGATTAAGCCTGCTTGCTGCTCATAAAGAGAATGCAAGGCATTGTTAGTAAAAATAACGATTTAATCGCAGATTTCGCTATGTTTCACTCCCTACCCCAAACGACCGACCCAGTAGTGACCTTCCCTCTGCTATCAAAAAGTTATACGGTCCCACTATAACATCGTCCTGTAATTATTCCACCTTCCGAATACACTATGTCGGATAGATACCGCTTCGTCGAATTCATAAACCTTTTATTAATCGCGGCTTATTATAACACCTCATTTTAGACTTGCCTGCATTAATCAAACAAACGGCTCGGTTCCTTTGTCAAAAGCTTCTTACAGGGGCCTCCTTGTAAACGTCGCCCCTTGTAAACGCCGCCACCACCGCCGGTAGGCGGCGCTACCGCCCTATCTTCCCACGCTCGAGCTTCTAGCTTCTCTGCAGTGGCGAATGATGGTGGGGGCGGGGCCCCAGTTGACCCCACCACACAATCACAGCAATCTACCGCCAACCACCATGGGGCCCCCTCAACTTTATGTTGCTGATTGGTCAGTTCGCGGTCACGTGACCTCATTCAAACGCCCGATGCATCTTGCGATATCGACCATTTAAAAGCATCGTCCACTGTCATAAGTGATAAATCATCAAAATTCCACCCATGAAAAGATAGCAGAAAATGTGCAAAATTACGCAAATTTACTAAACAAACTTGGTTTGAAACGAACACCTATTACTACTACCGTGGACCAAAATAGTTTTCGCTGAACTATGCAGTTGCTTATGCATCATGCACTTATCCCCTTCTCTTCCACAGAGGAACCACTAGTTTCGTCTTTCACTCCCCCTCTGTGATCTCCCCTGTCTTATGGGTGGGTTCAGCATCTACTCAACCATCAAATTCCAGCACGTTCAGACAACACCAGCGTCTCCACTCGTTCTTCGTCAATACCAGTCTCCCGTCCTTCCTTCATCTTCTCTCTACCTCATCATCCAACATATCATCCACCTGTCTTCTCCGTCTACAACAATGCTATATCTATGAGTTCTATTTGATTTAGCAGTGCCTTGAATTATTCCTGTAGTGTATTCTTCCAGTCCGTAACTAGCTTCCCGTTCTTGTCTTTGATCACTGTTCCAGCTTTTATTTCCTTGCTGTCGTCATCCCAGAAGACCTGAATAAGTATTTAATTTCGGTGTTTACCAGGGAAGATATCAGTTCACTCCCAGTACCAGAGGCTAAGTTCAAGGGGGCGAAATCAATCAATAGGGCAGTTAATTGTAACCCCGGAAATGGGAGCTCAAAATAAAGGCTGTGAAGAATGATAAATCACCTGGAGTGGATGGGATTCCGCCCAAACTACTATTGGAAATCGTAGAATAAATTAGTATACCACTTGCAACAGTTTTCAACTTGTCATTAGAAGAAGGAGTGGTTCCTTTAGAATGGAAGGAAGCAAACATTTTACCGTTATTTAAAAAAGGTTCCAGAAACAAGTGGAGAACTACAGACCAATGAGATTAACATAAATGATTTGCAAATTGTCAGTTCTGGGACCTATATTATTGGTAATATATATCAACGATTTGGACGATGATATAACAAGCAAGGTGTTGAAATTTGCGGATGATACAAAATTGTTTAGAAGGATTAAACGTGATGGATATAGACAGCATTTACAAGATGATCTTGACCGGTTGATGAAACGGTCTGAAATTGGAAAATGTGTTGTTCACTTTTGGGAAATGTAAACGAAGATGTACAATATACAATGTGGGGTTCTGTACTAAGTACTACTGTAAAAGAAAAGGCCTTAGGGTTAACCATTAGTGCTGATACGATGGTTTCAGAGCAGTGCGGTATTACCTCTTCAAAGGGAAATCAAATCCTTGGATTAATTAGGCGAAATATAACGTATACGGAAAAAGAGCTAATAATACCGCTGTACAAAACAATAGTTAGACCTCATTTAGAATATTGTATTCACACACACACACACACACACACACACACACACACACACACACACACACACACACACACACACACACACACACACACACACACACACACACACACACACACACACACACACACACACACACACAGACACACACACACACACACACACACACACACACACACACGCGCGCGCGCGCGCACAAACTTTCGTTCATTCAATGTACATGTCTGCCAAGAAGTGAAGGGTAATACGCTTTGACTGGATACTGCGCTATATAGAATATTACCTTTAATTTTGTGTTATTATTGCAGGGATCGGATATGGAATTGCAAAGGCCTTGGCAGCCGGGGGGGCTGAAACATTTGCACTCAGTCGAACACAGGCAGACTTGGATAAACTGAAAGCTGAGGTACTTGTTTTGTTTTCCATGCTAGCCGTTGTATACTGACTCACGTGATATTAAAAATCTAAATTGAAATGTTCCAGCAAGTATGAAATACCTGTAATTGTACGGCCGTTGTAACCGTAGAAACGAGAATAGGGGTGGGGGCATAAGAAAAACGTATCCTAGCAAACGTTCAATATAATAACATAAATTTAGAGGTCGCTTCCAAATGACGCCGTTTGCTCCAATAACAACTTTTCTATGAGACCAACCTAGGTGTGTAACTCAAAACGTCACAAGACTGTCACATGTCTTCTAATTAAGTCACACTGTCTGTTCATTGGGGTTGTAAATGTCTTTCTACTACATATATGACATTAATAGGGCACGGTGGTACTGCGAGTAGTGCGCCGGCGCGAGTAGTGCGCCGGCTTGTCGGCCAAGGCGACTGGGGTTAGAGGCCACTTCCTACCGTTTGGAAACTTGGGTAATGTAACTCACTTCACGTCGCCTGTACCTTGAGGAAGATACACCAAGAAGCGTTGGTCTCTTCAAATAGTTGTCTGTAAAAGTAAACGGAAAATATCCACCACAATGTACATCTGTAAAAATTTCGTTGACCCACAGAGCTGGTGATCGCTACCTGTAAAAGTCGCATTAACTCCATAGTTATCTCTCGATGACAGGACTACAATACGCGTGACGATAGCACTACTGTAAGATTACAATAATATATAGAACGAAACAAAGATCGGGTTTTAGTGGTGCCCTATTTGGGCAATGAACCAGGCCACGAGGTAGACTGTATTAAACAATGGACACAAAATTTTTTCACGTGTCTTATTGGAGCAGAAATTTTGAAAAGAGCAACAAGCGATCGAATGTTGAAGGGAAAGAGCGAAACGAGCGCTCGTGGATTTCATTTGTTAAATGTGTTAATGTTATTTTAGAATCCTGACATTCACACGGTTTGTGTCGACTTGGCCGACTGGGCAGCAACAAGGAAAGCCGTCGAAGAAATGGGACCAATTGATCTATTGGTGAACAACGCAGCCATTCTAATGACTACAAAGTTCATAGATCTAGAGGAAGCTGACCTGAAAAAGTAAGAAATTGTTTTGACCTTACCGATGTCTTTACGCATGTAGTTATTTTGTTCTATCCACATATATGTCAAAATGCCCAAGGCCAATAAACCGGTTGTTGTATTATCTGCTTATATAATTTAATAGTCCCCATCTTGTTGTACAAATCCGTATGATATGATGTTTTAAAACAGAAGAAATACATTAATTAATCAGTTTTTAGGAAGAGTAGTTTTGTTATCTATAGTTTTTAATCTAACGGCAATGCCAGGTTAAGAAAGAATAAAAGAAGGCTCAAGTAAGTACACTGTTTTGTCATGATTGTATCCAATAATTATTTAGCTTTGCATCAATTTCAGATTATTTGAAGTCAACGTCAACGCGGTTGTAAACGTGTCCCAGGTACGACGTAATCGTGTTAATGCGTAGTGCAAATAATAATAATAGATGTGTTTATGTGAGTGTATGCCTGTTTTTGCGATGTTTTGTTGTGTGTTAGAGCGTACACATTTGCGTGCACGCATATGTACATGCTTGATTTAAAGTTGTCAGTGCAATGATAAAATTAGAAAAATATACAATTAAATAACCAATCAGGAACATGCGATGTCGTTGAGAGACATCATTATGTAGTAATCTAAACATAAACGTTGTAAAGAACAAATGTTTAAATGTTTGCTAAAAACAATTCCACAATTATTATGATAATTGGTTCCATAATCACACAATAGATTTGTAGCAAATCAAGCTTGCGAGTTACTTTGCTTTCAATGAGACGGATATTATTCTAATGTGAAGTAAATATTATGTTAATACTAATAAACACTCGCACGCACACACGCACTCACATCCACACACACACACACACGCACAGCACGCACGCTCGCACGTACACCCGCACCCATACACGCGCGCACGCTAAACACGCGATACGCACGCACACACACACGCACGCACATTCACGCACGTGCGTCTATATTTGTTCAACCTCTACGTTTTTAAGGTGGTCGCCAAAGGCATGATTGCCAGAGGCAAAGGAGGTGCCATAGTCAACTTATCTTCCATTGCTGGTCGCATGGGTCTGTCGGATCTTCCGTCGTATTGTGCTTCTAAAGGCGCAATTAACATGCTTACAAAAGTAATGACCTTGGAGCTGGGTCCACATCAGGTAAGACAACACAATTCCAACGTAGAACACCTTTCGTAGTACACAACATATGGCTTTAAGTATGTCTATTATTAACTTATTAATATCGTCCACTCGTCGATGTCAGTATCCTGGATGCTGGAAGAAAGGAGTTTTGGTAGAACGGAAGAAATTACTTCGCGTCAGATGGTTGGTCAACAGATGGATGGCTAAGTAACTTGAATATAATATTCTTTGACACCACCTAGCGGATAATTACGGTTACAGCTAAAAACGTTTCCGTCCAAATAATATCCACCATTATTCCGTGAGACTTAGGAGCGCGATGCAGCCTAACAGGAAGACTGGCGAGAAACCGTATGAGATGGACTGGCCATTTGACAAGGAAGGATGCAGGCAAACTTGCAAAGAGAGCAGAGATGGAACAACATCGAGGACGCAGGAGAAGAGGAAGGATGCAACTGAGTAGGGATGACTGTGTGAGGAGAGACATTAGTAGGTCGGAGGAGAAGGGGAAGGATGCAACTGAGTAGGGATGACTGTGTGATGAGAGACATTAGTATGTCGCAGGAGAAGGGGAAGGATGCAACTGAGTAGGGATGACTGTGTGAGGAGAGACATTAGTATGTTGCAGGAGAAGGGGAAGGGTGCAACTGAATAGGGATGACTGTATGAGGAGAGACATTAGTAGGTCGGAGGAGAAGGGGAAGGATGCAACTGAGTAGGGATGACTGTGTGAGGAGAGACATTAGTAGGTCGCAGGAGAAGGGGAAGGATGCAACTGAGTAGGGATGACTGTGTGAGGAGAGACATTAGTAGGTCGGGGGAGAAGAGGAAGGGTGCAACTGAGTAGGGATGACTGTGTGAGGAGAGACATTAGTAGGTCGGAGGAGAAGGGGAAGGATGCAACTGAGTAGGGATGACTGTATGAGGAGAGACATTAGTGGGTCGGGGGAGAAGAGGAAGGATGCAACTGAGTAGGGATGACTGTGTGAGGAGAGACATTAGTAGGTCGCAGGAGAAGGGGAAGGATGCAACTGAGTAGGGATGACTGTGTGAGGAGAGACATTAGTGGGTCGGGGGAGAAGAGGAAGGATGCAACTGAGTAGGGATGACTGTGTGAGGAGAGACATTTGTAGGTCGCAGGAGAAGGGGAAGGATGCAACTGAGTAGGGATGACTGTGTGAGGAGAGACATTAGTAGGACGCAGGAGAAGAGGAAGGATGCAACTGAGTAGGGATGACTGTGTGAGGAGAGACATTAGTGGGTCGGGGGAGAAGAGGAAGGATGCAACTGAGTAGGGATGACTGTGTGAGGAGAGACATTAGTAGGTCGGAGGAGAAGAGGAAGGATGTAACTGTGCTGATGAGAAGTCGGAGGAGAAGAGGAAAGATGAAAGTTGGAGAGAAGGTGGTGCTGATGGGAAGTTATGTAAAGCAATAACATGAATGAGTGATTCGACAATACTATACCTGAATCTCACCCCGTTACAGGAAACAAGGAGGAAGAACAGATTCCCGTCACATAACAAAACTACTGCAAAAATTGTCTCTAGTCCTCTAGTCAAACCTACAGAACCGGTATTGTTATGTGGACGCCTGTGATTGGCCTACGTGGAATCATGTGACCGGTTTGGTTGACGTTACATTGTAACCACAGGATATATCGGTTATATTCGAGGCTATATTTGGCGGAGATAGATCGTAGAAATTGGTGGTGCAGAAAAGTTGATAAACAAGTGGAATTACTGACTGATAAGTATTATTCTTGCCTTAATATCATTCATAAATTTGCAATAAATATATATTGACTAACAGTTGTGCTTAAAGTAATTAGTTAAAGTATTTTAGAACACCTTAGTATAGTGAGTGATAATAGGGTAACTCACTTAGCCTTCGTCGATAAGTTGTAAACAAGATTTAACAAACCTGATTATGTGGCAGAAAAATAGGAGATAAAGTAACAACCATCAAACTACTTACATAAGATAATATCTGTGTAAGCCAGTACTTGCTAGATATTTTGATTAGGTAGCATTGTTGTTAAAATTAAGCAAGGGCGGCGCAAGTTCGTAATCTAAATAAATAAAGCAGCCTAACGTAACGTAATTGATTGTATTTAAATTAGGTCACTACCGGTAATGTTAGCGTTCGTGTCAGGATAAATAGTCGGCTGTGTAATTTAAATTTGTAACCTAAAGTGTGCTGTAGTACACAGGAAACAGTCTTTATAAAGACTAAGTTAGTTAAGTTATTAAATACATTCTGATCGGGATATGGCGCCTTGCAAGCGGCAAGTCAAGGCAAAGCGACACTTGGTGTGCGATCACTGCCACAGCTGGGTAGATTTTGCATTGTCCGGCTGTGGGAAGTCATGGGCAGAAACCATGAAGGAAGGATTCACCTTTCAGTGCATTGGTTGTTGGAAGGTGGAGTGTCTGCAGAAGGAGATAGTTAGCTTGACTGATATTGTGAAGGGAATGGAGATGGGAATTAGCAAGGAGGCAGGTCGAATGGAGAGAGGCGACAGGGAGAGAGGTGAGAATACTGCAAGACTGAAGGAGAATAGCAGTGGCAAGAAAACTGAGGAAAGAAGATTGAGAGGAGGGAAGGTGATTGGAGGGGAGAAATTGGAACATCGACAACAGAAAACGTGACAAGCGTGAAGGTAACAGGGAAGAAAGTGACCGTACAGAAGAAGGGGGGAAGATGGGACGGGAGAGGAGGGAGGAAAATGAGATGGGACGAAAGAAGAAGGGTCGAAAGGAAGTGAGAGCAAATGTGATAGAAGAGAAGTCGATAAAAGGGACGCTGACAGTAGGAAAGGTGACAAGAGAAAAATCGACAGGAAAGAATGGATCGGAAGAGAATGTGACAGGAGAGAAGACGACAGGGGGGAAAGACAACAACCAGACAGATGCAAACCGAAGAAGGAGCTATTCTAAGGCAGTGATTGAGGGGGCAATGAGGAAAGAGAAGATGTTTATGGGCGACTCCATTATGAGAAAGACAGACAAGACACTGAGCGAGGGGAAGGATGTCGTTGTTTGTTTACCGGGGGCTAAGATTGAACATGTGACTGACAGGGTAGAGAAGGTATTGGGACATGGCAAGGGGGGGTCTATACTGGTACATGTAGGAACAAATAGTGCAGACAGGGAGGGAACAACTGCGATAGTACAGAAGTATAAACAGTTAGTGAGGAAGCTAAAGAAGACAAGAGTTGAACAGGTTATTCTGTCAGGAATTTTGCCAGTAATGGGAGGAAGGGGGGCAACGTATAGAAACTGCAAGAGGATGGCGATCAATGCACTAGTTGAGCAGATGTGTGAAGAAGAGGGGGTGGGATTCACAGATTTATGGGGATACTTTGTTGGGAGGGAAGATATGTACATGAGAGATGGCCTCCATCTTAGTGGAAAGGGGGCAGCAGTTTTCTCAGAGAACCTGCTACGATCTGTTGACAGTGGGACAGGTTGCATCTATTTAAACTAGATTCGCAGGGGTGACTCACAGAAAAGCCTGAAAATGGAGGCATAGATAAAGACAGCACAAATAAATCAGCAAATAACTGTCTGGAATACTCTTCTGAAGCTGGATATAAATGAGTTTGTTTAAATGCAAGGAGTATAGTAAAAGAAATGAACTAAACATTCTGGTAGAAGATATTGAACCTCATATAATAGGTATAACCGAATCCTGGACCACCACCGATATATCAGATACTGAATTGGGACTGACAGGATATGTAATGTTTAGAAAAGATAGAATAGGAAGAAAAGGAGGTGGAATTATTTTATATATTAAAGAATCTATCCAGGCTTATGAAATAAAATTAGAAAGAGAAGCAGATTGCGAAGAAGCTGTTTGGTGTAACATAGTTACAGGAAACTCAACGTTAACAGTTGGGTTAGTTTATCGAAGTCCAAACATAAGCATAGAAGAAAATGAAAAAATACAAAACGTTATAAGGGAAGTAAGCAAATGAGACTGTATTATTATGGGGGATTTTAACCACGGGCATATACAATACAAATCTCTACAGAGTATGGGGAGTGAGGACCACAAGTTTTTAGTTTTAGTTCAAGATACTTTCCTTTCTCAACATGTGCTAGAACCAACCAGGGTGAGAATGTGTTAGACAGTTTTGTCCTCACAGAATGAATTAGTTGACAATGTCAAGATATGTGAGCCACTGGGGAGTAGCGATCACAACCAGATACATTTTACCATCAAAGTAAAATCAGAAAGGAATAGTAAAAAGCAGTATAGGAGAAATGAGGAAATATTTAGCAGAGATAGACTGGAATAACACACTGAAAAATAAGACGGCAACAGAATGCTGGAATATATTAAAGAGTGAAATTAAGTGCATAGTCGATAAATTTGTACACTTCAAAAAACAAGGAAAACGGTCCAAAAAGAAACACTCATCGAAAGAAGCCATTAGAAAAATTAAGTATACACAAATGATGTGGAAGTCATATAGATGTACTGGAAATGATGAAGACTACAACAGTTATAAAGAAGCACTTAACCAAGCTACAGCTGAAATTAGAAATTCAAAGAGAAGCTATGAACAACAATTAGCTAGTAATATAAAACATGACAGCAAGAGTTTTTATGCGTATGTTCGAAGCAAACAGAAAGTTCAAGATAAGGTCGGTCCTCTAGAAGATAATGCTGGAAATATAATATCAGAGGGATTCTTAATGGCAGAAGACTTGAATGAGTACTTTAGTTCAGTGTTTACCAGGGAAGATATTAGTTCACTGCCAGTACCAGAGGCTAAGTTCAAGGGGGCAGATTCAGACTATTTAGGACAATTAATTGTAACCCCGGAAATGGTAGCTAAGAAAATAAGGGCTATGAAGGATAATAAATCACCTGGAGTGTACTACTATTGGAAATTGTGGAACAAATTAGCATACCGCTTGCAACAGTTTTCAACTTGTCATTAGAAGAGGGAGTGGTTCCTTTAGAATGGAAAGAAGCAAACATTATACCGTTATTCAAAAAAGGTTCGAGAAACAAGTCAGAGAACTATAGACCAGTGAGTTTAACATCAGTGATTTGTGAATTATTAGAAAGACTAATTAAAGATCACATGGTGGATTTTCTTGTTAAACAAAACTTGATAAACGCATCTCAACATGGTTTTTTAAAGCGAGGTCATGCTTAACAAATATGTTATGTTTTTTTAAAAACATCACTAAGTGGGTAGATGAGGGATCACCAGTAGATATCGTCTACTTAGATTTTCAAAAAGCTTTCGACAAAGTACCACATCAAAGATTACTGCTTAAACTAAAGGCCCATGGCATAGGAAATGGTATAATAAAATGGATAGAACAATGGTTGATTGACAGAAGACAACGTGTAGTAGTTGTTGGGGAGGCTTCAAACTGGAAATCGGTATTGAGTGGGGTACCACAAGGATCAGTATTAGGACCTATATTATTCTTAATATATATCAACGATTTGGATGAAGAAATAACAAGCAAGGTGTTGAAATTTGCGGATGATACAAAAGTGATTAGAAGGATTAAAAGTGACGGAGATAGACAGGAGATCTTGACAAGTTGATCAAATGGTCTGAAAAGTGGCAAATGCTGTTCAATTTTGGGAAATGTAAATGCCTCCACACAGGACATGGGAACGAAGAGGTAGAATATACAATGGGGGGTACTGTACTAAGTACTACTGTAAAAGAAAAGGACTTAGGGTTAACCATTAGTGCTGATATGAAGGTTTCAGAGCAGTGCGGAATTGCAGCTTCAAAGGGAAATCAAATCCTTGGATTAATTAGGCGAAACATAACGTATAAGGAAAAAGAGCTTATAATACCGCTGTACAAAACAATAGTTAGGCCTCATTTAGAATATTGTATTCAAGCGTGGAGGCCATATCGCAGGAAAGACATAGATATGCTAGAAAGAGTGCAGAGGAGAGCAACTAAAATGATACCAAAAGTGTGGGATCTTAGTTACGAAATACGCCTAAAAATGCGGTTTAACAACACTAGAGACCAGGAGTTTGAGAGGAGATCAGATAGAAGTGTTTAAAATATTGAAGGGTTATGAAAATATTGATAGAAATATTTTTTTCTCAGTTAAGAAAGATAGAAGGACTAGAGGACATGAAGTTACATTAGCAAAGGAGCAGTGTAGATTGGATATAAGAAAGTTTTCATTTTCACAAAGGATTGTAAATGAATGGAACATATTACCTGCAGATTGTGTGGGTTCTAGTAGCGTGAATATGTTTAAAAATAAAATCGACACATACCTCAGACGGGCGGGATACACATAGATAAAAGGGTCGGACTCTCGATAAGCCAAAGGGCTTCCTTGTTCACCTGCCACCTAGAGTTAATTCTCTGGGTGGCAATCTTGTTAAATCTTGTTAAATCCTAACAAGCTGTGAAAAGTGTCCCTCACTGCTTCGTCACAAGTCAGTAGCAATTTATAAAAATAATAAAACAATCAAATAAAAAAATTATTTAAAAAAACACAATATGTTTTATTGACGGCTCTTTCATTTTTTAAACCCTAACATTTGTGAAGATGTCTAACCATTTCAACTGCGTGAAATAGTGAACATGGAGACATCCGGTGGAGCCGTTGTACAGGGCCAACTTGTTGACTGCCTACTTCCGGGAGAAACACACGAAAGCTAACTATAAGGTTACGTGAATAGTTTAAAAAAAAAAGGGATTTGGGGATGCATTAGAGGAGCATCGGAATTCAAATAGGTACAATAATAAAAACCTTACCTCAAACTGATCGACATCGATGTGTTTTGTATCACATTGCTGTGTTTCCTAGTACAGCGGCCTCTATCGATATGCCGCTCCACGCGTCTTTTTGCGAAAATGATGTCAATCAATCTTGACTGTCAAATTTATTTGTATTGTTTAACTGACATCATGTGATTCTACTTAGCCCAGACATATACGTTCACGTTATTTGCATCAAGAAAATTTTAATAATTATGGAAATAACCCATTTCTTTCGTTGATTCTTTGAATACATTTGCGTCCTATGCTGTGTAGAATGCCTTCGTAGTTGTATTTTAACTGCAGTAATGTCATTGGCGAGAAATTTTATTGGCATTGATTTTTATTTGGAAATATCGCAGAATATATTTTCGAGGAACTTTGTGGGATAGTGTTTGGCAAGAACTGTTTTGGCAGGGAATGTTTTGACTGGATTTTATTTGCAGGAATATTATTATTTACAACTAACCACTACGGGCGCTATGCGCAGTGCTTCGTTCGCCGGTAGAGAAATCAGTTCTGCCAATCAGCAAATATCTTTCTTCTAGCATCTATTGTAATACATGTATCATTGCGGGTGTTGACACAATATAAGGATTTTGTCTGCAATAATTATATAAGTTTTTGTTTATTTTGTTTAACTATACAACTAATGCTAGGTTTCGGTAACTTTCCGGTAATTACAGTCTATCATATTAAATAGGAACATTTTATATAACATATGTATGCATCTGCTGGCATCGTATCAAATAATTGTAAAAATTTAAGTGTGCTATGTTGATATCAGTTTAGACGTAAAGTACCATTTTAGATTCGCGTCAACAATGTGAATCCGACAGGCGTGATGACAGCCATGGGGAAACGAGCGTTTCCGACTGCTGCAAAACGTGAGGGAATATTAAAACGAACGCCTCAAGGAAAGTTTGCAGGTAAAGATATGTGATAGAACTGTTCAACCATTGTAAAATACCAGACGCTACTAACCGATGGAATTACATATTGCCTGACATAACATTCAAATGCATTTCTTTCGTTGTGTGTGTGCGTGTGTGTGTGTGTTTGTGTCGGAGTGTGTGTCTAAATGTGTGTATGGATGCTTCCCAGAGAACACGAGATGGTGTTCGATTCTACAGGTCTGCATAAAGTGTAAAGCGATTTGAGCAGTCCTGAAGACTGGATACTGCGCTATATAAGAATTTATCTTTACCTTTTTATATATTTTTATATGTATGTATATATATGTGTGTGTGTGTGTGTGTGTGTGTGTGTGTGTGTGTGTGTGTGTGTGTGTGTGTGTGTGTGTGTGTGTGTGTGTGTGTGTGTGTGTGTGTGTGTGTGTGTGTGTGTGTGTGTGTGTGTGTGTGTGTGTATACATGCATGTATGCATGTTTGCATGTTTGCATGTGTGCATGTGTGCATGTGTGCATGTGTGCATGTGTGCATGTGTGCATGTGTGCATGTGTGCATGTGTGCATGTGTGCATGAGTGAATGTGTGTATGTATGTATGTATGTATGTATGTATGGGGTCAGCCCACTGTTGGTTTTCCCATAGCCGACCATGTTAACGTTTTGTCTGATTATAAGAAAACGTGACCTATAAAATGTCTTAAACTTCTCACCTGCTGTTATCATCATCTCATTTACAGGCTGATAGATTTAAAAAAAAATTTCATACTTCCAGCTCTCGTAAAATGCCTGTATGTGTGACACCCGTCGATATTTACAAATGCCGGCAAGAATTACTCCGCAAACAGGTCACACAGGCAAATTGCTGCCAAATATCCTTCCGCTTATTAAAATCATCTAGATCCACCATTTTACAGTCAACACCTTCTACAATCACACATGAAAATCTTCCTACTCAAATGCATTTATGTCACAGCATGTGAATTTTCTAAAACAATCATTTCTCAAAAATACACTGCATTTTTCTTCGTGCAACGGACAGGAAGTCTAACTAGAACATGACCCCGTACGTATATATGTATGTATGTATGTATGTATGTATGTATGTATGTATGTATGTATGTATGTATGTATGTACGTGTGTGCACGCATACCCACACGCAAGCACACACACATACACACACACGCACGCACACTCATACACACACACGTCCATACGTACACACACACACACACACACACACACACACACACACACACACACACACACACACACACACACACACACACACACACACACACACACACACACACACACACACACACACACACACAAACACACACACACGCGCGCGCGTAAACACAGTAAAAGCAGTAGTCATTCAAATGAGTTTGTTTCTTTGCAGAAGTGGAGGATATCGTAAAAGCCGTGATGTTCTTGTTGAGTGACCAGGCAGACATGATCAACGGCGTTTCACTGTTTGTAGACGGTGGTCTAACGGTGGTCTAGAACTATTGATGGCACGACCGCGCGGACAAATCGAACTCTGCTGTATTCTATGCAGTAGACGTTGCTTTAGTAGTGGTTTAATAAACACGTGGCTGCTCAGTAGTGTTTAACGTGACGTAATTAATTTAGTAGATTTACTATTTAGTTGGCGTGGTTTTGGGTTATTTTGGCGGGAAACATGGATATATTACACATTCGGGATAATACTATATATAACAGCTAGTGTATTTTAGTATGTACACTGTATTCGAGACAATAATAATACGTCTATATTGTGCCAACTAAGATAACATATGTGGTTTGTTTTTAATTTTAAATAAATAAATACATAAAACAATGAAATTGTGTCTAATGATTATTTGATATGTGATTATAGGTTATCTTCCATAATGCCTCATTATTCTTCAGTACATAAGTAACTAAACTACAATTTATAGCAATTTAGTGAAATGTTCAATGCTGCGATGTGTAAAATGTTCGGTCTATCGTAATGCGTGAGTGTTATTGCATTGGTTGAAGCAGATTATCACATTTAATTAATGAATCATTTATAAAAGGCATATAACCTTTAAATCCGTTACAATTAAAAGATGCTATGTTGATTTCCATTATTAGTCCTTGGTACTAAAACATTTTCTTAAGTGTACACCCGCCGGCCAGTTTTCCAGTTTTTCAGGTTAAAGAACATAGATGCATCATTGCACATAACATCGATCTTGAAAGATACATAGATGCATCATTGCACATAACATCGATCTTGAAAGATACATAGATGCATCATTGCACATAACATCGATCTTGAAAGATACATAGATGCATCATTGCACAAAACATCGATCTTG
The DNA here is from genome assembly GCA_963995525.1 of Escarpia spicata. Taxonomy (NCBI): domain Eukaryota; kingdom Metazoa; phylum Annelida; class Polychaeta; order Sabellida; family Siboglinidae; genus Escarpia; species Escarpia spicata. The sequence goes on from OZ023210.1 coordinate 61,577,605, forward strand.
AAAGATACATAGATACATCATTGCACAAAACATCGATCTTGAAAGATACATAGATGCATCATTGCACATAACATCGATCTTGAAAGATACATAACTTGCATGTCTAGTTTTTAGTTTTACACATTTTGCATCTAGATTACGTACGGACTTAACATACAGAGACAGTTCATCCACTGTGTCCGTGGGGTCAAGTCGCGAGATGAAAGCTGACAGGAATCGTCCTTCATTCACTTTGAGTTGATGTCGCCCTTTCCTCGTGTCGATCACAGCCTTATTCCCTTTCTTCCGCATTTTCGGAGCGTCCGGCGCAAGGTTTCCTGTAGCAATCACAGCTCGCGGGAGAGTCTTAGCCGACGCGGATCTACGGTACCGAACGGAAGTATCTCGAGTACTCAAGCTGACGTTGGTCAACACAGGTCTCGGATCAGTGGTGGATACTGGATAGTGGATACTGACCGGCGCAGCTAAACACGGAGAGTCTGCCGATCTTCCGCCGTGAGCTTTGTCTTCGGCTGAGGCCAGATCGGCTGGCCTGAGTCCCTCCATTTGACGGCTGTCATATCATATCGTAGTTCCACCATTTCTGCTCTAATCGCACGAAACTCAGCAGGATGTGTCCGAAGTCGATGTTGTTGACGTCGAGCTGAGGCAAAGTGGACAGGTCTGTGACCGCGAACAACGGCAGTCTTCTCGGCGCCTTGTGAATTAACGAGATTGTCACCCAGAGAATTAACTCTAGATGGCAGGTGGACAAGGAAGCCTCTTGGCTTATCGATATTAATTCAACCCTTTTTATCTAAGTGTTTCCCGCCCTTCTGAGGTATGTGTCGATTTTATGTTTAAACATTTGACTTAGGTCAGTCACTCGATCTTACAATAGCCTTTACTCTTTCCAGCAGGTTAAAACCAGGAGTCACATGTAACGAGATTTAACGAGCTTTAACGACATTGCCACCCAGAGAATTAACTGTAGACGGCAGGTGGACAAGGAAACCTTTAGGCTTATCGAGATTCCAACCTTTTTTATCTACGTCTATCCCGCCCTTCTGAGGTATGTGTCGATTTCATTTTTACACATATTCACGTTACTAGTTGTTACGTTCCTTGAACTACTGCGTTCACTAGTGCAGAGCGACGAAGACAGCCAGGATGAGCCTGGTCAACCCTCATCTTACGCCACGAATACCTTACACTTAGCCAAGCGGGCAGGTAGCGTAAGAGCTCAATGAACACGTCACCAAACAGCACGATACGTTTGCTCGCGGCGTAAACCTCATATAGAAGCCAAACCCAGACTTTAATCCGAGATCGCAATTGTACAACTGAATAAGGCCAGGTCCTGTATGCTATGAGCTTTGTCTAAATTATGGTATAGTAATACATGCAAAGCTATAACGAAGGATATTATCTATTCAGTGATACAGTCTGTATCTAACGTACTAAACAAAAACACAACATACATATAGGACGATGTTATAGATGAACATAACCTGATGACATGTAAACAGAATACTGTTAATGTCCGTGTAAAACTTAAATGTTTAATTTTCATGTGACCACGACGCCGCCTGGCGATCGATCACTAAACATTATAAGTCCTTTGTGAAAATTAGAACTTTCTTATATCTAATCTACACTGCTCCTTTACTCATGTAACTTCATGTCCTCTAGTCTTTCTATCTTTTTTAACTGATAAAAATATTTCTATAAATATTTTGATAACCATTCAATATTTTAAACACTTCTAACTGATCCCCTCTCAATCTACTGGTCTCTAATGTTGTTAAACCATTTTCTTTTAGGTGTATTTCGTAACTAACATCCCTCAGTTTTTGTATTATTTTAGTTGCTCTCCTCTGTACTCCTTCTAGCATATCTATGTCCTTCCTGCGATATGGCCTCCACGCTTGTATACAATATTCTAAATGAGGCCTAACTATTGTTTTGTAATGCCTTTCTAAAAACAATCTACACGTGCCCCGACTCTCCAAGATGGTGCTTTCTACCTGACAGGTGGCTTTTTATACCTAGTCGTAAACAGCCGACTGTTGGTGTATTAGCCTGGCCTATGTACTTTAACAAAATGACAAGGAAATAAGATTCTGAAAATATATAAATAGCAGAAATGCTACAGTGACACAGCTGTATACTAAAGTGCACAACCTTGCCGATTGTATGTGCTAATCCGATCTTCAATCAACTACGCTACTGCGTCACATTTGTTATTGTGCTGACATCGTCGGAAGTAACGCTACAAGTCGAGTTACTATGACACGTGACGTCTGTCTTCGTCGCTCTGGCGTTCGCCATCAAAAAACACATCGTTAATGACGGACGCATTCATCGTCCTGCTTTGTACTGTTGTCGTTTCGTTTTCGTGACACACAATTTGAGTGGCTGTGACTGTGTGATAGTACAAGGTGAGAGGTGGTGAGTATGATAACATAAGGTGAGTGGTTGTGACTTTGTGGTAGTACAATTTGAGTGGCTGTGACTGTGTGATAATACAAGGTGAGAGGTGGTGAGTGTGGTAATATAAGGTGAGTGGTTGTGACTGTGTTAGTACAAGGTGGGTGGTTGTAAATTAATGTGTCATAGTACAAGGTGAGGGGATGTGACCATGTGATAGTACAAGGTGAGTGATTCTGTCTGTGTAATAGTACAAGGTGAGTTCTTGTGTCTGAGTGATAGGTCGAGCTGAGTGATGGTGACTGTGTGGCAGCGCAATGTTAATCTTCATTCCTTCCATGCACAGACTCAACGATTGAGAGGATGGTCCATTCAGACCATATGTTCTTAACCTTTTTTCGGCAGCGACCCAAATTCCGGTCAAGGAACTCATCTAACGACCTATGCCTTCAGTAATTATTAGTTAACTTGTAATAATGGGTTAATAATTGTTAAATACACATGTATATACGTAACATCGGTAAATAATAATTGAATATTGTTATTAAACTTTAGTACTGAATAAGGACGAATTTCGGCTGAATGAAACATAATATCAGGGGTTTACGGGATGCAAGATCCTGCGTCCTATACGCATAGAGTAAGGTGGGACAAAGCGCCCATGTTGGGGCATAGCGCCCATGCCACTATCTTGGCGAATATTGCATTTGTTAGCTCCACATAGCGATCAAATGATTAATTCCTGAGTCCTGACGACACATCAACGTGCTATGGTTTTACAGAATCGAACACAATGTAAGTACAACTGATTTACCGTTTTATATTGTATCAGCTGCATTTTCATGCCTTCAGTTACGGTGAGCTATAAAAGAAAATGTCATGACTCGAATGTTCTCAGCATAGACGCCAGTGGGGCATAGCGCCACCTGTGAATTGGGGCAAAGCGCCCATGCCTGCGCGCTATGCCCCATCTGTAATTATATTAATCATTGTTTGTGTTTAGCGCGCGCACACACAAACACACACACACTTATTTATAATACGGTGTGTATGTGTGTGTGTGTGTGTGTGTGTGTGTGTGTGTGTGTGTGTGTGTGTGTGTGTGTGTGTGTGTGTGTGTGTGTGTGTGTGTGTCTGTGTGAATTTTTTAATGATAGAATTAAGGACAGAGTATACGAGGTGAAGGAGCAGATTATAGAATACCAAAGCACTCACTAAAGCGCCATTGCTCTCGTGTTGTACAGCTCCCTGGCGTTGTTGCTATGGGCAGCAAGCGTTGTGTTTTCTCAAGTGCATTTGAAGCACAATTGGTAGATTATGCAAAGGAGATGGCCAAGAGAATGTACGGATTGACATCTATTGATGTCAGGCGTTTGGGTTACGCTGTTGCCGCAAAATTGGGCATACATGAAACGCCACCCAGAGTTGTCGATTCGTGCGCCAATTTCCACTAGCCTGGCACGTGTCGAAGGTTTCAACCGCGATGCAGTTATGGCATTTTTTGCTTTGTACAAAGATGTCCTGCAAGGAGGGGGTCACAGCACAGCTATATCGACTCAGCTCTGTTCATGAAGTAGCTCAAACGATGTCGCGATGGCCGGCTGCACCAAAGACCATCCACACGTACTTCTGTTGGATGGACACGAAAGCCATAAAAACGCTTGAGGCAATCGACTTCGCCCAGGAACATGGGGTCATATTGCTTACATTTCCACCACACTGCGCACACCGGCTCCAACCACTCGACCGGACTTTTTTTAAGTCACTGAAGTCTGCGTTCAGCCGTTCATGTGACAAGTGGCTTACGTCCAACAAGGGACGTGCCATCACTCAGTATGATGTGATGCCATCACCCAGTATGATGTGAGCAAGCATACAGTTCTACTGCTACAGTGCAGTCTGCCGTCAAAGGGTTTGCAACGTGCGGCTTATGGCCATTCAACGACAGCAAGTTCGATGCAGAATTAATGTACTTGAATTGTCGTTCATTCAGCCTGTCGATACTCCTCAAGTCACAGCCCTGGATGTGATCGTCACTTAGGTTGCCAGCACCTGAGTCACCACCTCTCCAGCTACTGTCCCGACAATCTCAGCACCACACCACCCCATAGCAACCAGCTCTCGAAGCTCCAGTCTGTATGTCGCTGCCACCCATGTCGTCACCGGACACGTTGCCCCCCCCACTGAAGCAGCCAGCGCTCCAGATGTCGCCACTGGTGTATCTGCACCGGCAGTTTCTGTCGAACATCCTACAAGTCCTGCAGGATCTGAAGGTGACATTCGCGCTATTATTATGAGCTGCTCGCCACCACCGCCGAACAAGAAGCGTAAACATGTAGCGAGAAGAACCACCAGTGTCGAGCTGACTTCTTCGCCATACAAGTTAATTGCTGAGAAGAAACGCGACATGAAGAAACCAAAACGTTCGCTGGTGGTAAAGAAAATCAGCGAGATCAAGCTGCCCAAATCAGCACAAGAGCCTACTGTTGGTCCGTCTGGGATGTCAAACCAAGAAAAGAACACCGACGAAGATACATAATGCGTCGTTTGCTGCGAGCCTTACGCCAACAGCAAGTCCAAAGAGGCTTCAGTGTCTGAGCTGCAAGAAATGGGCACACGCCGCGTGCACTGCAGGCGACCCATACTACATTTGTCACAACTGTGAATCAGACTCAGACTATTTGGATGAACAAATTCAAGAGCACGTCGTCATAGCACATGTCGCTACACTGAAGCCACCAGCGAACTGCATTCAGGTTCCCTGGTGCGATATCGTTCTTTGTTCGTGTTTCATTTGGTTGTAGGCTGCCTTTTGTATGTGCATTAAATAAAGTTATGTATTGTTGTTATTAGATAATCATTTTGTAGCCTACTGATAAAAAAATACATGCAATTCCACATGGGGCATAGCGCCCATCCCATGTGCGCTTTGCCCCACCTACGGGGCAAAGCGCCCAAATCGGGTGCATGCACATAATTAATCACACTACAAAAACATATTATTCGAATCATGTCAGATTTGCACGACATATACTCAATATAGTTACCGACATATTGTAGATATTTGTAGGTATATTGCATTAAATAGAGCCAAACGTTATGACGATATGTGTTACCCTGGGCGCTATGCCCCACCCTACTCTAGAAACAGTACCCGGACGCGTGCAAAAATAATCGTTACATCCCACTGGACGCATGCGTACACAATGACATGTAACAAAAATATACATTGCTTATGAATGTCTTTAACTTGGTAGTGTATTACAGAATCAGTCCTTTCGAATAACCATTCCCGTAGGCGTATGCTTCCTGATTCTGAAGACTGGCCTCTAGGGACTGGGGTAATCGCGAACCAGAATACCCTTCCAATCCGTGCGCTTGTCCTTTCAGGCTTCAGCGTTTGAGCGCAGTTGATGTGCGTTTTAAGACTTTCTAATTTATTAGCGCTATAGCGTTGAAAAACAAAGCTACCTGCGAACATTCTTTTGTATAACTAACCGCTCGTTATCATCAAACAAGTGACGGAATGTACGGCGACAACAGATATTGCAAGCACTCCGATCGCGATTCCCATCCCGGGGCAAATCGCACCAGTCGCTCGTCCAACAATTGATCCGATTTGATACCTCAGTGTTTTTATGCCATCATTCCACATTGTTTCAGATATACAGTACATTTTTATAAAATATTGATTTGAGGGCACTCTTGAGGAACAAATAGCGCTCGGATTTCCGTCAACATGTGATTTATTAATATTGCTTGTTTCGAATGCGGCGTGCAGTAACCCGCAACAGCAGCGGCGCACACTGATTCAAACGTAAGCGAGCGCTATTTGGAACAGTATATTTCTGAAACGATGTGGAATGATGGAATAACTGCATTGAGGTATGATATTTAGGCATAACTGTCATGATGCCGAAATCGGAGTGGGCCAGGATTCTACACAACATCACAATTAAGTGTGCACAAAGTAATGCGCAGTTCCATCTGCTGCTTTTTGGCTATTCCAATGCTACTGTCATCACCACGGTCAAGTTTCCCGTCACCGAAACAAATTCAGGAGCCTTCCAAAGTGAGTCGTGGCTTCCTCGAAATCCTTAACGCAGCATTAGGAGATTTTCCAATGTGATATTTACCCGCAAGCCAAGGCATCTGGCAGACTAGCACGCCCTTTCCTAAGGGAGAAAGGCTGATCTAACTTCCAAAGCTACATCGATTATCAAGTGGAAACATCAACAAACAAAACGGTATATTGTAACGACGCATTTTGTTAAGTTTTTGTTAATATCAAACTATTAATAATAACCGGGTTTACATGGGTTGTATAAGTTGTGATATTTAGAAAACAATACTTACAATGAAAAAAGAGCAATAAGGGGGACCTTCGCTACAGGTATGGGACCCCCTCAAAATACGGCTGGGGGTCCCGAGGCCATTTGAATACAAACATCCAGGTAAACCTCTGTAATATTATTTGCCAATAACAGAAGCTTGCAAGATGGACAATAGCTGCGTCTACACGGACGGCGATTTAACCCGGGTTAAAGATAACCCGGGCTATTTTAGCCCGGGTTAAACCTGTGTAGCGTCTACACGAAGCTTAATTTAACCCGGGTTAAATCTGTAGCGTCTACACGAAGCATCTCGGTGCACTGAGATCAGTACGACGTAAGTGGTGCGTTGTAATGCCAATAGGGTGCGTTACTTATTCTACTTCCGGAATACAAATTGTCTAACAATAGTTACAATACACCCTTGAATAAATTGACAAATATCGAACATGTACGTCAACCTCATCGCAATCATTAGGCTGTTCATGCAGATGATGAATTGTAGACGGCAGCTGTGTGAACTGCAGCACAAAGCGCGACTGCGGCGCAAACGTAGAATGGAATCATTCAGACGGCGGCAAAGGCGCAACTGTTTGACAGGTTTACAAGTGCTGTCATCCATGCCTGATGGAAGAAGTGGGGTGATTTGGAGACTCCCAAAGAGTACCGATTGGTGGGACAATGTGGTAACACACTGGCGTCCGTCTCAATGGTTGGAGAATGAAGAGAAACACGTTTGAGGTAACTGGTTTTGTTGGTAAAAGCTCACGAAAATAATTAATAATATAACGTTAGGCCTACAAGGCAAAGGGAGTAGTAAATCTAGGATATACCTGTATTGTAAACACAAATAATGAAAACCATAAGCAATGCCGCTGCCGGCTAATAAATTCCAGGCCTAACACACAACATGCATACATTACATAAATGTCATACACTATACACTACTACCTTAAAATGTACTGTAACCTACCAGCATAAGTACAGAGGTAGACATTTCTATATCCTAGAATCAATGTGTTTATTACCATTTATTCTCTGACTAGGTTACGCTTGTGTGCGCCAATTGCCGGGCATCATCTCGGTTTTTTTCGATAGAGGGAGCATTTGAAAGATTCGTACATTTTCGGATAGGATTCGCAAAAATGAATGAGGTTAGTCCGACTGCCTCCGCCGGAAGGTATCCTACTTGCAAGACATATGTGCATATTTCGATATATAACTCACGGTAATAATTAATAGCTGTGTAATTTGTTTAGTTTGAAAAATGGTGTTGATTCAAACGGGTTTTGTTTAAGGAAAGGGGTTCATTATTAATATGGGGTTCGGACGAAACCCCCCAGGTTACGGTCTTGGTGACACGGCATTGCAGACAGTCACCGGCTCGATGCGGTAACCTCAGAAAAGGACCTGGGACCAAATTATCCACTTTTAGAACAAATCACATTGAGAAGCTCTTTGGGAAGAGTGTCACGATGACCAATCGAGTACTCAATGACACAGCGAGACATTCCACACACCTGACAATTAGAAATACTTGTTTACGAAGGTCCAACGTTTTGTGTCGCATGATTAGTACAGGAAATGAAAGTCATTTTAAGCGGCTAGACGAGTGATGTCTTTTAACAGTAACATTCAGAAGACAGAACATATATCGAATGAGTTTCTCATGATTCTAAATTATTCTCACCGTGTTCATCGATGATTGTGTTTAAATCATTACAAAATGAGAGAACAAAGCGATAAACTTCAAGCTCTGCGGGCAGCTGGACTGAGGACCAAGTTATCTATATAGAAGGGTGCGTATTTTGACTATAACCTCAAAATGCACCCATCATGAGATCTCCGACGGCAACCCCTTGAGGCATCCAACTGCACTCCCTTGACGCTCCTCCAAATCAACCAACTGCACCCCCTTGAAACCTAGGCGGAACGGTTTTCCCTGGAGCAGAATTCCTTTGCTTTAGTAAAGGGGGTGCACCCGTAGCTAAAGGGCATGAGTTTTTGGATTATTGCATGGCCTCCCCGCATGGCAGCTAGCCAAGTTACAACGGGTGCAGAACAAAGACGCGCGCATTGTTTCCCGGGTCCCTAGACGATCTCACATCACGCCAGTCCTTCGCGCATTACATTGGTTGCCTGTGCGGTATCGTGTGCAATTCAAATTGCTCACACTGACCTACAAGGCAATCCACGACGAAGGCCCATCCTACATCAAAGACATGCTGGTGCAACACAATTCGAGAAGATTACTTCGGTCTGAGGGCAGGCTTTTGTTGGCTGTGCCCATGTCAGTAGGTGGGCAGGGCCTTCTATGTGGCTGCACCCACACTGTGGAACAACATACCCCTACCCATTCGCCTGGCTCCATCGAACAATAACCGCCTTTTAAGGAGACTCCTCTGGAACGTCGTCAACAAACCAAAGAGGCCCCGCCCGAGACGACGCAGCTCAAGAAACAGGCAGCGGACACGGCACAGCGAACGACAGCGCTGCCTCCTGACGGTCAGTATGAATAGACAGGCGCAGTACGACAGGATTATTGCTCTGAAGAACTCACTGAAACACAAGCTGGTCAATGTGGAGAAGCCCTGTTTCGGGCGGATGATAGATGCGCATACGCCATACTTACAGTGGTTCGACATCCAGAATGAAATCAGGGTCGACACGCGGACGAAACTGTTGCGTGAAAAGCTGACGTTTATGCGGAACAAGTAGCATGCATCTCTCGCGTCATCATGGGAACAATGGAAGACTCGTTCAAAGGCGCTGTTATTGCATGAGTACAATTACGAGAATTTTAATCGGCTCGTTTAATGACCGTTTATACCTGAAATAAGACTTTGTCCGCATTTATGTTCCTGTCATATGATAAGTGGTCTTTAGTTTGTCATTTTTGTAGATTTGGATATTGTACGTCAATCTAGTATTTTTTTTATATTTTAAAAATAAATGGCTACGACTTTTGACCGACTATTTAAAATGTACTTGCAATTTGCTCGACACGGCCACACCACGATTTTCTGGCTATCAGAACAGTATTGAAAACAAGGTAGGATTTCCCCTCGGATGTTCTCCCGGTTCATTTCCCTCCAAATACATTTGCCATACTTAAATGAATAGGTATACGTTGCCCCTTTTAGAGTTTATGTAATAATTGCTCATTAAATAATTAAAAACCTAATTGCAATTCTGAAAATAAAAAGTAATTCTATATCGAACAAATTACATATTTCATAAGCCAGAATGTAAGACACAAAATGTACTGTAATTTTATATCTCATATAGCTATACAATTATTTATTTACTTCAGTCACTTCCGACAGCACGATTCCGGAGAGCGATATATACACTAATTGTTTCCAATATACAATTTTGGGCAAATTCTTTCTCTCTACGTTGCTGTTCAGCTATATGAATGAATACCTGGCAATAGACAGTGGTATACATTTGGTAGGAATAGTCTTTGTTCATTAATTGCAGCGTGACTGAATGGTTCCCAGAGAAGTCGAGATGGTGTTCGATTGAACGGGTCTGCCAGGAAGTAAAATGTAAAGCGCTTTGAGCAGTACTAAGGACTGGATACTGCACTATGTAAGACTTGCCTTTATATATGATTATATATATATATATATTACACACACACACATGTATATATATATATATATATACACACACACACACACACACACACAAATATGTATATATATATATAATGTATTGTTATCGACGGTAGTTTATTTATTAATGCACTGAAGTAAACACGTGTATTATCGAAGCGAAGTTAACATTATATATGGAATAATTGTTAAACAAAATTGTTTGTATTACTTTACTTATAGTTGTTACCCGATATTTGTAGCAATACAAATATACTATTATTATATTATAATATATATAGTATTATCTCGAATGTTTGATATACGCAAGTTTACTACTCTACAAGAGGCGCCAAAATCATAATTCCGATATATATAGTCCTCAAATAATCTACAAAAGCAGCTACGTGGAATAACGCGGTAGAAGAAGGTCTCGCCAATGGCAGGTTCACCTCCAACCAGATCGCATAGAAACATAGTGTCTTCAATCATCTACTAAATGGTAAATCCGTTCAATCATTGCGTTATATTAAGTATCGCTGAGAAGCCACTAATTGTTACCTGTTCACATTTGTTACACTAATACATCGATAATGTGTATTTGCAAAGAATACGACAGAATTCGATTCGTACGCGTAGACATGCCATCAATGGTTCTAGACAGCCATCATAACTTCGTCTACAAGCAGAGAAACGCCGTTGACCATGTCGGCCTGGTCACTCAACAAGAACATCACAGCATGCACGATATCCTCCACTTCTGCAAAGAAAGAAACACATTTGAATGACTTCTGCTGCTCTGATGCCATTGCGAGTGTGATATATACGCACGCACGCACGCACGCACGCACACACACACACACACACACACACAAACATGAGTAGTATATAGGTAAGGTTGGCGCTCGCCCCGCCCCTTTTTGACCTACTTTAGGCCTAACTACGTGCATAAAAAACGTCCTTATCTTTTTCGGGAACCTACTTATAAAAAAAGATCAAAGGGTTTTGTGTAACCTGAGAGAAACCGGGAACCTACTTATAAAAAACGTGATTGATGGCCTGTCATTTTTGATTGATAATATTAAGGCGCCATCTAGCGGTTAATCCAGTAACTGATGATATTTAGGCGCCATCTAGCGATTAACCCCTAACTTCAAAGCGATAATATTAAGACGCCATCTAGCGCTTAATCCAGTAACTGATGATATTAAGGCGCCATCTAGCGATTACCCCTAGCGATCAACTTCAAAGCGTCTATAACCGAGATAAAACCACTCATAGACGCCGGCGCCGGATTAGCTCTCCTGGGAGCGCGTTCGACTAGGGATCGAAAGATTTCGGGTCCGAATCCGTACGTCGGCACCTTTTTAGATGCGCCATCTGTGACTATATAAGCGGTGTCGGTAGCGCTTTATCGGTAGTAGTCATGTTGTCGTCGGAACCGATAAAGTTTGGCGGCTCGCGCTCCTTCTTGTCGAATATGTACAGGTGCCGATTGACGGCGTACGGTCGGGTCTTCCGATCCGTCGAGCACGCCTATCAGTATAGGAAAGCGATGTTCAACGAAGACCTCGCATGCGCCGCGTGAATCAAAAGTGCGCGATCGCCCTACGTAGCGAAACGACTCAGTTACGGTATTCGAAAAAAGAGAACGGGAACCGAATGGAACGTCGTTAGGGTCGCTTGTATGAAGGGCCTCTTGATGAGTAAGTTCGGCGGGGAGTTGAAGGCCGATCTGTTGGCCACCGGGGACGCCGAATTGGTGGAGTGCGTACCGAGTAGGGAGGGTTTCTGGGGTACCAGGATTGGGGACGTTGCGGGAGAGAACAAGCTCGGTAAACTGTTGATGGAGGTGCGCGACGTTTATAAAGACGCGTAAAAAACATCAGCCAGTATCAGTCGTGAAAATGGGCGGACCGTTGTTGAAGCATCCGTTTACGTGTATAGTATCAGGGCCTACGGGATGCGGTAAGACGACGTTCGTCGACCGTCTGATACGACGCGCTATGATCGATCCGGCGCCCGAAAAAGTCCTGTGGTGTTACGGGCAGTGGCAGACCGCCTACGCGTCTATGTCTCCGGAAATAGAGTTCGTAGACGGCCTGCCGACTAAGACGCATTTAGACGGTAAAAAGAGGACGCTTTTAGTACTCGACGACCTCATGGAGGAAGCCGATAGCGGGGTGACGGCGCTATTTACTAAAAAAAGTCATCATTGTAATACGTCGGTCGTACAACTCCGACAGAACATGTTTCCGAAAGGGAAAGAAAACCGCACAATCAGCCTGAACGCCCAATACTTAGCGCTATTTAAGAACCCCCGAGACGCTGGTCAAGTCGCTCACCTAGCGAAACAGATGTATCCGGGAGAGGTCAAGTACATGATAGAGTCTTTCAAAGACGCGACGTCGACGGCGTACGGCTATCTCTTCGTCGATCTGAAACAGGAAACGGAAGAGTACATGCGCCTGCGTACGTGTATATTTCCGGACGACCCCCTTCAGTACGTCTACGTACGGAAGGGTGGTCAACTATAAGTAGAGAGGGACGTCGCCGCGTACGCATTAGTCGGTATGACGGGAAGACGCGCGGTGGTAGCGGCGAAGCGACGACCGAAGGCGGCGACGACGTTTTCGGAGCAACGCCTGAAGAGACAAATTTTCGCCCTGCAGTTGATGGATAGACATAAGCGGAACATCGATCTGCAAAAAGCCGTTCTCGCCCACTCGGAGGTCGGTCTCATATGTAGTCTATGCGATTGCGCGTACAATATTCTGAGAGGGAACGTGAAGGTGTCGCCGAAGCAGAAACGCGTGTTGACGAATTACAGAGATCACCTGCGTGACCTGGTCAACAAACGAATTCCGGTGAAGCGGAAGCGAGCCATCTTGCAAACGGGGGCGGGTGCTTTTTTGACGGCCCTGCTAGCGCCGTTAGCGAGCACCGTTCTCCTGCCACTACTCAAACAGATCATCGGGGGTTAATCCATGCAGTACGCGAAGAAGATGGCGATGGTCGACCCGCGATTGGTGGAAAGTCTCCTTCAACCGCAGCAGCCGTCGTCGAGCAGCACGCCCCGATCACGTGTACTGAGTAGCCTGGACAGCGACATGAAAGATATTCTAGAGCGATCGGATTTATCCGAACGCGATAAGGTGGTGTCGTACAATCAGCTGCTGAGTCGCTACAACACTATAGAGGCGGCTCGAACGGCACAACCGGTACGCGTGTCGATGGTCAACGCCGACGGCGGCGAGATACCACAGCCCACGGCGGCGGCGGCGCCATCGTCGGAGGCCGTAGAGCGCGAAATCGTAGCCAGCATGCTGAAAACGCTGAAAGGGAAGGCGAGTCTACTTATCGCGAAAATGAAAGCCGATCCGTTGTGTCGATGGAACGACCGCGGCGAATTCGTGTACGACGGTAAAATGATCGCGGGGAGTAACATGGTCGATCTAGTGAACGATCTCATGCGAACGAGAACGAAGACGACGCAGCCCCTAGGATGGCGCGCTTTCGGGTTGAGTATGAAGGGTATGAACATTCCTATGGAGTTCGTCGGCAACGCGCGCTATCGGGAGTACATGGAGCGACGGCGGCGGCGGTCAAGAGAAGAGGAGGAAGCGGGATCGGTCAGTTCAGCGGGGAAGGCGGTGCGACGACGACGTTCTAGAAAGAGAGCGTTGGACGCGGGGGAATCGATGTGACGATGCCGCCGATACAACGAACGGTCGCCGTCGTCTGTCTCATCGTCATCGCGGTTATCGCTCTCTATATAATATTCGTCGTTCATTGGTCGTCGTCGTCATGGTGTCCGGGTGGAGTCGTCGTCGTCGTCCAAAACGAAACCTTCGACAACGAAACGACGATGAATTGAATGAACTCTACTTCGATCCGAAACGGGCGGGCAGTTACGGAGGCGTCGACGCGTTGCACCGGGCGTCAAAGGGGGGACGACGACGACCGGATGTCGAGAGGTGGCTAGCGGCGCAGGACGCTTATACCCTACACAAACCGGTTAAAAGACGTTTCAAACGACGTTGCGTCATCGTGGGCGGTCAAAACCAGCAGTGGCAAGCCGATCTGGTCGATCTGACTAGTTTAAAAAAACACAACGACGGTATAACATTTCTATTGACGGTCATCGACGTGTTTTCGAAGCGGGCGTTCCGTTGAAGAATAAGTCCGGCGCGTCGCTCGTCGCGGCCTTCGCGCGTCTGCTGAACGACGCGCCGCCGAAAGCGCTGCAGACCGATAAGGGGACCGAGTTTCTGAACCGACCCCTGCAAACGTTCCTAAACAGTCGCGGCGTTCATCATTTCGTGACGCATAACGAGGAGACTAAAGCGAGCGTCGTGGAACGATTCAATAGGACTTTGAAAACGCGCATGTGGCGTTATTTTACGAAACACGAGACGCTGCGCTACGTAGAGGCGTTACCGGATTTCGTGCATTCGTACAACAACGCCTATCATCGAAGCATCGGTAGGACGCCGGCGAGAGTCGACGCGACGAATCAGGAGGACGTATGGCAACGCCTGTACGGCGGCGGCGGTAGGGAGAAAAAACCGAAACTTCGCGAAGGAGATCGCGTGCGTATCAGTAAGACGAGGGGTCAATTCAAAAAAGGATACATGCCTAACTTGAGCGAGGAGCTCTTCACCGTCGTAGAGGTGCATCCATCCGAACCACCCGTTTATCGCCTGAAGGACGACGCCGGGACACCGGTAGAGGGCGCCTTCTACGAACAGGAAGTATAACGCGTAGTCGTTCCGAAGGACAAACTATATCGAGTGGAGGCGGTTCTGCAGCGGCGTCGTCGTCGCGGCGGCGGCGGGTCGGAGGCGCTCGTAAAATGGAGCGGTTACCCGGCCTCCTTCAATAGTTGGATCGACGCCGCGGCGCTCGTGGACCTATAATAGCGCGTCATGCGTTGGACGCGTCACGAGGAATGCTGGCGACTGCACGAGTCGTGCTTATGCAGGGGAACGTCGCTCCTCCCGTATAAGGGGCCCTGCTGTACCCGCAGACCGCAGTGGCGCGATGATGATGATCGACGAGGCGGCGGCGAGGGACGAGCAGAAGAAGAAGACTACCAAAGAGGACTCCGTCGACGCCGCGACTGGTTCAGAGCTGCCGACGAAGACTACCAACGAGGACTCCGTCGACGCCGTCGAGAACGCCGACGACTCCACCGTCCATGAACCCGATCCATGGCGATCCATGGGGGCTCTGCGGTAATGAATGCCCAAAGGCCGAAATCGTATTCCTCTGTCAGGTCATCGTCCTGTACTTCGTCATCGCCGTTAGTATATACAATCTGACGCGGGGGCAAGGCGACTCCAATCTGTGGACGGCGTGGACGCTGAAATGCAGTTCTCGACGCCGCTACCCCGACCGGTGAACGTCGTCGTGTACGCGGAATTCGAGACGGTGATGGATATCGATCGGACCCGGAACGTCCTGTACGACTGTACGTCGTAACCATGGATACGTTCCAACTGCTGCGACGCCTCGAACTCGACGCGTACGCTAAACGCATCGTCGTCGGCGTCGTGCCTAAAGACGCGCTACTTACCACCGCCGCCACCACTTACCCGATGGCCTTCGTGTGCAGTACCGACGACGGCGGCGAACCGGGGGAGCACTGGGTGGCCGTCTACGTCGACCGGCGAGGCGTCGGCGAGTACTTCGATTCGTACGGTCTGCCGCCGCTGCAAGCCGACTTCCGCGCCTTCCTGCACCGACACTGCGGCGACGCGTGGACGTACAACGACAAGCGACTGCAGAGCGTCGTCTCTAACGCGTGCGGACAATATTGCGTCGCCTACCTACTCCTCCGATGTCGCGGCATGCCGTTGACGACGTTCCAGAACCTATTCGGCACCAATCGGGTGGACAATGACTCTCTCGTATTCGATTGGCTAAAGCCATTGCATTAACGCTTCGCTTTTACGTGTATAGTAGTAATAAAAAACGATGATGAAATGTACGCAAAAACGTCGAGCACGCGGCGTTTAGCGTAGAAATAGCTCAACGCCGCGCGCTCTTGAACGTACGTCAACACGGACGAGTTTTTCACTTGGAAACCGCGGTTCCAACCGACGCCGCTGCGTCGGTCGCGCAGTACGGCGAGGAAGGCGTGCTCGTCGATATCGTTCTGACGTTTGCTCAATCCCTTCGTGCTGTACTTCGAGCCGTTGTCGCCGCCGAAGCAGTAGTACGTCTTACTGCACAGCGCCACGATTCCGTCGCCCCGCCACTCTTCTTTGAAGAGACCCGGCGTTCGACGATCGAATAGAAGACGGCGCGCGCAGCAGTCCCCACCCTCCCACGTCAGTCCGGCGACGCGGCGCCATACGTACGCGTCCACGTGCGCGTCGCAACATTCGGCCGGAAACCAGAGCGACCGATTCCGGAAGTAGTGTTCGCGCAGCGCTTCCGGTACGAGCGCGTCGATGTCGTGACCCGCGAGGGCTATGTACGTCGAGTCGGTGTCCATAGCGCAGTACTGGAAGAGCGGGCGTGGAATGTAGGCGTCGACGAAGTCGTAATACAATTCGAGCATTCGTAATTTCGCGTATTGATACACGAAATAACCGATTTGAATCGGCAGGTCGTAGACGACGGTGCGCTTATTCAGCGCCACCTCGTACAGCTCGTCGTCGACGACGACGTCGAGTTGCCGGAAGCGACGGTTGTTGACGAGTTGCGAGGCGCCTACCGGCTTAGCGTACTTGATATCCCGGTGCCGATCGACGCGCGTAATCGTCTTCCCGTACGAACTGTTGCCGAGTAGTTTGAAGGTGTCGGCGATGATCGCTTTGTCGGGTTCGTCGTCGCCCTCGCGTCGCGCCGTCGATACCGTGTCGCCGAAACGGCGAAAGCAGGCGATCGGCGTGTACTCGATCACCTGGTAGATGCGCGCGACGACGAGCCCGTGCTCCAGATACCAGCGTAGGAGGGGCGTGGCGAGCACGATCGCCGTGCCGAAGTAGCTACCGACGAGCGTCCGTTGAGGTCGGGTGAGTAGGTCGTGCGACTCGGCGTAGCGGCGCATGAACGGGCTGAGATCGTCGCGCGTGATATCGACGTTCTTGAATACGGGCTGCATTTCGGCGAACTTAGCGCGCAGCGCTTCCGGCACGGCGATATCGCACTGAACGAGACCGAATAGAGAGCCGTCGCGTACACCCTCCAGTATCGTCGAGTGCGTTACGCGCCTCGCGTCGGGTGGCGCCACTGGGGGTCTCACGGCTCGCCACTGGCACTCCCACATTTCGACGACGGCATCGACGTGGCGGCGCAGGTAGGCCGTCACGGCGATCGTCGCGGCGTACAGCGTCGTCATCGGTTGACCGTTGACGGCGTTCGTCGTCACGTGCGTCTGGCATATCGGGCAGCCGTGAAAGTAACAGCCGTGAAATTGATACGCCGTTCGCGTGGCGGCGCACCAACCGTCGACTCGGTACTTACCGACGCGCTTCTCGCGTCCGTTCAACTGGTGCCGTATAGGAGCGCCGATTCGTTCCGCTTCGTACGTCAACCACTCTACGGCCATACGACCGTAGCGGTGCACGCGTTCCGCTCGAAAGCCGTTCTCCGCGCGTCGGCGCGTGTACCAATCCGTCTGCATTTCCCGCATCATCGCCGATAGATAGAGACCGTTCGCGTCATAGCCGACTATCGAACGACACGGGTTGTTACCGCCTCGAATCGACGTCACGCCGGCTTCGTGATGACGCGAGAAGATGATCGATGGACCGCCGACGATCTGCGACTGCAGTAGGCGGTGCAGGTCTTTGTTCTGTTCGTTGAACAGCGAGAAATGGATTGACGGCGGCAGGTCGTTGAATAGGTACAACAAGGTCAACCCCGGTACGCTGATGGCGTCCTTGAACATGTCGATGCTCTGACGGCGATAGAAGGCGAACTGCCGCTCGAGGGCCTCGAGAAACGGCGCCACATCTCGGTTATTATACCAGATTAGAAAATCGCGCATCGTCGTCATGTGCTCGTCGCGCCACGCCGTCGCTCAAATTTCGTACGCCTCCGCGGAGATTCCCTCGCGTTTCAGGTGGCTGTAGAAAGTTTCGCGCGGCGGCAGGACGGTCTCGTCCAGGCGCGTCAACGCGTCGATATATTCGTACGGAAAGTACCTCTTCGTCGCCGCGCAGCCGTACGCTTTCAGATAGCGCTCGTAGCTGACACCGGGCGCGAGGTAATTAGTTATGTCGAGATATTTCAACGTCGACGTCGTCAGGCACATGTAAGCGTTCTGTCGTTTAATGGTGAACGCCGACGATGTGTGCTGCGCGTCGTCGGTTATGAGCAGGGGGGTCAAGTACTTTTTGACGACATTCAAATCGTACTTACCGCTGTTGAAGCCCAGTACGGGCATTTGACGAAGGTGCGTCCACAGGCGGTCGGCGAGTGCGGCGTACGGTGACGAATCGTTGTCGTCGTCGTCGCGTCGTCGCCGCCAGTCTTCGTCGAGCGCTTCGAGCGCCTCGAAGACCGCGTCATAGCGGGGGCGTAGAACCGCGCACGCCGCCGCGCTCACGGCTTCCAGGTCATCGATGAGGCGGCGCGCTAGGTCGGCCGAATCACCGGTCGTGACGTAACAGTGCGCCGCTTCGTGTCCGGGCACGTTCGACGCAACGCTCACGCTGAGCAGTTCGTGTCGCGCTAGCCACCGACATTTGTCGGTATCCGGCGGCAGTTCGTTGGCGGCAAAATAACATTCAAAATCGAATGTCGCGCGGTACGGATAGTTGGGCCGATCGTCGTCGCCGACGTCGATACCTTCGTCGTCGAGCCGTTGAAATACGGACGGCGTCGGTCGGTAGACGCCGCCGGGAAACACGTGACGAACACCGCCCTCGCACGTCGCTTCGTGACGTCGTAATTGCGACGGGTACCGCCAGAGGGAGTTGCCGCATTTCGAGCACTTGTACGTTTTCGCGTACGCGCGCAGGTCGACTATGTACGAGAAGTGCTTCTCGGACAGATTGACGTTCAGGGTCGTGGGGTGCGTTTCGATCGACCGACGGACTAGTTCGGTGGCGCCAGTCGCCGTCAGTCGATAGACGGCGATGTTGATGCCGAAAATCGTCTTCACGCGTTCCAGTTCGTTCAGGCGCACGCCGTTCGGCGTCGGGCCGTAGCGCGCGCTCAGTTGTTTAGCTACTCGCGTTAAACGGGTCGTATTTAGGTTCCGCCTTTCGCAGCCGCCTTGCAGGTGGAGGCCGATGCACCGGAAGAGGCATAGATGATCGTCGTAGGGCGTGCCTCGACGATCGTTCGTCAACATCACGACGTACTTGTTTTTTCGCACGTAGGAGGGGAGCGCGGCGCCGACGCACCCGATAGGATGGTTTAGGATGGCGTTCACGAAGTAGGTGGCGTTCGTTACGAGCTCGACCACCCACCCCGAGTCGGGACGCTGCGCGATGACGTACTGTAGTACGTCGGTCGTGCGCACGACGTCGAGGAATCGTTCGAAAGACTGGCTATCGGTTACGAGGGCGGGTGTTTCGAGAAGGCGACCGCAGCAGTTACAGGACGAATGAAAATAGCGGTAACGACCCGACACCTTGTGGCGTAACACGTAACCACAGCTTACGTTTATTTTAAACGCATTCTTTTGTTCGCGAAACATAACCCTCAGACGCGGTTCGAGCACCCGCGTACTCGTACAGGCGGTCATGCGATAGTTGTAGCGGGACTGCACGGCACCGAGCGCTACCGACGTCTCTATGCTACGTCGATGCTCGTCCACGACGCGTTGAAGAGCGTCGGCTGATGGTGGCGGCGGTGGATTGGAAGAATCATCGGGAGATGGCGACACCTCCGGACGACCGCACCGTTCCCTCAGGTGTCGTAGCATCGCGGCGCGCGTACTGTACGTTACGCCGCATTTCGGACACTCTCGTCGCTTTACGCATAGCGCGTTATCGCCGCATCGTTTCGAACTCTTGGCGTGTCGCTCTAACGTCGACTGTTTCGCGAAATAAGTACCGCATTTCGGACATTGCCACCTAGTAGTAGTAGGCGGCACACTTTTTTGTGCTTCTACTTTTTCGAACAACCCTATTTATAACGAGGTACGGACATGCGCAGTGAGTAACGTGGGGTGGTGAGCAGTGGGGGTGGCGGTTTTGTTAAATAACGATGCGCAGTAAGTGTTAAGTAACGATGCGTAACTGCGTGTTGGGGGTGGCGGTTTTGTTATGTAACGATATTGGGGTGGCGGTTTTGTTAAGTAACGATGCGTAACTGTGTGTTGGGGGTGGCGGTTTTGTTAAGTAACGATAGTGGGGTGGCGGTTTTGTTAAGTAACGATGCGCAGTTAAGGTGGCGGGTTTTTTGTTTCGTGTTGGGGGTGGCGGTTTTGTTAAGTAACGATAGTGGGGTGGCGGTTTTGTTAAGTAACGATGCGCAGTTAACGACGAAGTAACTGTGTGTGTGTGTGTGTGTGTGTGTGTGTGTGTGTGTGTGTGTGTGTGTGTGTGTGTGTGTGTGTGTGTGTGTGTGTGTGTTAACTCGGAAACGGAACGTACATTTTCAACGTTTTATTAAGCGTATCGTACAACGTAAAGCGATATTAAAAGCAAATCAGCAGAATAAGCAGTAATGTTCATTCGATTTAAAGGCCGCTTCTGCACTGTATGTACACGTGCACTGCCGATTCCAGTCGAGCACGGTTGATGAAGTCGCGCCAATCCGTGCCAAGTAGCCAGTCCGACACGAACTGGACCAAATACAGTTCCCCCGCTCGCCCCGGTTGCTGTCCGTGCGCCTTCACGTGTAGTAGCTGCACGAGACGCACGAAGGTCGGTATCAGCGATCGATGTAGACACGTTTCCAACACGGCGTTGAAGTGATGATTGACGAGGTCGGCTACGTTGTCGTAGCGCTGTGCGTACTCACGAGTAGGTCGACCCGCGCGATAGCCGACCATATGCACGTACGGACAGCCCTCGTTAACTTCGCAAGCACCGCATCGATCGCGCGCCGTCTCCAGTATCTGCTCACCGAGGTGTTCAGCGAGAAGGGACATCGCATGTCGTTCATATCGACAAGCCAACTGACCCCGCCCCGGCTCGACGACGTGTCGTTCTATCACTTCCAACGGTGCTGGATTCCAACAACACGACGGCACGATCTGGTGTAGACTTTCGTACGGCGGTGGTGCTCCAAGCGCCTCCTCGATGATAGCATCCAACGCGCTATCGACGCCGCCCGCGCATCCCTACAGCACAAAGCAGGCGCCTACAAACATACATTATAATTACGCTTCCCACGACCGTAACGCGCCTTAGCGTCGTACTTCAGTAGTAATCTCTCACGGTCAGGCCGTCGTACTCTCTACAAACACACACACATTATCAGTAGTCCGCCTTTTTTTCAGCGGTAACACGAGCCAGCAGCGCGGCATCTTTCGTCTCACTATCCGTCACTGTCCGATCCAGCAGTGTTTGTACGAACAAGGCAACCTCCGCGTACCTTGCACGCATCCGTTCGTTATTGGCTAACATTTCCAGCAGAACTCGGCGCACCTCCTGCAGACAAAAGAAATGTCAAGCTTTAAATAAGCCGAGCACCGTTCTATTATGTAGCTCCACTAGTAGGCGCTCATCGCTTCGTAAGCTGAACACCAAGCTATTACGTAATTTTCCACTATCTCGTCTAGTAGGCGCGCAGCCTCATCACTCGTCGGTTTACCAGTTAGCAACGCCGTCACCAGCGGGGCCTCCTATAACACAAGAAACCCATTAGTCGTCGTCGTCAACGGCTCTCTTCAGTGTGCGCACCGTATAAGACGCCTCGCCTTGCCAGGTCGTCTTACGCACACTCAACTCCACTTTAGAACCTGTCAACTCAAGTACAGTATCGCGAAGTTCCTCCTCATTTAATTCCACCAAGTAATCAGCCCGGTACTCAACGAGCTTAGCCATTTGCGTGTCAAACAACGTCAGCCACATCTCATCTTCTTCTTCATCCCCATCTCGTATCATCACACGCAGCGCAAAGAAATTTTTCACCATATCCTGTTCCCCGTGGGTTCGACATATCATAGCGCCATCTGCGGTTTTTTGATACAGCTTGCGTCGGCAATGGGAACACCACCTGTACGTGCACTGATCTTTATAACTCACCGCCTCGATGTAGACGGGGGTCTTAAGTTTATATACGCCGTTCTCAGCGCAGGCAAGCTCCCTCACACTCACCAAGGTAGCCTGTGATGACGTTGCAGTGCTGCATTCTCGCTCAAGCGAAGCGCGCCGAGTCGGATCCTCCAAAGCCGCTTCGTCAGCCCCACGTTTACGCCCGATCGGGGACGCTATAACCAACACGGGTCTCTTAGCAGGTGGTGTCGTCGCCGTCGCAGGTGATTGCTGTTGACTGCCACTCGCCTTACACGCTTGTTTACGAATCGCCTTCAGCTTCTTCGCCGGTGTCGTCATCTCATTATGGTCGGCCATTCTCGCGGTGGAGGAACGTCTGCTGCTGCTGCTGAAATCAGTCAGACCTCTTGGGTTATACCACATACAAAGTTTTCAACCGGTTTATATAAGCAACATTCGGCGCATGCGTGCTTAACACATACCGCCCTAATCGACGGTTCTATTACAACGCATAACTGCCTAGTATCCGATGTCTTTTATTTCCGGAAAAAAATTGAACTGTCATGTAGTGCGTTCGTTGACAAACGTTTATTTACAGCCAATTTTAATAAAATAATAACACCACATAATTCCCTACTCGCCACCGATCCCACGCAACGCTTAAATTCATACTTTTAACGCGTCGGTTAGGCTTTGGAAAAAGCATTGTTCGCTCTTCACATTCCATCCACGATAAGCTACCCCATTAGCGTCACAGCTGGTTTGCGTCACCATCCGGTTTCTAGTTATCGCCAAGAAAAAAATTACACGTTCATGCTAGTGCGTTCGTTGTCAAATGTGACTTTCACATCGAATTTCTCTATTATTAATACTCCACAATATGCCTGATCCCTAACTAAGCGTATACAACGGTTCATTTTATGCATTTAAAGGTTCGTTTATTGCTATTTTGATCTCTTTGCATTCGATGTTTCACGTCACTTTTGGGCATGCGCGCTTAACACATACCTGACTTTAGACAACAACGCAACTGTCTTCGCTCATTCGCTATCATGGCCGCCTCCCGAACACTTGCTACGCGAGAACCTACCGCCGCAAACGAACAGAGGTACGTTGTATTTTTCTTCTTATTATTATTATTATAATTCTTTAATTATATATTACTACAGTTTTCATTCTTTATTTAATTACTTTTACAACTTACGTTTAGTGCTGCTACTTTTTCGAACACCCCCGATTTATAATTTCTTTAGTTATACATGTCATTCTTCAATAAATTATTTAGTACCAGTTTCCATTCTTTATTAATTACTTTTCATAATTTATTTACTTATATTTAGTACACGTTTCCATTCTTTATTAATTATTTAGTACATTTTCCTATACGTAATTAATTTTACTTAATTGCCAATTGCGTTATTCACAGAAACCACCTGCGCCGCCCCGTCACGCTACCGACATTACCACACGTCTACGACACACCTGTCTGTCGCGTCACCGGCGTGGTACGACCACCAACGCCCGTCGATCTCCAGGGATCGTGGGAAGACGACGAGCCAACCGTCTTCCCGGGGTTGACGGACGCTGAGTGGATCAGCCCTACTATACCCAACCCGGCCACAGTCGACCAGGCTTCCGACGACGCCGACGGAATCCTGTCGTCCTTTTCCGTACGCGGGGAGGACGGATCATGTTATACGCCTATACCTGCCGATGAATTATACGAAAGACGCGGTTTCAACGCGCCTTTAATACCTGTAGGTCGATCGACCTTATTGCAGCGTTATTACGACGCGGACCGTATGCGAACAGCGCGACTACCGCACTTGGGACAGTCTGAGAGCCGCCCGCCCAGTTCACGACACCGTCGTGATTTCTATGAATAAACAAACATACCTTACACCGCATTCACTCGTCTATCTATCGCCTATAAGCAGCCTGTCTTACCGTTGAGTACAGCTTTTAAATGCTAAACGTATGCATGCGCCTCGTTTCGTTTTGATAGCATCGGTTATATAAAAACATACCACCATTTCGCGTCCATTCGTCTATCCACCGCATAAACATCCCCGCTGCCTCAACAAGCCGACCGCTGAATATTGCTTTTAAACGCGTGCATGGGATTCGTTTCAATAACGCCAGCCAGCTGAAATAAACGCCGTTACAGAACCGGCTAACAGCGGCGCTAGCCGTAGATCTATTTTTAACCGCCCGTAACTAGGCCGTCCGTATATCAAATTCCACCGCTGTAATCACTCAGCGGTATAGGGCACAGCGGGTATTCTCGTACACAGTGGGTTCAGTGCCTTCGTAACCACGGTGGTTTTAGCTATAATATAACCACGGTGGTTTCAGCTATATAGCCGTATCGTAACTAGGGACGCTGTTACTGGAATAATCACTAGAGGGCGTTATCACGTAACTACGGACGCTGCTAACGTAACTAGGGACGTCTTTATAGCCGCTAGGGCTAAACTAATTACTGGGCTACTCGCTAGGTGGCACCTCTATAGCATCAATCAAAAGTGACAGGCCATCAATCACGTTTTTTATAAGTAGGTTCCCGATTTCTCTCAGGTTACACAAAACCCTTTGATCTTTTTTTATAAGTAGGTTCCCGAAAAAGATAAGGAAGTTTTTTATGCACGTAGTTAGGCCTAAAGTAGGTCAAAAAGGGGCGGGGCGAGCGCCAACCTTACCTATATACTACTAACATGTATACGTACGTACGTAGATACATACTTACATACATACATGCATACATGCATACATGCATACATACATACATACATATATACATGCATGCATAATACACGCACGCACGAACTCACGCACGCGCGCACGCAGGCACAATGAAATAAAACAATAGATATATAATTTAAACAATGATTATTATGTCATCACTAAGCGTAATGACAACGACGTATTAAGAATAAGTATATAAATATGTCTTTGAAATACCAACAGGTTGTACCGGAAATGACACATTTGTTTACCTGCATACTTTCCTTGAGGCGTTCGCTTGATCGTTGGCACACGTTTAGTAGGATCAGCCAAAGCACGTTTCCCCATGTCTGTCAGCACTGTTGATGGATTCACATTGTTGACGCGAATCTAAAACGTTTACATTTACACTGATATAAACACGTTTAAATCAGGACTCTTATTGGATACTGTGCTAGCATTCGCATAAGATCTATAAAATGTTAATTTTGTCGGGAAATAAAAACTGCTATGGGCATATACAGCTAACTTAGTTATTACAATCTGTCCATTTGAAAATACAATCAACAATGTCACGCCGGTGGTTTACTAAAAAGGTGACAAACAAATTATATAATAAATCATTGTTAAACCTGTATTACATGTTTATATACCAATATATTACTTATTGTAATGTCGTCTGGGGAAGGGCCCCGAATATATACTTTACTAAAATTCATTTACTCCTAAAAACAGTTTTGCGTGTAATAAGTCATGTAGGATTTATTGATCATACGCTGCCTTTATTTACATCTGATCAAATAATGAATATTTATGACGTAAATAAATATTTATGCTGTATTCTAATGTACAAGCATAATAGGGGTATGTTGTCAGATATATATCATGATGTATTTGTCCTGCAAATATCCAATCATAAATATAATACAAGGCAGGAAGTAACATATAAAATACCATACTGCAAGACAAATTGCAGACAATTGTCTTTGGCTTATGTTGGTCCTAAAATCTGGAATACATTTATTACAAATAACTATTTACAATATTGTACATTTCTTCATATGTTCAAACAAATGACCAAGCGTCTAATTCTAGCAAACATGCTAAATTCTGCCTTAATGTAATGTTGTCATGTTAAGATGTACCCAGTGTTCAGTGATACGGTACTTGTGTAATGTTGTCATGTTAAGATGTAGCCGGTGTTCAGTGATACGGTACTCGTGTAATGTTGTCATGTTAAGATGTACCCAGTGTTCAGTGATACGGTACTCGTATAATGTTGTCATGTTAAGATGTACCCAGTGTTCAGTGTTACGGTACTCGTATAATGTTGTCATGTTAAGATGTACCTGGTGTTCAGTGTTAGGGTACTCGTATAATGTTTTCATGTTAAGATGTACCCGGTGTTCAGTGTTACGGTACTCGTATAATGTTGTCATGTTAAGATGTACCCGGTGTTCAGTGTTACGGTACTCGTATAATGTTGTCATGTTAAGATGTACCCGGTGTTTAGTGTTACGGTACTCGTATAATGTTGTCATGTTAAGATGTACCCAGTGTTCAGTGTTACGGTACTCGTATAATGTTGTCATGTTAAGATGTACCCAGTGTTCAGTGTTACGATACTCGTATAATGTTGTCATGTTAAGATGTACCCGGTGTTCAGTGTTACGGTACTCGTATAATGTTGTCATGTTAAGATGTACCCGGTGTTTAGTGTTACGGTACTCGTGTAATGTTGTCATGTTAAGATGTACCTGGTGTTCAGTGTTACGGTACTCGTATAATGCATTATTAAATAATTAGTTAGTTTATTATGAAGATGTTTATGTATTATGTTGTTTTTTTGACACGAATTATAGTTTACATTTAAAATATGACATGAATAAGGAACACAAGCAATGTGTTGCTTTGTTCCAATTGTTACGTAATGTATACATGTTTCATATTACTGTTACATATGTACTATACTGAACATTATGTATCAATAACTATAAAGGTTATACTCAGAATAATTTGTTTAAGTAGCGGAGTCAATTAAATAAAACGGCTGACATTTTGAGACACCCCCCGATGTTTGACCCATAAGCGCTTAGAGCTTTTTTGACCTTGACCCTGCATTGACCAGTCGATTGCTCTTTTTCCTCGACGTGTATATGCACACGTCTTCAACACTCGTCAACGTAGTTATGGTTTCAGCGTAAGTTACACAACTATGCACGGACGCACACATAACACAATACAACTCTACGACCAATGGTCAATGTTGATACGGAAGCTACGAACGTGTGAAACTGCATAAGTTAAAAATAATAATAATATATTTAATTTGTTATGGCGCCAGATCCACAATTGTTCGTGGCGCTTTACAATACACCATACGTCATGATCATTAAACTGAAATATTAGGACTAAGACAATCGCTTAAACACAAATGTGACACATGCAGTAGTAAAACAATATTAATAAATAAATTACGTAAAAGGCAACAAAATAATTGGAATGTGGTAGTAAGACGTTAACTTAAAATAAACACAGTACCCTATAACATAACTAATAAATTATAATGCATAAATTAATCACTAAAATATAGCAGTATAAAATCAAATAAATAAATAAATAGTTATAAAATATTACTAATATAAATAAGTCCACTGGATCACTGAGGACAGTCACAAACAAGCTACTGGTGTTTGTCTACAATGAATTCCAAATAAATGTGTTTTTAGTTGACATTTAAAACTGCCAAGAGTGTCCGAAGATTTAATGTAATTAAGTAGAGGGTTCCAGTGAGTTGCAGCGGCCACCGTGAACGAAATGTCACCAGCTTTGACGCGAGTACGCATTACGGACAATGTGTTGTTGTCAACAGACCGCAGTGATCTTGTCGATCTGTAAGGACACACGAGATCATGCAAGTAGACGGGCGCATTTTCATGCATTGCCTTGTATGTGAACACCAATATTTTGAACCCGATTCATACTTCATCTTTGTCTGTTTGATGTCACAATTGACTTTATTGAAAACAAGGCCATGTCGCCGTGCTGTCTTCATTAGGTGATGCAGATTCGCATCATGTTCGTCTGCGTCTCGTCCGACCACACCTACATCATCGGCAATGCTGATTGTTCCGGAGCACAACTCTAAGATATTGTCCATCCTCTCCTAGAACACATCTTGGCTGAGATTCAGGCCGAAGGGCAATCACTTGAAACAGTAACGACCAAATGGACTATTGAAAGTGGTCAAGATGTTTGATTCGTCGTCCAGCTTCACAGACCAATAGCCATGTTGCGCGGCTAGCTTCGAGAAGACTGATGCACCAGCGAGCTTATGGGTTATCTCATCCAGGGTTGGTGTTCTGTAATGCGGTCCCTTAGAGGCCTATTTGAGGTCATTCGGGTCGAGGCACACACGTAGTCGACCAGTTGACTTCCTGCTGTACACGAAGCTAGATACCCAGTCTGTCGGTTTGATGGCCTTGGTGATTACACCCAAGTCTACCATACTGTCGATTTCCTTCCTTATTTCATCGCGGACATTTATTGGACATCGTCTCGGGGCATGCACAACCGGTGTCACAGTTGGGTCAGTCGTGATATGGAAGGTTCCCTCGAAGGCACCGATCCCTTGAAATTTGTCAGGGTATGCCCTGCACAGGCATTCTTTGCAATTGATGGGATTGTTCTGGGAGGTACTAGTGTTGACCTCACCGTTCATGACTACCAAGCTCAGGGCTCTGAAATACAGCAAGACAGGCCGATGATCGCTGGGCCTGGCTTGTCGGCGACATGGAATTCGGTGTCACATTCGTATTGTCGATGCTCGCACGGAATCTTCAATCCGTCTGAATGTGCGCAGCGGGAGTATGTTGTTCTGCGCCCCGTGTACAATCTTGACTTTAAGTGATGCCGGTCTCTCCCGGGTCCCATTTCGCAGCTTGATTTTTAAGGAAGTGAAGAACTCGTTGCGTGAATCACAATGATGTGGACGGTATCAAAATGTAGCTGCTCGAAGTGATCCTCTAAGGGTGTGGCTTGGACCTGATGCACAGCTGACGCCTGTCTCGTTTTCGACCTGGATCTACTTCGCCGTTGATTTCTGTAGTGATTGTTGGTTTGTGGCGCCTTTGTCACATTACATTACCACTTCCCATTGGTCAGGTCGACCACATGCTTGACACTTGGTGCCGTATGCAAGTAGTTGTCTTTCACGTTCCGCGGGATACATGATGGCGATTCGTCGGTCGGTGATGAACGCAATGAACAGCAGACTCTTTGCTGAACGTGTGTATATCAGCCAACGTTGCTTCGTGAGTCCGGGCTATGTCCATGGCACTGTCCAGCGTCAGTGTGTGGTCACTACTCAATAGTTTCTCTTGTTACTTCTGGTGTTTGATACCAACGATCAATTGCTCTATGACACTCATTAGTCTCCCGGATGTCACGGAACTGGCACTTCGTCGCTTGTAGTTTACGTCTAGTACATCAATTCATAAACTGACTCTGATGCTTCCTGTCTGTACCTCTATATGTTAAACCGATTCAGCCAGTAGTTGGTCTTCGGCTGAAGAATGTCTGTGAATCGCGTCCACAGCGTTTCAACTTACGATGTGCCTCAGTCAGTTCCCACGCGTTATATATACGCAGCCCTTCCTGGCCGATCCACAACAGAACATACGTAAACCTTTTTGTTTCCTCTATATCCGCCAGGGTTCACCCAAAGATCAAGTCGCAATATTGGCGAAAGTTTTCGAATTCTAATATCAGACGCTGCCCAGTCCATGCGTGGAGGGTCAATCCCAGCCAGCCAAGGCCGCTATCTTTCTTGTTTATGTGCCGTTGACCAAATAGCCATACATACAATCAGGCTTTCTACTCACTGTACTGTGTGAAAACTCTACTTCAATCCAGATACGTGCAGTACGTGTCGCTGCCACCATGTAATGACACTCGGTTCTTCGTATCAATATATATATATATATATATATATATTATTTATTCACATACAAAAGCTAGAGACAAACCATGTGTGTAGACAGGCCTTCATTCACACCTCTACAGTCCCCAGGTGTCTCACAGTCGGAGAGGCTGTCAAGATCGATGAGAACCAGTGATGTGCCTTGTTTGTTGCCCATGGCTGATTTCATGGCATTGATAACGTATAGTAAAGGCGTTTCCGTCGAATGGTGTTTACGATACGCCGATTAGTAGCAGTCATTCATTCCCTGCTCAGAGACGTGTGCGGTTATTCTAAGTGACACTACTTTCTCAACTACTTTAAACAAATATATGAAATTATTCACTGGACGATAGTTATTCAAGACGCCTTTGTTAAGCGATGGCTTCTTCAACAAAGGACGGACAATAGCCAGCTTAAGCAGTGGCATGATCGCGTCTTCAAGGGATGCATTTGTATGATCAGTATTACGATGGATTCGTGGCATTGTATTTCAGTTGGTTGGCAGGTAGAGGATCTAGCACACAAGTTTTGTCCGTAGTACCAAACATTTGTGTGATTTCTTTGGCTGTTGGATGGAAGACATGTATAGGATCTGCGAAACATTGCTTTTCATCACGTGTAGCCAGATCAGTAACTTTGCAAACTTGACAACAATTTATCAATTTTGTCACTAAAGAAATGCGAAAATAGTTCGCATCCTTCCACTGCCGAGCTGAGTTCCGGATGTAGCTGAGAATTGTGACCACCAAGCGATCTCACCGACGAAACATAACGTTATTATTAGCGTTTTCTAAACGATCTTGGAAATATAATGTTTTTTCTCTGCAGTATCAAGGCATTGCATTCATCGCGTGACGTGGCGTACAACTGGCGATGAATTTCAAGTTTGGTGTTCCTCCAAATATTTTCCAGTTTCCGTTTCTTTTAACGGGCATCGTCAATGTCCGCGTCGTACAAAGTTACGATTTCCACCAATCCTTTCTAATTCTATCTAAATTAAATCCATATTTGTCACGCTATTGAAACCAGCAAATACACAAAAAACACATTTCATCAGCCAAGTTATTTTGGGAATATGTAAATGACGCTTAATGAAAATCATGTCCTAACGTGATCCGAGAGCAAAGTGCAATTTAAAAAAAAAACAAGATCAATAGGATCATGCTGGAGTCAGATGCGCCATGTCTTCCACCACTAGGAACAACTAGCCCGAACCACCCATGGAATATAATCGCCGTTGCAGAGCGGGTGGCCTCGTTGAAGGGGTTAAGGTGGTGGACGCGAGCCGTCTGAATGCGTGCCAATTCTACGGTCTCGATGCACGCATCCTCTATACCATGGAGTAACATTGAAATGGGCAACGCACACCACACGCATACACATATGCACATACGCAATCCAGTAGCCTACACACACGCACAGGCACAATCTAGTAGCTTAGGACGATTGTCGGTGTCCGGGTTCTAGGACATATTTTTGTGTAGATACATTTGTGTAGATCACTTTTGTGTATATATTTCTTGATCGAAAGTCACATTTCATTTTCGATAAATTCGTTTTGTTATGTTACGTAAATCTTGACATATTGGGTGTTAGGTTTAATTAACTGTATTAATAATGAAATTATGTCGGTGTTCGGGTTTAGTTAATAAGGAAATATCCCTTAAAATATATTTTAGATAATTATAATTATGTCTTTGTCTAGGGTGTACAGTCTTATGAGCAGAATATCTGCATCGACGAACAACATTGTTGAGAGTATTATACACAGCGATGTTTATAAGACCTCTGTATTACTGAGGAAGTGGATTAGTGCAATATATACACCATAATATACTTTTTATTTTGACGTTTTTTGCTATGGACATAATGTATATTACATGTACGCTTTTTTGTTTGAAAGAAAGATTTATCGATTAATTGATTGATTGATTAATTGATTGATTGACTGACTGACTGACTGATCGATCGATCGATTAATTGATTGATTGATTGAAAACTAAAAATATGCGTGTACATAATAAATAAGATGTTTTTATCATAAAGTAGTACAACAAAATATTTGTCAATTGATTATGAATCCCGGTTTGCAGAGTAAGGTGTGGACATTAACAAATTTAATTACGAAAATATACTATGACATAAAGCTAATTTTGTTCACTTATTTGACATTTTGTAGGAGACCGAAAAACCTTATTTTGGCCTGTTGTCTACAATAATAACTTAATAACAGACATATTTGAAATAACATTTGAACAAAGAATTGTGTTCTTCATTATAGATTTGACTTACCTGATGTGGACCTAGTTCTAAGGTCATCACCTTTGTGAGCATTTCAATTGCCCCTTTAGAGGCACAATACGAAGGGAGATTCGGTATAGCCATCCGACCACCAATGGAAGAAATGTTGACTATGGCACCTCCTTTGCCTCTGGCAATCATGCCTTTTGCTACCACCTTTGAAACGTAGAAGTTGAATAAATACACATGCACGCAAGCACGCATGAACGCACACATATATTATATGCACACATATACATACACATACATAAATACATACATACATACATGTACGCATCATATATATGTATATACACACACACATATATATATATATATATATATATAAGTATTATGTCAGGTTAAGTACGAGTTACGGTATCCGTTTTTCCTTTGTGCAAGTGCAAAAGTACCCGGATGTAGGTCAAGGACAAGTACCCGGATGTAGGTCAAGGTCAAGGTCAAGTGGCGCCACCTGTCGGATATGTCATGCATTGAAACAGCGCCACCTATCTGATAGGTCGTGAACTAAAACAATGCCACCTATCGGATAGGTCGTGAATTAAAACAGCGCCACCTAGCGATTTTTTGATGAATTAAATATATTGACCAAAGTTCAGTACTGCCAAAATCCGTGCTTCTTAGTTTGACCAGTAGCGCTACCTAGCGGGGTTTAATGAACTTAATTACCCTAACGGATAGGTCATGAACTATAGGTGGTGCCACCTGACGGATAAGTTGTGAACTAAATGTTCGCGTACTGCCATAATTGGTGCGTCTTGTTTCTTTTTGGTCAAATACGTCAATAAATAGGTCAGTGGCGGCGTTAATTAGCCATATATTTAACATAAGTCCAAACCTGACGAATCGGTAAAGAACTAGTAAAATAAGTCAAATTATATCATATCTGGTTACCATACAGATCTACGACTTTTCCATCACCTTGTTTCTAAATTTTTTCGTATCAATGTCTCTTATTACTAGCATACATCGACTGCTTCCTGTGTTAACAAAGACATGTTTGTCACTTTTTGTGTACCTATGTATGGTATTAATGCCAGACGTGAAGTGATTCCTGAACATGTAACATTCTTTGAGACATCTTTATCAACAAAATCAAGTTCTCAGGAGATGTTTGTTTGTTGCGAGCGTGAGAGTGCGCACCCTGTATGACGTCATTAAACTGCTATGCGCAGTAATTTTTTATGCGAGGTGAGTTGGTCAAACAGGTAGTGCTTTGGTTAGTCATACTTTTGAATTTTCGCGCTTGAATATAATCCCATTATGTGACATCATCAACAGTGACGTCATGGCACACGCAGTAATTTTTTGCCCGAGGTGAGTTGGCCAAACAGGTAGTGGTTTGGTTAGACCTTGTTTTGAGCTCTCGTTACAAAAGAGCATTAGCTATTCTCATAGGTTAAAAATTTCGTCTTCGTTCAGCACGCCCACGTGACATTTATGTTCTGTCGAATTGGTATAAAAGACCTGCATCAGCTATTGTGGCCACCATATCTTACATCTTGAAAATGGGTTCGATTGCAACTACCGACAATGTCCGATATATTGCTGGAGGTAACAAGCGATGGCACCCGGCGACCGACCCGTGTGACTGTCAACCTGCTAAGCGAATGTCTCCATCACTGACCATATCCAACCACTGCAATGAGATACGACCCCTCTTGAGGTTGTCTATCGAGAAACTTCGCGAGATGCGCAAGACAAGCAAGACCCACAACCCGAAGTCTTACCTCCGACGCTCTGTGCTCATCAAGAACACATTGTCCCGGATAAAGCGCGAACAACAACAACAGGAACTCGTGTGTTCATCATCATCATCATCAGCATCATAAGAAAAATTAAACGAGATAACAAGAAACGGTTCTTTTCAGAGCCAACCACATTCTCACAAAAGAGTATTAGCTATTCTCATAAGTTAGAAATTTCGTATTCGTTCGGCACGCCCACGTGACCTTTATGTTCTGTCGAACTGTTATAAAAGGCCTGCGTCTGTTTTTTGTGGTCATTATATCTTACATTTTGGATGATGAACAACATGACTAGTGATAACGTCCAGCAAGGGATTTTGCTACCGAAGGCGCAGCCTTCTCCGGCTACGGGTCCACTCGAGCTCTCGACCCCGACAATCAATCCGGACCACCGACCAACGATCAGTTCAACGACAAGTCCGACGACCAGTTCGACGACCAAACCAACTCCGTCAAACAACCCAACCATCAACCTGACATCGTCACCTCCGATGAAGTATCGGAAGCTGTTGCCTCGTTATACTTGCTGTATGTGTGGCAGTACCTTCAAGTATAAAGAGAATTGGCCCGCTCATGTGAAGCAGGGCTGCTGCCAAAGGAAGCAAGATAAACAGCGGCGACGTAAAGAACAACTTGAAGAGATGACAGTAAGCTTTAATTGCTCATAGTGTTCAAATGCTATTCATGTCATTTTGTTAGAACATTTTCAAAAGAACGTAATATTATATTTCTCTTATACATACCAGTTGACCATTCATTATTAAACTAATTCCTTCACTGTTTCAGCGACAAGAAAAGGAGTGCATTGCTGCAATCGTCGCTACTTCTGCCTCTTCTCCTGCCGTCGCGACAAATATCGTCCCACCAAGCGACTGTCTCCGCTGCTGAACACACCCAAGCAGTGCAAGGAGAAACGACGACAGTCTTTACATAGTAGAGTTGAACTTCAGATGGTTGCCTGTTTGCAAACTGGTTTGAATTGGTATTCGCTGTGCAAGTCTGATCTACTATACAGCCCGTGAATGTGTATTTTCTACTCTGTAGTCCGTGCTCTTTCGGCACGACCACGTGACTTTTCGGCACATTCACTAATTATATAAGCGCTGTGTTTTGTCAATCGGCTCATCATTCGTATTACGACGACATCACGCCTAACATCATGTTGAAGACACCTTATTTCCGGCCTTGCGATGCGGCAGACTCGAGCGTTGAGGACGAGCCAACGAACCGACCCATCATGCCGGTGACCAACCGTCCTTCCGTGCCAACAGAACCAGAGGGCGAGGACATCTGGTACACTAGGCTCTGCGATGTACCAACTTTCGCTTATAACGATGTCACAATTTCTGCCGACACGGTCGATGTGACAACTTCCGCTTCTGATGATGTCACAATTTCTACCGACACTGTCGATGTGTAAACATAACTTTGCAAGACTCTGTATCAATTTCTAGTCTCTGGTTCTTGTAGTTATGGAGTGTGACATGTAAATACGTTTGTGTTGTACACGAATATGTCTAGTCTCTGGTTCTTGTAGGTATGGAGCGTGACATGTAAAAATACGTGTGTGTTGTTCACTAATAAACTGTGCAAACCGTATCTTGTGTCTTTACTTAACCAAACTAAATCCACGACATCCACGAATTAAACTTTGACTAGCGAGATGCACGAACTATTCATTCAAACAAAGTCTGACAAACGAAACACCAAACACTTCGATGTGTAGTTCAGTACAGAGATGTTAGCTTGTTATGTTGGTGTGTAGTTCAGTAAAAACGTTAGTCGGTTATGTATGTGTGTAGTTCAGTACAGAGACGTTAGCCTGTTAAGTCGGTGTGTAGTTCAGTAAAAACGTTAGTCGGTTATGTATGTGTGTAGTTCAGTACAGAGACGTTAGCCAGTTATGTCTGTATATAGTTCAGTAGAGACGTTAGCCAGTTATGTATGTGTAGTTCAGTGTGAGTGACGTCATGGTACGTGCAGTCATTTTGACCAACACGCTGCACGAATTGATCTCAGACCAACTAGTTGTACAAACGAAACACTAAACTTAGTCGAACACGTGGTACGAATTGAACTTACACCAACTAGTCGGACAAACGAAACACTATACTTTGACCAACACGCTGCACGAATTGAACTCAGACCAACTAGTTGTTCAAACAAAACACTACACTTTGACCAACACGCTACACGAAATGAACTCATGCCAACTAGTCGGACAAACGAAACACTACATTTTGACCAACACGCTGCACGAATTGAACTCAGACCAACTAGTCGGACAAACGAAACACTACACTTTGACCAACAGGTTGCACACGTTGAACTTAGACCAACTAGTCGGACAAACGAAACACTAAACTTTGACCAATACGCAGGCAAATTCAGGTAATCGACCAAGATACACAGGCAGTTTCAGGCAGTTTCAGGCAGTTTCAGGCAGTTTCAGACAATCGACCAAGATACACAGGCAGTTTCAGGCAAATTCAGGCAATCGACCAAGATACACAGGCAGTTTCAGGCAGTTTCAGGCAATCGACCAAGATACACAGGCAGTTTCAGGCAATCGACCAAGATACAAAGGCAGTTTCAGGCAAATTCAGGCAATCAACGAAGATATACAGGCAATTTCAGGCAAATTCAGGCAATTCGACGTGTTATCGCGTGACATCTCACCGCTTTCAGGCTATTCGACGTGTTATCGCGTGACATCTCACCGCTTTCAGGAAATTCGACGGGTTATCGCGTGACATCTCTACCAAACCTAGCGCACGAGACTACGGCCGAGACATTGCACGAGACTACGGACGAGACATCGCATGAGACTACGTGTTTCAAGAACCATTCCGTTCTTTACATTTGAACAGTAAACACGTACGTCATGAGCTTATGGACTAGTGTACCAGCTACCAACAAGCCTACATCATCACCATCACGTGCAGCCTTCCAGTACCCAGATTGCAAAAGACATTTCACACGTTGAGACAACTTGAAACGACACAGTGTCTTCAGTTGCTGTGCACTGTCGACAAACGCTACATCGCTGAAATCAATCAAACGAAACACCAAACACTTAGATCAACGAGCGACAAGAACCAAATATCACATACCTTCATGTCAAGAGACGATCATCTGTTTGGATTCACATCGTATTAGTTATCGCTTCTTTTAACGGAAAACATATGTATATAAAACATCCGTCTTTACAACGGCGATCAGACACGATACGGCCTTCTCGAGATTCGAAAAAGGAAAGACCAGAATCGTCGGAAGTATATTATATACACTAGTTTTTGGAGTCATCTCATTTGCATAACCAATCAGACCGAACGTACATCACGTGACTTCCCTTAACAAAAAAACTGTGCACGTTCATGAGAGAGGCGACATCCGACACCACTCAACGGATACCAATGTAATTAGTCAGAGTATTGCCATCTACCGGCCATGATGGCAACCGCCGGTGGGGTGCCCCGCTCGACGATACTGGAGGGTGTACGCGACGGCTCTCTGTTCGTCCTCGTGCAGTGCGATATCGCCGTGCCGGAAGCGCTGCGCGCTAAGTTCGCCGAAATGCAGCCCGTGTTCAAGAACGTCGATATCACGCACGACGATCTCAGCCCGTTCATGCGCCGCTACGCCGAGTCGCACGACCTACTCACCCGACCTAAACGGACGCTCGTCGGTAGCTACTTCGGCACGGCGATCGTGCTCGCCACGCCCCTCCTACGCTGGTATCTGGAGCACGGGCTCGTCGTCGCGCGCATCTACCAGGTGATCGAGTACGCGCCGATCGCGTGCTTTCGCCGCTTCGGCGACACGGTGTCGACGGCGCGACGCGAGGGCGACGTCGAACCCGACAAATCGATCATCGCCGACACATTTAAACTACTCGGCAACAGTTCGTACGGGAAAACGATTACGCGCGTCGATCGGCACCGGGATAGCAAGTACGCCACGCCGGTCGGCGCCTCGCGACTCGTCAACAACCGTCGCTTCCGGCAACTCGACGTCGTCGTCGCCGACGAGCTGTACGAGGTGGCCCTGAATAAGCGCACCGTCGTCTACGGCCTGCCGATCCAAATCGGCTATTTCGTGTATCAGTACGCGAAATTGAGAATGCTCGAGTTCTACTACGATTTCGTCGACGTGTACATCCCCCGCCCGCTCTTCCAGTACTGCGCTATGGACACCGACTCGGCGTACATCGCCCTTGCGGGGCACGACATCGACTCGCTCGTACCGGAAGCGCGGCGCGAACACTACTTCCGGAATCGTTCGCTCTGGTTTCCGGCCGAATGTTGCGACGCGTACGTATGATGCCGCGTCGCCGGACTGGCGTGGGAGGGGGGCGACTGCTGCGCGCGCCGATGTCTGTTCGATCGTCGAACGCCGGGTCTCTTCAAAGAAGAGTGGAGCGGCGCCGGAATCGTGGCGCTGTGCAGCAAGACCTACTACTGTTTAGGCGGCGACGCCGGCACGAAGGGGCTGACCAAACGTCAGAACGCCGACTTCAACGAGCACACCTTCCTCGCCGTACTGCGCGACCGACGCAGCGCGTCGGCTGGAACCGCGGCTTCCAGGTGAAAGACTCGTCCGTGTTGACGTACGTTCAAGAGCGCGCGGCGTTGAGCTACTTCTTCACTAAACGCCGCGTGCTCGACGACGCCGTCACCACGGCGCCGATACTCGTCTAACTCGTATAACTACCTCGTCTAACTCGTAGGGGGGTGGCGGGGGGTTCTGTATGTATGTATGTATGTATGTAGGTAGGTAGGTAAATAGGGTAATAAAAACATGCAACATTTCACTTTTTTTTTTCATCGTTTTTTATTACTACTACTATACACGTAAAAGCGAAGCGAAGAAACGTTATTATTTTAGCCAATCGAATACGAGACAGTCATTAGCCACTCGATCGGGGCCGAATAGGAATGTCGTCAACGGCATATCGCGACATCGGAGGAGCAGGTAGGCGACGCAATATTTTCCACACACGTTAGAGACGACTCGCTGCAGCCGCTTGTCGTTGTACGTCCACGCGTTGCCGCAGTGGCGGTGCAGGAACGCGCGGAAGTCGGCGTGCAGCGGCGGCAGACCGTACGAATCGAAGTACTCGCCGACGCCTCCCCTGTCGACGTAGACGGCCACCCAGTGCTCGCCCGGTTCGCCGCCGTCGTCGGTGTTGCACACGAAGGCCATCGGGTAAGTAGTGGGGGTGGTGGTGGTGGTTAGCGCGTCTTTAGGCACGACGCCGACGACTATGCGTTTAGCGTACGCATCGAGTTTCAGGCGACGCATCATTTGGAACGTCACACGCAGTCGTACAAGACGTTCCGGTTCCGGTCGATCTCCACCACCGTCTCGTATTCCGCGTACACGACGACGTTCACCGGTCGGGGTAGCGGCGTCCCGAAGTGCATTTCGGCGCCCACGGTCCCCTGACGCACGACGTTGAAATGGTCCCCGTTGCAGCCGTCGGGTGTCAGGTCGAAACCGAAGATGGTGTAGCCGGCGCCAAAGTCCGTGCGCGATAGGTCGTTCCCCTCGTCCTCGGCCGCCTTTCCGGTGGCTTCGAAGAGATTCATGTAGCTTCGGACGTACCGGGCGCGCGGGAAGTCCGGCTGCAGTGGCTTGCTCGGTACCTGACGTCCGTCGACGATGAGCGTGAGGAAGTTTATGTCGTTTTGCCGCGCGTCGAACGGATTTCTAGTGGAATCGCCGTTATAGGCGACGTTGTCGATCATCATCAGAAATACGCGTTTCGGAATCGCACCCATGAACAGGTTCTCGTGCGTGTGCGACAGCGTACCCGCCGTTATCGAGAACGACTTGCAGTTGACGCGGCTCATCGGGAACTTAGCCGTCCCCTTCTCCCACGCTTTGATATGACCCAGCTGGACTTGCGGTTTCAACTTCACTTTTCGCCCGTACAGGGAAATCGCCCGTATCACGATGCGACACCCCGGGGCGACTTGCGCGCCCATGAGTGCGAAGTCGTCCTTCGAGCGCACCATGCGTATTTTAGTGTCGACGCCGTTCGGTAGGAAGCGGTTTTGCATAAACGAGTCGACGTGCAGGCGACCCATCAGCTCCACCTCGCGGCTCCCCCTCGTCAGGGTGCGTCGCATCACGAACCCGGTGTTCTCGTCCCCGAGCGTGTCCATGTGCCCGGCGGTGTCTTTGTACCACAACGACCCCGTGAGATGCGAACGTTTCGCATCGCTACCGTAACTCAGCAGTGTCTCTAGGTAGGCCCGGTACGCGTACGTATTGGTCGACGGCGTCACGAGCGTGCCGTTCAGCGACACGTCGATTTGACTGAACATCGAATGCAGAATATTATTGACCGGGGCCACTTCGGCGCCGGCCGCCAGATCGGCGCCATTCCCCTGAACCACTTTGAAGCGGACGTACACTTGAAGGGTCGACAAGTCCGTATAGTCGTTTCCCGACCCCGGAATGTGGAACTCGATAGGGCCGCCGGCGTCGAGAGCCGTCAGCGCCTGGTAGACGGTCCAGTGACTGCTCTCGACGCTCGTCTGCGTCATCACCCCGCTGAACAGTTCCAGTTCGGACTTCAAGCCCTCGCAAGCTGCGCAGCTATTCACGAACGCCATCGCTAGTCGTCGAATATGTCGTCCGTTCGACGCCTTTTCTTCCGTCTACTGACGGTCGGCGCCACACGACGCGGCTTCTTTACGCGGCGGCGGCGCTGCACTTTTTTCGGCGGCCCATTCAATAGGCTGTCGAGCAGATCGGTACCGGCCGCCTTCGCGCGCTTTTTTACCGACTCTTTCAGATTGCCACCGGCGACGACGTCCCGCGCCACGTGGATGCCGGTTTTGAGTGCACGTTTTCCCAAAGCCAAGGCTTCGAAACAGGCTCCCGAAGATATTGCCTAGACCGTGTCCTCGTTGCCCCCGACCACCGACGAAGACCGGCTGCTGACCGCCGACCTGTCGAACGTAGTAGTCTTCGTACGGGTTCGCCGGCATTGTCGTCGTTAAAACAATTTCGATTTACAGCGTCTGGTGTGCAGTGTCACCACTAGCTTCCCCTGCTCGAATGGTATCGGTTGACCGAAATCGTCTCTTATATCGACCTCGACCGTATCGAATTGATGCCTCAGCAGTTTCACGTATTGGACGCGGTCGAACGTTTCCTATGTAATGCTGCCGTGCGTACCGTAGACGCTGATGTTTCGAAGAAGCGGCGCGTACACGTCACCGACGACGCGCGATTCCACGATGTCCGTGTACACGTACATGCTGTCGACGCCCGCCCTCATGTCCACCGTATTGTGACCTTCGTACTCGTACGTGTACGCCACGGGCATGGTCTCGATAAGGACGCTTGTTTCCGGTGCGGCGGTCATCATCGGGGGACTCACGATAACGTCGTTATGGAAACCGAGTACGTCCTTCAGACGGCTCGTATTCGGTAGGGTAAAGGTGAAAACCGGCGACATATGCAGCGTCATTCGGTTAGAGACGTCGCTGTACTCTAGGCGCGCCTTGACCCTATCGGTGCTCAATTTCATTAGCGCCTCGTTGATCTGGTGCAGCAGCGTGTAAACGCTGTTGTAGAAACCGTAAGTAATATCGCCTTGTCGGTATAGCATGACATCATCCATGGTCACGTAAGTACCCGGGTCGCCCGTCGCGCAAGACAGGAAGAAGTAGGCGTCATCCTTTCTCACGTTGTATCACGTGTGCGGATACTGTAGCGTCACCAGTCCGCATTCCCATTCCCCGACAGGTCGAAACGTCGCGGCAA
Source organism: Escarpia spicata (assembly GCA_963995525.1). Taxonomy (NCBI): domain Eukaryota; kingdom Metazoa; phylum Annelida; class Polychaeta; order Sabellida; family Siboglinidae; genus Escarpia; species Escarpia spicata. The sequence goes on from OZ023210.1 coordinate 61,619,593, forward strand.
CGTCGTGATGTAGTATTTTCGGGGTGCCGCTTCATAGACGCGTTGCTCGGTAGCGTCAGGTAAAAGTCAGATGATACCGCCATCGCTTTGTCGTCGTTGTCCGCCTCGGCCCATAGACGGACTCGGGAGCAGGTAACCGAGACAGCTGCTCAACAGAGCCGTCCACAGGCTGGAGTCGCCTTGACCTCTCGTCAGATTGTATATACTCACGGCAATGACGAAGTACAGGACGACGACCTGACAGAGGAATACGATTTCGGTCTTAGGGCATTCGTTGCAGCAGAACCGCCATGGAACGGGTTCGTGGACAGTGTCGAACTCGGCGGGTGCGTCGATAACGTCCTTGCTGGCGGGCTCGCCTGGAGTGGTAGGCGCGCCTGAAGCGGTATCGTCGTCGTGCCTCGTCGCCTCGTCGATCATCGTCACGCCACTGCGGTCTGTTGATACAGCAGGGGCCCTTATAGAAGAACGAAAATCCGCTGCATAAGCCCGCCTCGTGCCGTCGCCAGCACCCCTCGTGACGAGTCCAACGCATTACAGGTCCACTAGCGACGCGGCGTCGATCCACCTGTTGAAGGAGGCCGGATAACCGCTCCATTTTACGAGCGCTTTGCCGCGACGACGCTTTAGAACCGTCTCTACGCGATACAGTTTGTCTTTCGGAACGTCTACGCGTTGGAGTTCCGGTTCGTAGAAGGTGCCCTCTATCGGCGTTCCGGCGTCGTCCTTCAGGCGATAAACGGGTGGTTCGGACGGGTGCGCCTCTACGACGGTGAAGAGCTCCTCGCTCCAATTAGCCATGTATCCTTTTTTGAATTGACCCCTCGTCTTACTGATACGTACGCGATCTCCCTCGCGCAGTTTCGTTTTTTTCTGGTGACCACCACCACCACCGTACAGTCGTTGCCATACGGTCTCCTGATTCGTCGCGTCGTCGCGTCGACGCTCGCCGGCGTCCTACCGATGCTTCGGTGGTAGGCGTTGTTGTACGATTGCACGAAATCCGGTAACGCCTCTACGTAGCGCAGCGTTTCGCGTTTCGTAAAATAACGCCACATGCGCGTCTTCAAAGTCCGATTAAAACGTTCCACGACGCTCGCTTTAGTCTCCTCGTTATGCGTCACGAAATGATGAACGCCGCGACTCTTTAGGAACGTTTGCAGGGGTCGGTTCAAAAACTCGGTCCCCTTATCGGTCTGCAGCGCGTTCGGCGGCGACGAGCGACGGGGCGGACTTACTCTTCAACGGAACGCACCACGCCCGCTTGGAAAAGACGTCGATGACCGTCAATAGGAATGTTATACCGTCGTTGTGTTTTTTCAGTTTAGTCAAGTCGACCAGATCGGCTTGCCACTGCTGGTTTCGACCGCCCGCGATGACGCGACGTCGTTTGAAATGTCGTTTAACCGGTTTGTGTAGGGTATAGGCGTCCTGCGCCGCTAGCCACCTCTCGACGTCCGGTCGTCGTCGTCCCTTCGACGCCCGGTGCAACGCGTCGACGCCGCCGTAACTTCCCGCCCTTTTCGGATCAAAGTAGACATCATTCAGGTCGTCGTTTCGTTGGAGCTGCTGCTTTCGTTTTGGACGACGACGCCATCCGGACACCATGACGACGACGACGGTGACCAATAATGAACGACGATTATTATTATATAAAAAGCGATAACAGCGATGATAAGGCTGTCGACGATGGCCGTTATCTTGCGCGGCGGCATCACAATTCTTCCCACCGCAGCGGCGTCGCTTGTCTCTTTTCGCGCCTCCTTCTCCGTCGCGCCACTGCTGGACTGTCTTCTCGTAGCGCCTGCCCCCGCTCCATATACGCCCGATAGTGCTGGTTGCCTACGAATTCCATAGGAATGTTCATACCCTTCACGAACGCCCCGAACTCTCGCCATCCTACGGGCAACGTCGCCTTCTTTCTCGTTCGCACGAGAGCGTTCACTAGATCGATCATGTTACTCCCCGCGACCGTTTTACCGTCGTACACGAACTCGCCGCGGTCGTTCCATCGACACAACGGATCGGCTTTCATTTTTGCGATAAGCTGACCCGTCTTCTCTTTCAGCGTTTTCGGCATGCTGGCTATGATTTCGCGCTCTACGACCTCCGACGACGGTGGCGCCACTGGCGGCGGCTCGCCGCCGTTGACCACCGACACGCGTACCGGTTGCGCCGCTCGAGCCGCCTCTATCGTGTTGTAGCGACTCAGCAGTTGATTGTACGACTCCACCTTATCGCGTTCGGATACATCCGACCGCTCTAGAATATCCTTCATGTCGCTGTCCAGGCTACTCAGCACACGTGATCGGGGCGTGCTGCTCGCCTGTTGCTGTGGCAGAAGGAGGCTTTCCACCAATCGCGGGTCGACCAACGCCATCTTCTTCGCCATTACCCGATGACCTGTTTGAGTAGTGACAGGAGAACGGTGCTCGCTAACGGCGCTAGCAGGGCCGTCAGAAAACCACCCGCCCCCGTTTGCAAGATGGCTCGCTTCTGCTTCACCGGAATTCGTTTGTTGACCAGGTTACGCAGGTGATCTCTGTATTTCGTCAACACGCGTTTCTGCTTCGGCGACACCTTCACGTTCCCTCTCAGAATATTGTACGCGCAATCGCACAGACTACAAATGAGACCGACCTCCGAGTGGGCGAGCACGGCTTTTCGCAGATCGATGTTCCACTTATGCCTATCCAACAGCTGCAGGGCGAAAATGTGTCTCTTCACGCGTTGCTCCGAGACCGTCGCCGCCACCTTTGGTCGTCGCTTCGCCGCTACCACCGCGCGTCGTCCCGTCATAGCGACTAATAAACGTACGCGGTGACGTCCCTCTCTACTTATAGTTGACCGCCACCCTTCCGTACGTAGACGTACTGAAGGTGGTCGTCCGGAAATATGCACGAACGCAGGCGCATGTCCTCTTCCGTTTCCTGTTTCAGATCCACGAAGAGATAGCCGTACGCCGGCGACGTCGCGTCTTTGAAAGCCTCTATCAGGTAGTTGACCTTTCCCGGGTACATCTGTTTCGCTAGGTGACCTACTTGACCGGCGTCACGGGAGCTCTTGAATAGCACTATGTATTGGGCGTTCAAGCTTATTGTATGGTTTTCTTTCCCTTTCGCAAACATGTTCTGTCGTAGTTGTACGACCGACGTACTACAATGATGGCTTTTTTTAGTAAATAGTTCCGTCACGCTGCTATCAGTTTCCGCCATGAGGTCGTCGAGTACTAGAAGCGTCCTCATTTTACCGTCTAAACGTGTCGGATCCGGCAGGCTGTCTACGAACTCTATTTTAGGCGACATAGACGCGTAGGCGGTCTGCCACTGTCCGTAGCACCACAGGATTTTCTCGGGCGGCGGATCGATCATAGCGTGTCGTATCAGACGGTCGACGAACGTCATCTTACCGGACCCCGTAGGGCCGGCTACTATACACGTAAACGGATGCTTCAACAGTGGTCCCGTCATTTTCCACGACTGATAGCGGCGAATATTTTTTACGCGTCTTTATACGCGTCGCGCACCTCCATCAACAGTTTACCGAGCTTGTTCTCCCCCGCAACGTCCCCGATCCGGCTACCCTAGAAACCCTCCCGGCTCGGTACCCATTCCACCAATTCGGCGTCTCCTGTGGCCAACAGGGCGGCCTTCAACTTATCCGACCCGCCAAACTTGCTCATCAACAACCCCTTCATACACGCGACTCTAACGGCATTCCATTCGGTTCCCGTTCTCTTTCTTCGAATTCCGTAACTGCGTCGTTTCGCCAGATAAGGCGATCGCGTTCTTTTGATAAGAGCCGCGCATTCCAGATCTTCGTTGAACATTGCTTTCCTATAGTGATAGGCTTGCTCAGCGGACCGAAAGCCCCGGCCGAACGCCCTAAATCGGCACGCGTACATATTCGACAAGAACGAGCGCGATCCGCCAAACTTTATAGATTCCGACATACCGACGACTACTACTACCAATACTACCGGTATCTCTTATATATAAGGAACAGCCGACGCCGCTAGATGGAGCGCATCTAAAAAAGGGCCGACGTGCGGATTCGGACCCGAGATCTTTCGATCCCTAGTCGAACGCTCTCCCAGGAGAGCTAATCCGGCGCCGGCGTTTATGAGTGGTTTTAACGCGGTTTTATAGCCGCACTATAAACGCATTATTGCTTACGTAAGCGCACGTTAGGTCCGACGTTGATCGCTAGGGAAAGTACTAAAATATTCACTGGGGTCACCGCTAGGTGGCACCTCAAAATGCCTAAAGGTGACGGGTAATCCATCACGTTTTTTTATAAGTACGTGCCAGAAAACGATTAGTGTCACAAAAACCCTTTGATCTTTTTTTATAAGTACGTGCCAGAAAACGATTAGGGCATTTTTTATGCATAGAGTTAGGCCTAAAAGGGGCGTGTATGAGGCCGTGTGGGCCCTCTATACTACTAATGGGGACACAAGACGTCGTTCCAGAACCTGCTCGTGTGTCTTAGGACGTCGCTCACCATGTACGTGAGCGTGGCCTCGTGTCAGAGAAGTTTCTCAAAGCTTAAACTCTTTAAGACATACCTTCCCTTAAGCATGGTTCAAGAGCGATTGAGCAGTCTTGCACTACTATCGATCGAGCGAGAGTTGACCGATGTCGTGGATTTAGACGGCGTAATTGTCGAGTTCGCGTCACTCAAAGCAAGAAAGGTTAGGTTGTAGGAGAATGTGACGGAGCTTCTGCGCTAGGACCAACAAATCACTCCCGGTTTCATTGACCTATCGTTGTCGTTGCGGTGGCAGTGGCGGGACGAGCACGCAGTGAACATATGTTGTGTTGACAGTTGTTAACTTTGACCACTGTATATTCAGTATTTTGTTAGCTGACCACTGTTGAGGGTTTTGTTGGGAGGTTTTTATGGGTTTTATTGGAGATGTTGTGAATATTGTGTGAAGTGTACCTCAGTGTGGTGTAGCTGAGCTGAATCATTAAATCGCGCCTATCGATACGTTCATATACTTGTGCTTTTGCTACTGTGGTGTAGGAGCAATAATAAGTGTATCACTAGCGATACCTATTCCATTACTGCACTCTATTTGTTCTTTTTTGGGGAGGCGGCATTTTTTCCTCTTGCCCCAAGTGGCACTTGGCTTCGTTTCGCCACTTATACTTGCCCAAGGTTGTACACGGCACTTGATTTGAACCCGGGTTTTCTCGGATGAGAGTCGATGCTCTAACAACTGCGCAACTGCGCTTTGCAGGTGTTACTGGTGACACAGTGTAAGCCCAAAGAACAATTTACACGTTGCCCATTGTATGGACAATCAAGATTTTTCGATAGAACGTTTTCAATTTCAAAGTGAAAACATGTTCATAGTTTTTCATTCAGCTTTCTCGATGTCTAAGAACGTTGTTATAATTAGAATGGCTTCGTTATTCACCAATATATCGTTTGATATATATAACGTGCCGTGTTAGTGTATAGTCTTGATGACAAAGGCACCTCTGAGTGAACAAAATAATTACATGTGTAAAGACATCGGTAAGGTGAAAACAATTTCATACATTTTCAGGTCAGCTTCCTCGAGATCTAAGAACTTTGTGTATATTACAATGCCTGCGTTGTTCACCAATAAATCGATTGCTCCCATATCTTCGACGGCTTTCCTTGTTGTTGCCCAATCGGCCAAGTCGACACAAAACGTGCGAATATCAGGATTCTAAAACAACATTAACACACATAGAAAGCAACTTTACCATAACACTTATTACATTTTTAGTGGAACTGTTTTGTGGAAATGTCAATTGAGTCCATATGGATTGGCTAACATAGAAAACAAAACAGGTACCTCAGCTTTCAGTCGATCCAAGTCTGCCTGTGTCCGACTCAATGCAAATGTTTCAGCCCCTCCGGCTGCCAGGGCCTTTGCAATATCATATCCGATCCCTGCAATTATAACAATAACGTTAAGTTCTTAATATGGACCGCATACAAAATGATTGAGCTCACAAGTTCAAACATTTGTTGAAGGCACATCGTGTGACAGTTGTATATGCGGCATGTACCCATCATCTGTACAGACTGTCATCAAGAGAAGACTGGAGTTGACGTGGCGGGAGCGAATATGACAGGGAGAGACGACAACAACGATACGGACAGTAGCCAAAGAAGGAGCTACTCTGAAGGCAGTGATAGAGGAGGAAACATGAAAAGCGACGATATACGTGGGTGAACCTTTAATGAGAATGGTGAATAGACGAGAAAGAAAAACATATAGAATGCTATCAGCGAAGTGAGTAAGCGGAATTGTATTATTATGGGATATTTATTCACGGACACGCACGATGGAAATCTGCTCAGAGTACAGGGTTGAGGACCACATAGACTTTCCTCACATAAATTAGTTGGCAATGTGTCATGATATATGAGCCACAGGGGACCAGGTACAAAGTATCATTAAAGTCACAACAGAAAGGAATAAAAAGCAGTACATGCACAAGAGAAACGTACACGAAGGTAAATACAAGATTATTGAGCAAAATATAATGCAAAAACGAATGCGTCATACTACATACATATATGTACAATTTTGATAGCTTGTGTAAATGTAAACATAAATTAGTATTGTATTTACTTTGGAATCTCTTCTACACTAGTATCATTGACATGGTCCAGTACAGCGCGAATTCATAACTTTTTGGTGAGTTCGAGACGTAGGGCCTACGTCACCTAGCTTAGTCCCAACAGTCTTAAGTGTGTTTGTGTGTGTGTGTGTGTTTGTGTGTGTGTGTGTGTGTGCGTGCGTGCGTGCGTGCGTGCGTGTGTGTGTGTGTGTGTATGTGTGAGCGTGAGTGTGAGTAGGGCGGTATGCAGCCCGACATTTGCTCAGTAAGCATTTGCTCATGAATGTTACATAATTCGCTATACTACGTCATTAGTAGCCTTACCTTTGCCCGCCCCGGTGACCAGAGCGCGCTTTCCATCGAAACGAATATCCATGGGTTTTCTTAAGACGACATGGCAAATGTTCCGGTCTAATGTAACAACGTTAATAATTATTATCCCTCTGTACTAGTACGCGTCTAACTGCTTGACAAAGTCAATAAAACACTCGGTTGCACCTAGTGAAAGACGGCAAGTTGATCTAGTGGTCTGACCCAACGTTTTCACCCTCGCTCCTCTTTGTCTCGGTTCAATCGACGACTCGACAGAGGGGTGTGTGGTTGAGGTTTGACGCTGTCGCCACCGACCTAGTTTGGTGGTTAATGCCAACCTCTCTCCGCCTTCCAGTGTTTGGTACCAACCTCGCAACTCCCACATCCTTCCACACCCCTCACGACGGCGACAGACCGGATGCCGTAACGACATTTCATAACAACTTTCTAAGCACTACAATTTCTACAGTGGCCATCCAAAATGCACACACACACACACACACACACACACACACACACACACACACACACACACACACACACACACACACACACACACACACACACACACACACACACACACACACACACACACACACACACACACACACACACACACACACACACACACACACACACACACACACACACACACACACACACACACACACACACACACACACACACACACACACACACACAAACACACACACACACACACACACACACACACATGGAGGGGGGGAATAAATCAAATGCCCTGACACGACAACAAATATTGGAACGGTTGTTTTAAATGAAGCGGCCTATTCAAAAACGTCTGCCATCATAATTTAGGTCATGAGTGTACGTTTGGATTTGTATGTCAAAAGCACATACTGCAGCGGTTGTTTACCTTCAGTTGAGACCTTAAACCTGAGACGCCAAGCCATTTTAGTGGGACGTCAACAATATATTTGCGAAATGTTGCATATCTCCGAAACGCCTTAATTAAACGTGATAGTGATTAATATAACAGTAAGAGCAAGTCAATGCGGTTTTCACGAGGGTACGACAGGCAGCCAGGGCGGCCGCCATTTGCTCCTTTGCATAGTTGTATTTTGACACGATCTGTAGACATAATGCAAGCTTAGAATACTTCGTAGTTTATGTATTAATCGGGAGAATAACACAACCAGCTTATTTTATAGTTTAAACTGCAGTCCTAAAATACATATGGGACATAAGCACCTTGAACGGAGCTGTCCGAAAACGGGTTGGTTATTGGAGAGCCCCACCTGTCGCGTCCGGTTTCTTGTTACGTTATATGAAAAAGCCCCACAAACGACGCACCATTTGCGTCACTTATTACGCTTTACGTTGCGTGAATACACAGTGCCAAACGTGTACCTCATGCAATTTTAGTTATTGGACACCTTCTCCGGAAACTAAATTCTAACTTAATATCTGTCCCACCAACCGGACACTGCTCATATGATATGTGGAAAGGTCATTGTCACAGAAAACTACATATCCAGTATGTTCTCTATGTATTCATTATGTCATTCTATATCTACATGGTAACGTTAATCAAACACTAATAAGAAATATTGCAGCCGGACACATGCACCCCTACCTACCGATTTCAAACTGTACGGCGCGATTTGACAAGTACGTCCAGGGTCCTCCACGTGTCGTCACACAGGCAACAATAGTATCCGCCAGGTGGCGTAACCAACACGTTTAATTAAAGAATACCATAGTTTGAAAGGATTCTCAAGTTATGCCAAAAACCACATGCTACAAAAATGCAACGTCACGTGCAATATACGAAATTGTCACATATGCCAACTAAATTAATAAGTTATAAATGAGAACCAGTTAATAAAAATGCAACATTTAAATTTGTATGGTCGCATACATGCATGCATGCGTACACGCGAACTCAACACATTACAAAGCACATTACATCAACAAAACAACCATCACACACAGTATGTAAGAGAAGACAATTACATTTTCTTTTTTTCTTATTTTAATGTTTGACATAATCATAATTTTTTTTATAGAAAACGTATACTAACATGTTCAAAAGCGGCAGTCACTATGGTCAAGTTGACCAATAGAGTATGGGAAAACAAGATGAACACTGAGACCACCAAGATAACAGTCTACCAGGCCTGTGTGTTGATCACCCTCCTCTACGGCAGCGAATCGTGGACCACCTACGTGTGCCAGCAATGCCGATTCAACACTTTAAGCCACCTGCGGTGCTTCAATCGAATCTTCAGTATCACCTGGCAGGACCGTGTCCCTTATAGCGACATACTGGACCGTGCTAGGAACCCCAGCATTTCCTCGCTCCTGAGCCAGAAATGCATGTCTCCGCTCGCTGAGCCAGGCATGGAGGATGGCGGCTTCCCGAAAAACATCCTCTGTGGAAAACTCGCTACTGAGTGAAACGAGTGGGACGCCCTGCCCTCATAGTCAAGGACGTCTGTAAGTGCGACCTGAAGGCCTGCAACATCAGCTCCGACGACTAAAAGGCAGAAACCGAAAATCACACTGCTTCGAGTCACACTGCTTGGCATCAGACTGTGTACAGAGGTATTGGATGTGCTGACGGAAAGATACACTAGCATGCGGCTGAGAAGAGTTCTAGGATGCGGCACAATTGAAAAAAGGTATATGTAATATCAATTCTTAAATATTACAAATAAAAATTACGGCCCACAAATAAAAATGCAAAAAATAACATCATGTTGGATCCAAGCCTGCGACCAAAATGTTTGTGTTTTGGTGCATTGTCCAGTTGGTCACACAGGCAGCTGCATAAAAACCTTCATATTCAATCCAGAGGGGTCTCCTGAGAATCTCCTGTTTTACTCAGTAGTTTCATATATTATGTTTCCCTAATTGTGTGAATACATACGTCTGTATATACAAAAAACGAAAAGTCTCGGGAGGATGGTGGCTTGTATATCTGTTCAATGGAACATCATATCGATTTTTGTGAGAAGCATTCAGCCCCGTTGCAATTACTGCACACAGACTATGTTCGTACACAAATATCTACCACTGTGTAGAACCAGGTACACATTCTTACAGCTGAATTAACTGAATATAAGCGAAGTTTTATCATTTCATAAGTTTTGCATCAGCTTATATGACAATTTACTCGTAACTGAATAGTTAGCTTGTCAATGAATATTTACCAAAATTCTAGGTAAACGATGGTACCAGCTTTTGGATTAATTATTAACTGTAGTACCACAACTATCCGATAGGCTGGCAGATTTTCATCAGAGGTTAGGACGGTACCCACCAGGTGGCGCCGTTTGTTAATTGCCATGTACAGTTAGCTGTCAACAGCTGTAATAGCCACTGTGTTCAACGTTCCATTTTATCTCTGCGTGCAAAATCATGGCAAACAAGGATTTTGGAGAGGTGACAATTCATCAACTGAAGGGGGAATTAAAAAGCAGAAATGCTAGACTGTTCGGAAGAAAAGGTGATCTTTTTGAAAGGTTTGTGTGGGCGATAATATGTGTTTGTGATAATCATGCTATTTTGTCTTTGACTACTTAAAATGTACTGTAGTTTTCCTGATACGGGTATGTGTTTTCGTAATATGTCCAATTCCAAGAGAATCGCCTGGATTTCTTCGAAAAAACCTAGTGGCTCTTGTCTTCGAATTCGTCTTGGATGGCTGGAGGTATAGGCTCTCCATGTCTTGTATTTGTGTCATAGACATAGTTCTGGTAATCAAGATTCAAGGGAAAAGAACCAACTCACCAAAGGCAAAGCCTTCAGTGATTCCACATACAAGCGGAAGTCTCATTCGTTCTTGGTTGGCCCGCACACACAAAAATCCAACCAAGTATTTTCATCTTGAGGATAGTATACCCAATACTGAAATCTGTATATAGACTGGCAAAATGTCCTATGGACACATCACGCCAGTGCGCATGGTGGCTCTTATTGATTAATTGTTTACATGTTGGGATATACTAATCTGGAATGAGTTGAATGCTTGGAGGTAGAGAATTCCACTTTTTTTATTGTGACTGGAAAAAGCTGTTTCCAAATATGTTTGTCGAGTGCCTGATTTGTACTAACTGTTTATTATGTTTACGTGAGCATCTGGTGTTGCGTTTGATGTATTGATCTAGTGGGATATCTATGAGGTTATGTTCCATCTTATATAATATGCTAAGTCTTTTGGATTTTCTTCTTGATTGTAGGGTGTCCCACTGGAGATCTTTAAGGAGTTGTGTTACCGTTCCTGGCTCACTAGAATAGTTGTTCTTACAAAATCTGGCGGCTTGTCTCTGGGTTCTTTCTATGAGTTTGATATGTTTTAGGCAATGTGGATCCGATGATACTAACGCATATTCAAGTATAAGGCGGACAAGGGTTGTGTAGGCTATGGACTTGATTTGGGTTGGGCATTTATTTAAATTTCTTCTAATAATTCCTAATGTCTGTTGTGCTTTTTTGTGACTGAGTTGCATTGTATTGTCCAATTTAATGTATTTAATATATGTATGCCAATATAACAGTGTGATTCAACATATTTAAGTTGTTGTCCGCAGAAGGTGTAGAGATTTGGTGTCGGTTGTCTTGAGGCTATTGTATAACATTTAGTGGGGTTGAATTTCATAAGCCACATGTGTTGCCATTTCTCAAGTTTGAGCAGATCGTTTTGGAGGACAGATGTGTCTCGGTCAGTTTTAATCGGTGAATATAACAGGCAGTCATCTGCAAACTGTTGAGGAAAGATTGTCTGGCAGGTCGTTTATGTAAAGTAGGAAAAATAGGGTCCCCAGTACTGTGCCCTGTGGTACCCCAGAAATGACTTGAGTTGATGTTGACTTGGATCCATTGATAATAACCTGTTGAGTCCTTCCTGTAAGGAAGCTATTTATCCATGATGATATTGGGCCTGTGATGCCATAGTGTTTGAAGATTAGTCTTTTATGTGGAACATTATCGAATGCTTTGGTGATGTTGTCAGCTTTATTTCTAATAAAGAATTTACGTTTCGGACGATGTTTGCATTTGTGTGAGATGTTTACATCAATGATGACTGTACTATGATCTACTATTCCGTCGACTACATTTATCTTCTTTATTAACCCAGGTCTATTGGTGAAGACAAGATCTAAAATATTGTTGGCATTTCCCTGTCTGTGCGTGGGTTCCTTGACATGTTGGATCAGTCCATGTTCTTCTGTAAGAGAGAGTAATTTATTGGCAGCAGTTGTACTGTATCCATTGTTAGGTGTGACTTGGTGAATTTCCCAATTGATGTTAGGGAGGTTGAAATCGCCAGTAATTATGACATTATGTGTGTTGATCTTGTTACCTAATTTAGAAAGGGCTAGATATGGCACGATAGAGAGTACACATGATTATTGCTTTCATTCCTTTTATCTGGGTTTCAGTCCAAATGCTCTCACTGTTAGTGTCTAGGTCTGGTAGGTGGCTTGTGATGAGGTCATCTTTTGATATTTGAAATACTCCCCTCCAGTAGTGTCTGTTTCTCTGTCCTTTCTAAAGACGTTATAGTTGCTTGGGAATATTTCTCCATTTTTTATTGAGGGATCTAACCATGATTCAGTCCCACAGATGATGTCTGGGTGTTGTAGATTGTTTAGTGGCTTCGATGTCTGAGGCTTTCTTTTTAACGCTTTGGTAGTTTATGAGGATGCATCTGAAGTTTGGTCTCTTTTTCGGTCTATATGCTTTCCTGCTATTAGTTGTATTGTTATTGGTGGTTTCGTTTAGGCTATGACTGTTAATCTCCAGAGGATAAAAGGGATTTCCTTTTGGGATTTCTGTATCTCTGAAGAAAGAATTTGTGAAGTTGAAGTTGTTGCATTCGGGGCAGGCCCACGAACATGAGGAATTTATTAATCGTTTGTATTCATTGTCATCTATTGCACAGCATTGTGTGTGGATCCATTTTAGGCAGTGGTCGCAATGAATAGCTTTATGGTCATTTAGGATATCCTCATGACAAATGCCACAGGGTGCTGAACAATTTGAACAGTGCCATGGTACATTTTGGTTTCTGTAAATGTTGTTAAATTCTTGTCTGGATATTCTGGCGCATTTGATTTGTGGCGATTTATCACAATCATTACAAATTAGGATGAGTGCATTAGACTTTAGTGATTTCTTACATGTCAGACTGGTCATGTGACACTGACGATACGTAACTGAAGGGTTTCGGGGCAGAACACGATACATACCATTGATGAAATTTTGCTCAAACAGGAAGTTGGCATTTGTTCAACCATGTGTTGAAGTAGAACTATGTCAAATTTCAACCAAAATGTTATATCTCGGTTAAAAGAAGTACACCAAAGAATGTTTTTATAAAGCGATAAATACCATCTGTCTTTTTGTACCAAAGTAGATCATTTTCAGCCAATCAGCATTGCCTTGCAGCTCTTCCCAATAGGCGCTTACTGTATGGAAATGTAACGTTTTTACAAAAACGATGTGGATATATCCCATTTTTATAACAAATGTCACTTTAAATCATATTTTGTATAACAAGTCTGCAATAAACATTTCAGCCTATTCAAGTATCATGTATATGTTTCCATCTGAAACCTGTCAACTGTAGAACTGCTATGACTGCAATTTATCAATCGGAATGCACCCATGCTTCTAGAACCCTGCAGATGTTAGGAAATGCTTAAACGTTTTTATTTATGTTTACCATGATGGAAATTTACCACATTTTAATCGTTTTATTTATTTGTGAATTTATTTACTATTAACATATATATCAACAGTGTTTAATTGTTTGGCTAATTAATGATATGTTAGATAACATTGGAGAATCACTAACTTTGTGGTATGTGCACACAATTCAGTATGTCTCCGAATTGTGAAACCACTGATGCTAATGGTTTGATGCTAACTGTCGGTTTTGCCATCTAGATTATGTTTTCTCTCATATATTTAATACCATAATCCTGTAGAACAACTAAAATAACAATGTTAATTATTTCAGTTGGCTGTGAACCGCCAGTGTTTTGGTTCTTTCCCTATTTCCTGGAGCGTTGGATCTTCGGAAGACACTACAAGGTTAGTTATTTCTGTTTAGCAGCGTTGACACATATGACCTCTATGTCCAGGGCTCCACATCCAGTGCTCAGTTGCATGACACACACCTAAGTCCAACTTAGGGTCATTAGCACCTAAGTGGTACCTAGCCGCTAGGGACAGTTACATGACACGTACCCAGCTGAGATCGTCCCCAAATTAGGGGGCAACTCCTGAGACTACCCCAAATAGCCCCATCTCTAGCTAGGTGTCACATTACTCAATCTACAAATGGCAGCAATCGTTCATGATTTATATTGGCGCAGAGAACTTGTGTGTTTAGAGATCATTTAAATCCCCTGGATACATACAGCAACATTCAGCTGTTTGAAAGGTATCATTTCAGAAAAGTTGATTTATTCTTACTCTTTTTTATTTCTGCCATGATTAACATATGAATTAAAGTGAGTTGTGGGACAATTTTTCCTGAAAATGCAGTAACTCACTTATCGGTTAATCGTACCAGAAACACTTAGTTGGATGATGTCTGGGTGGCTGCCATGCAATGCTACCTAAGGATCTGCCCAGCTAGGTACATCTATGGAATTGGGTGTAACTTTTCTGTCTAAATAGTGTGCATTTCATGGAACTGGCCACTGCTATATATCCAGATCTCTATGTCCAAGGCTTTGTCCGAGTTGTGTCCAGGACTATCTGTCCAGATTGTTCAGTTACTGTGCCTGAGCACTGTGCATCTCGCTGCTTTTGAGAGCGCTGTTGACTGCCATTATTGATACAGACGTCTGGTTAAAAGTAATGTTATGAAAATTGTTACAATAATATTTTTGAAAAACATTTTACTGATGCCTCTCAGAATCTTACCATGCTTTCAAAATGAATATAATATCTGTTAATAATAGAATTCGTGGTCGAATCGACCTACAAGCTGATAACATTGTGCTTGATTATTTTACACTCAGCCTCTGTCTCTTTCAGGTTGATTATGACAACCATGTGCTGTACCAGAAAGGGAGTCTGGGGGGGGGGGCGAAGCATGGTTCCCCTGTTCACAAACCTTCCTCCCGCCTCCATCAAACTCCCTGGGAAGAGGGGTACAGGTGTGTGTACATAAGATGGGTTTAAGTTTTGAAAAAAGTATTCCTTGTATAGGTTTGTACTGATCAGCAATATGTGACCCATCATTCCAAAATGATGCTCGTTAGACTACAAGCTAAAAGACAATTGGACCATTTTTTTAATGAGTTTCCATCGTGAAATGATTTGAAATAGACTATTCTTTCATGTGTTCACTGTGTAAATAATATAAATGTTACACATGTGTGTTTATTTTGATGTTTTGTGACACCTATAAATTTTTCTTTTAATTGTTGGCAATGTTTTAAAATACAGCCGATAGTGTGAAAACCAGAGCTAACATTGAAAATTACATCTGATAAAGTGAAAAACCACACCTGATACTGTTAAAATCAAAGTTAAAATTGTGAACACCACAGTTGATAGTATACAAAACCACAGCTGAGTAAAAATGTTGGAAAGCTTTTATTCTCGAAACAAGATTTTTAGCATTCTCAACATTCAAATTGCTGTATCTCTGAAAGTAGTTTGAATATAGGTAACATTGATGTGTGTATTTTTTCCCTCTCAGTGTGCTCTATTCAATTATACAATAAAAACAATGTTTCAAGAGAAGCGTCTCATTTTGGAAAGGTGGGTCCTACATAATGGTAGCACTCAAACATGTCAAATTGATACATACACAAAGAATGGCATGCAGTTGAAACTGCTGTTGATTGAACTGGTAGGCAGACTATTGACAGGGAACACATTTTTGGCTAAACATAATAATAATTTGATTATATGTACAATAGTACGGAAATTCATTGCTTTTGGGTATAATTACTTAATTTTAATCTTTGCAGGTTTTGTGCCAAGTGCCAGTGTTGTGTGCCAACAGATATTGACCACTGCAACAAGTGTGACGTCTCACGTCTAAGGTATGTCTCTCTACATCTGTACATGTGTCACCTGTCACAGCAGAATTATGACGTAGAGTTTTGTACATAAAATGACACCTCATTTTTTAATATATCTTCAGTATTTTTTATATTTATTAATAAAATTGAAACGAACTTTAAGAAAGCAATGTTTTGAAAAATGATGTAATTTGATTAGTTTGGGATTATCCGTCAAGGAAAGTAAACTAGACAGTGAAAGATGACAATGCAAGGATTATAAATTGTGCATTTCTGCCCAAATAACAAAATTTATGGCACATCACTTAGACCGTTACTTTTGGCTCGGGTGCAGAATAGGCCTGTTCGACTTGATACCTGGTTCACTGTGGCGTGTGACAAACACGAAGATACTTATGTTGATAAGTACACTATATATACAGTGGAACCTCATTATTAAGGTCACATGCGAGAGTGTGTGAAATGACCTGAATGTTGAGGTGACCATATTAAAAGGACTAATTTCCTGTACTTTAGATTTATATACAGAGTCTGTGCATGTGGCGCCATCTGGAGGACGGCCAATTTTGCTTATAGTTTTATTATATCCAATTGGACAATTCTTAAAAGGTTGTTTCAGAAACCGTACAAATTTGAGACATTTTCAATTGTGTTACCATAAATTATTGAACACACAACTAAAGTAAAAAGCATAAACTAAGGACATATCTTGTTTAGGGGATAATTAGATCAGTAGTTATTACTCACTGATTATTTGCAATGTATAGTGTCATTTGTTTGGTCATGACAGATGACACGTAATATTCTTGGTCCTGACAGATAACACATGTAATGGTCTCACTTAAGCCACCCTCTGTCTCTGCAGGATGGATGACAGTACACGCACTGTGACAAGTGTCAACAATGTGTCAAGCCATCACATGTCCACTGTGAACATTGCAACCAGTGCCACCTGGTGGACTACAAATGCGGTTATGTCAAGGTCACAGGTATGACCTCAAATTATAATGTTTTTGTTGGCAAACCTGTAATTATAATCAGATATTCACCTGCAATTTTAAAGAGGTTCTTTTTAAGCGAATATCCTTTTATCATCTCTGAATGCTTCCCAGAGAAATCGAGATGGTGTTCTAAACATCCAATAAACAGGTCTGCCAGGCAGTAAAATGTAAAGTGTTCTGAGCATTACTAAAGACTGGGTACCATGCTATATAAGAGTTTCCCTTTACTCTTACTTTATCTATTTTTTGTATTCTGTGTGGAAGCTGTTCAGGGCCTTAGCCAGAGACATGTCTGTTGTAAGTTTTGTGTGGACGTGGTAACGTAATAATAATAACAAAATGTTAAATAATAGTCAATAATAATAACATTACTTCTTTTCCATCTACATGCTTGAAAATTGTGCTCAGCAGCACAGCAAAACCAAAGGATTAAGCAAAAAAAGTAGATTAGGACTAGATGAATAACAGAGCAATAGAACTTCAGATTTTCAATTCAGGAAAGGCAGTAAAGAGCGAAGGATTTATTATTTGTGATGGGTAATATTTCTGTTTAAAATTACTGTTTTACTTTTTGATTTGTGTTGTTCAGTTGCAAGCGGACAGCAACAAAGACAAGTGATGGAGACGTCACTGCAGACGTCAACTCAACCGAGGGAGGAAGAAACTGAAGAAATATCACTGATGGATATCACTGATGGTTGACACTGCTGGTTGATGGTTGACACCAGTGGATGATGGTTGACAGTGCCAGTTGATGGTTGACACCACTGAATGATGGTTGACACCAGTGGATGATGGTTGTCACTGCCAGTTGACGGTTGACACCACTGAATGATGGTCGACACACTGGTTGATTTTGACACTGCCGCTTGATGGTTGACACCCAGTTGATGGTTGACAATGCTGGTTGACACTGCCGGGTGATGATTGACTCTATTGGTTGATGGTTTTTACAATCAGTTGATGGTTTCAATTATATATCTTATTTGCAATAAGACATTTATAAAATTGACTGTTTTTAAGAAATGTAATTTTAATGTATATTTTTACGTGTTGTTTTATATTAATGAAAATAACACATTACCTATTGCTACATAGCACTGCTGTAGTAATATTTATGTGTATTCAGTAATAATAAATTTAAATTATGGCAAAGCCTGTATACAGCTGTACATACACAAAATCCATGTAAAAAAGTTGTATCTTAAAAGGACGCAGTCTGTTCCTCATTATACATTAATCTACCTATAGTCGAGCTAGCGTATGTATGTATATATGTGGTTAGCTTATGTTTTCTTACTAATCGGCTTGCAGCTCGGGCACCAAACTTTCAGGGACTACCTGGTACACTACGATACCTAAAAAGAAAATAACGCCCTTAATTTGTCTAAATTCCTCAAATATCAATGGTTCTTAGTAGTTTACACGTAATTGTTTTAACCAGCAACACTCAAGAAATGTGCACGCTATGGCTTGTCTTTTCAAACGTCCATTAGAATACAACGGGAATCTTTGTCTGAGTATATAGACCAGAAACCTGGTATGCTAAAATATTGTATGGATGGCATTGGAAGCCATTTAATTAAATAACTGGTACTGAATTAGAATGATTCCATGTGCAAAAAGTGCATACATTTTTCTGAAAACTAATTCAATTCATGCTAAGCACAAACTGGTTGGACCATCTGCAACATGGCTAATGAAATAATTACATTATATGCCTCTAAAACTTGAAAGGACGTTTAAAAAATTTAAATCAAATACTGAATTTGCCAGATTTTGTTCACATTTATCCATTGGGATTTTATCATGTGAAATTATGTCCAGAAAACACCAGATACATGTTGTATTGCATACTCTTGTAAGCCATAAAAGCTAATCCAATCAGTACTCTTAAATAATCTCAATCACTAGTACTTTCACATTTCACTTAGCTCAATCACTGACTGCCACTAGCTGGACATTGACCAAAAAAAACAATTGCCTACACCTAACTAGTAGCTTTCTTTGATATAGGTTGGCTCACTAGCTAAGTGTAGTGTGCACTATGATCATCTAAGCTAGTTCTAACTACTGACAGCAGCCCAGGGACAATTGCCACATATATACCCCAATAAAACAGTTAATAAAAGTTAATCAAGACTTGTTAAATTAAATTAACCTCTTATAGAAAAGTTAATTACCTGTAATTAAAGTAATGTTCAATTGAAATTAGCCCATGCCTGCTGTATATATTCACAAATGCATTTTAAGAATGTTTTTCATGTATAGAAGCCAAATATTTGGTTGAAGAAATTAAGTAAGCTTGTTTATTTTATTCATGTGTGAAATGCACACTTAATATAAGAAATCCTAATAATTCCAGTTGCTACCATGGGTATAATATCTTTGAATTTAAATACAACGTAAATATTTTCAAAAATACATGCATTTGAATCCAACTCTTGTGGACGAGATAGAATGTATCTGCATGCGTGTGTGCATGCATGCCTGCATGCTTGCATGTGTGTGTGCATGCAAGCCATCATACTTGTAGAGGGAGGAATTAAAGAGGTAGAATTGGAAAAGAGGCGAGAGAGAAAGAACATCAAAAATATACATTTACAAAAAAAAATATGTGGGTCTATGCACCTGGAAGAATGAATACAATTTTGCCTTTTTATTTTGTAAATGTTATAATTAATTTGGCAGTGGTAAATCAATGTGTATATATTATATATTTGGAAATGGCTAAAAGTGACAAGGGTATCTGTTTAGGCATGATTGCCCACCCAACTTGACTAACTTATCCACATAAATCCTAGCACGGTTACAATGGTTGATGGTCAACACAGTCGGTTGATGGGAGTGCGGCTAGTGTAGTGGTTAGCACATCCGCCTGGCATGCCAGCGCTCCGAGTTCGAGTCCCATCTCAATTTGGGACGTAAAACAACCACTGTGGACGACAAGCACCCTGGCAGTGACCACCCTCAGTGCCAGCATATCAAGGTTGATTTGGTGATAATGTTCTGAAAAAGGCTGACTAGTTGAATGAGATCTCATCAGACCATTATATTTTAACTACAATAATACAGACTACCCCGGTTAGTCAGTTAATAGAACGTTGTCGAGTGATGGAAAAACTAGAACTAGACAGTGTGTAACTTTGATTCTTTACTGTGAAACGACTTCATCATTATTTAACATTTATAATGACATCTAGAGCATTTGAGGATGCATCAATTATTTTTATGTTTCTGCAAAGTAGTAGAATTATCGTTATGATGGCCTATTAAAATCTGCACTGCCATATATAGATAACTTTGAATACATTCAAATATAAACTTTTCGTTGATTGATTTGTTAGAATATATGTTCAAATATAACATAGCCTGAACATATGGTCGATCATTTACTACCTAATGTAGCAGATTATGAAATACCCAGGTTCGAATCAGGAGCTGCTATGTCCAGTTCACTCAGCTGTATGAATGAGTACCTACCTACAAACAGTGGTGGGTATTTGTGTACAAATAATCTTCACACATTAATTGCAGCATAGCTGAATCTTCCCAAAGAAGTTGAGATGGTGTTTGATTGAACAGGTCTGTCAGGGAGTAAAGTGTAAATGCTTTGATTCGTCCTATGAACTGGACAATATATTATACAAGAACTTATCATGTAATATTATGGTAAAATCTGTGCAACTGTTGTTGCATCTTCAATGAGAAGATTGTCAAATTCTGCCATTCCAAATGTTGCAGTACCGTAGCCTGCTAATCCATGCTTAGACACTCCTTTCTGTAGTTCGACATCAACCCCATGCGTAGACACCCCTTTCTGCAGTTCGACATCAAACCCATGCGTAGACACCCCTTTCTGCAGTTCGACATCAAACCCATGCGTAGACACTCCTTTCTGCAGTTCGACATCAACAAACCAATGCATAGACACTTCTTTCTGCAGTTCGACATCAAACCGATGCGTAGACACTCCTTTCTGCAGTTCGACATCAAACCAATGCATAGACACTCCTTTCTGCAGTTCGACATCAAACCCATGCGTAGACACCCCTTTCTGCAGTTCGACAGCAAACCCATGCGTAGACACTCCTTTCTGCAGTTCGACATCAAACCCATGCATAGATACTCCTTTCTGCAGTTCGACATCAAACCCATGCATAGGCACTCCTTTCTGCAGTTCGACATCAAACCCATGCGTAGACACCCCTTTCTGCAGTTCGACATCAAACCCATGCATAGACACTCCTTTCTGCAGTTCGACATCAAACCCATGCATAGACACCCCTTTCTGCAGTTCGACATCAAACCCATGCATAGACACTCCTTTCTGCAGTTCGACATCAAACCCATGCATAGACACTGCTTTCTGCAGTTCGACATCAAACCCATGCGTAGACACCCCTTTCTGCAGTTCGACATCAAACCCATGCATAGACACTCCTTTCTGCAGTTCGACATCAAACCGATGCGTAGACACTCCTTTCTGCAGTTCGACATCAAACCAATGCATAGACACTCCTTTCTGCAGTTCAACATCAAACCCATGCGTAGACACTCCTTTCTGCAGTTCGACATCAAACCAATGCATAGACACTCCTGTCTGCAGTTCGACATCAAACCCATGCGTAGACACCCCTTTCTGCAGTTCAACAGCAAACCCATGCGTAGACACTCCTTTCTGCAGTTCGACATCAAACCCATGCGTAGACACTCCTTTCTGCAGTTCGACATCAAACAACATGCTTTTGCCCACAAATCCCATCGCCTTGTTATCCTACAACAGAAAAGCCATAAGCAAAACGTTATGTACATTTTATGATGTAGGTCTCAATTATAGTTTATTTTCATATAAACATATGTAAAATAAGATCTCCATGTGTCATAATGCTATCTAATGGAGACAGATAATTTGTTGTTTTTCCTTTAAAATCCTTTGTCCTACAAAACAATGGCCCAGATTTTATAATGATTACATAAATAGTTGCATGCTTGTCACATCAGCTATGGATTTTCTGCTCCACCCTACAATTTGTTTGTTTTCTCGTGGAAGTCAACATAGGACATGCTTCTAATCAGACAAGAAGATTTAGTCTACAGATTTTAAGGTAAAATTATCTTTAAACATCTACCAGAAATATGGTAATGAAATGTCTGCAATATGTGAATGTTATATGTTATGTATGTCTCTCTCTCTTCTGCTTCATCATTCTCCATCCCTCCTCTCTCTCCCCCTCTCTCTCTCTCCTGTTCTGTCTCTCTCTATCCCCCTCCGTCTCTCTTCCCCTCTGTCTCTCTCCTCCTCTGTCTCTCTCCTCCTCTGTCTCTCTCTCCCTCCCTCTGCCTCCCACTTCCTCTCTCTCTCTGCCTAGGCCTCCCTCTCTCCTTGTCTCCTCTCTCCTTGTCTCCTTTCTCTGTATCACTCTCTCCCTGTCTCTATGGCTGATGTCTGTCTTGTGAGACTGTGTCATCTACTGTTCCTTGTTGTGACTGATCAACTGATGTTTATTTGCTTGTTGTAGAATGTGCGGCCGACTGATGCAAGTGCCCTGTGGCTATACAGAGTCGAATACCACAAGGATCAGTGATTGGCCTTCTTCTTTTTGTATATTCACAAATGATTTACCTGATGTTATAAAGATCTCTCATATTTTCTTGTTTGCGGATGATCTGATGCTTTTTCTTACCTTCAGTTCTTACCTTAAGAACGGTCAATAATTGCCCAAGTTTAGCACTGAGACCGTCTCAAGGTTAGTTTTCTGTAGTGGTATTCCATTGTCTATTGATTGATGCTGCTATTGTTGTTGCTGTTGGCGTCATTGCTATTTTTCTCTTTATCTTGCCTTTTCCGGTTTGCCTAGTCTCTAAGCTCGATTGTTTGTGTGCATGCGTGCGTGCATGCGTGCGTGCGTGTGTGTGTTAGTATGTGAAGTTGTAGTTGTAGAGGTCTGAATGGTCTCTCCAGTCTCTTTGGAGGCGGGACTTCAGCTGATTGATTGTCTGTGCTTGGACTGTGTCTTCTGATAGTGCATTCCAGGATCTTACTACACGGGTGGAGAGGAAAGAATGTCTGGTTCCTGTTGATGTCTGTGTAACTAGTTTTTCTCTGTGACCTCTTGTGGTTCCAGTGGCTTTTAGGTACATCTGCTTTTGTGGACAGTGTTGGCATTTACAGTCCTGGTCGATTTGGTCGAGTCCCTTGATAATTTTGAAAGTTTGAATGGTGTCGGTTCTTTTCTTCTGTAGTGTAGTGTGGGGAGTTTTAATTCTTTCAATCTGCTGCCGTAGGGTAGTAATTTTTGTTTCTGGCACTAGTCGTGATGCACGCCGTTGGACTTGTTCGATGAGGTCTTAATCTTTCTTTTGGTGATGAAACCAGACACAGGATGCATATTCCAGGTGTGGTCTGACCATTGCCTTGTAGAGTAGTAGGAATGTCTCCTTGTTGAGATGCCGGAATGTTCTGGCTAGACACCCCAGAACTCGATTGGCCTTTTTGACACTATTCTCGATGTGGTCAGAAAACTTGAGTTGTATGTTGATGGTGACTCCGAGGTCTTTTTCTGAAGTCACTGCATTTTTAATCCAAATTATACCGAAGAGTACTGCAAAAACTGTAATAAGATCTTATCTCTGTCGAATGCTGGACATATACAACACTTTTGAAATTCTATCCAGATAAATGTATCCTTATGAGAATTGGATCATTATTCACAAAGAATAAAGGCTATTCACTGGTAAGCAATCAGACAATACTTACAAGTACGGACAATGTGAAAGTTATTTGAGTCACTTTTGATCCATCGCTTACTTCTGAGGCATGTATGTCACAAACAAATTAATAAAGCCAATTCGATTATGGGGATAATCCGACGAACTTTCGATCACATGGATGAAAAGTGTTTTTCTACAACTTTTATGTGTCTCGTCTGTCTACACATTGAATACATTAATCAAGTATGGAGTCCTTTCTTATTGAAACAGCTCTTCAAAATGGTCAGCGCAGAGCAACCAAATTAATTCCTAGTTTCAAAGACCTTGAATACAAAGAACGTTTACAGAGACTGAAATTACTAACTCTATCATACGGTCGCCTCACAGAAGATATGATTGAAGTGTATACGATACTAACAGGGAAATATGATCCAGCAGTCTTATCCAATGTTGTTACCTTAGGAGCCAACGAAGCACATACGAAAGGGCACTACCTAAAAATATTTAAAGAAAGATACCGATTAAATATTAGAAATAACTCATTTATATACCGACGCACAGACGTATGAAACAGTTTCCCACAGTCTGTGGTTGATGCTTCACCGATGCAATCGTTTGACACCAAAATACATAAGTTATACCAAAACCACCCTATGAAAACTGAATACACTGTCCCACTCCTATATCTGATTGTGCCAGACTCAGACGCATGCACATAGTGCAAGCATATATCAAAAGCGAGAGCTGGCACGTAATAGGATTATGCAGTAATCCCTAGTCAAGCCAGAAGAGGACCTGTAAGATGTTACTCACTTTACTTTCAGGTGTTGAAAATGGCCCAGCAACATTGAAGTTAATTTTTGAAAAACAAAAAGAGAGAATCAGGAAGTGGGAGACACTGGAGCCGTTACTGCCTATGATACAGAGCTAACTGCACCAATGATCGGCTCGGGACATCTCATCGGGAGCTCCTTACAACCCTACTCTGGAGAGTAGTGTCACAATCCTGATCTCTCACAGTTGACCCACCCCGTGTGGTAGTACCCTGCAGGGGAGGGATTATATCGGCCCCCAAGCCTTCCCGGCGTTCCCATAACCGGTGTGGTCATCCATGCCACGTGATATAACCCTATATATTGAGCACGTCAAGCTGCAATTAACATAGGAAATTTACCTGCTTTTATAACCAGCCAAACACAGTCTGGTGAAATATGTGGTGTGAACTTCAACTTGAATTAATCTTCATATCTACACCTAGAGAAGTTATTTATTCGTTAGAATGGTATGAAAACTTCGCTCATATGTTATGTTATATGATATAATGCAGTAAACGTGTGTATACGCGGCATAAATAATATTACTAATCTATTATAAGTATTCTGATGTATGCAAGTTCATGGACAGTATTGGTTGACGACGATAGGGGGCGAATCCAATATGGCCGCACACCGTGGGCAAATTTCAAAAAGTCAAATCATATTTATTGTGTATGTATTATACCAACAACGGTTGTTCAAGTATAATACACAGTGCGGTATTAATTGTGAATTAATAACGAACATAGATGGTGTTCGAACTTGTGTTTACTCCGCCATGGTGCATCGCAATAAACAATTTTTAACTAGTGCATTAATTTGTTGTGCCTTAATTGACGATACATTTGATTCTAGTACTTTGATCACTGCCAAATAATACAACTATAATCAGCCAACCATAAGAGTGTGTGTATTAGCATTATGATTCGCAAGATGTTCTATAAACACATTACGCCAATGCTTATAAACGTATATGTCTATATATGTGTTTACATTACGGTACGATACAAAAGTTAAATTTATAAACACAATAACCATGGTCTTTTCTTGCTCGCGCGTGCCTGCCGGCGTGAATGGACTATCAACAATAACGAATTGTCTTGTTGTACCCAAAGGCAATATATAGAACAGACTACAACTACTTGATGTTCTAAACAAATGAAGTCCCTACATACCTTCCTGTTGCAGCCATCTTGCAATGGCTACCACATCACGCTGTCTTTTCCGGCATTTGTTTTCATATCCTATAGTGTGTTACACCGTTGAAATCACCTGTTAAACGAAGCACCGTATCGAGCGTCAAACGAATATTATTTGTTACATACATATAATGTGCGCTGGACCCACGCAATTCAACCATCAACCATTTAAGTCGGTGATGTACTGAAACCCGTCGTGTGACCTATATTTCAACCACTGTTTTCCTATTGGTCGTTTTACGCTCATCATACACACGTTTACAACAACTGTCAGGTGAAGCTCGACAGAGGTAGTCACATTAATTTCAAACTAAATTCAAACTAAATCCATTTGGCATGTGATTAGGAAGGAGCCAATGTTGGGCTCGCACGTGATGCCAACAATGTTCACCGGTAGGTGAATCAATGCATTGTCTCTGATGTAATGCACCAAAACATTGCTTGTGGACGAAGCTAGTTGGCATGCCTGTATGAATAGGCTTGTCATTCTTGTTAAGTGTGCAACGATCCATGAACGTACCCAATTACGAGAGAATAGGAGAGAGAGAGAGAGTGCGTGTGAGAGAAAGAGAGAGGGTGGGAGAGAGAATGAGAGAGAGAGATCGTGAGAGAGACAGAGAGTGATAGAGTGAGATGGGGAAGATAGCGAGAGGTACGTAGAGAAGTAGAAGAGGGAATGAGGGACTTTAAATGAGACAAACAGACTGGGGAAACATGGGGAGCGACGGGGAAGAGCAGGATAGAGTGGTAGAGTGGGGAGAGAGACGGAAAGGGAGAGGAGGGGAGGGGACTGTAGGGAAAGATAGAGGAAGGAGATGAGAAAGGAGATGGACGGGAAGATACGCTGATGGAGAGTGACAATAACAATTTTATATCCCTACGACCCCTTGTGGAGTATGAAAGAAAATTACATTTTAATAGAACACTTTGTATTCTTAAGAACATCTACACTTCTATTATATAAATCATATTTGCTTGTTGTAAAACATAACACACAATGCAGCAAATATTCAGTAACCTTACTGTATTAAGTGTTTTTAATAATTTTATAATCAGTAGTGTCAACCAAATAATAAAAAATAGATTAAAACACGTATTACACATGTTTTGCACAACTGGAACACATTTACATGTAATTATATAACTAATAAATTAACTATAAACTACAATGTTTCTTTTATGCAATTAAAAGTTTTGAAGGGAATTTGTTAGATACGTAAATGTTGTCATTATTACATTACTAAATCTGAAAGATTTGTGAACAGTTTCACAATAGGTACATTAAACAACTGGTTTATATTCAAAGTATTAGGTATGTTTATAAAGTATTTCTGTATGTATTGAGAAAGAAGAGAGAGAGAGGAGAGAGAGGAGAGAGAGGAGAGACAGAGAAGAGAAAGACTGGAGAGAGAGAGAGAGAGAGAGAGAGAGAGAGAGAGAGAGAGAGAGAGAGAGAGAGAGAGAGAGAGAGAGAGAGAGAGAGAGAGAGAGAGAGAGAGAGAGAGAGAGAGAGAGAGAGAGAGAGAGAGAGAGAGAGAGAGAGAGAGAGAGAGAGAGAGAGAGAGAGAGAGAAAGGAAAGAGAGATGAGAGAAAGAGAGAGAGAGAGAGAGAGAGAGAGAGAGAGAGAGAGAGAGAGAGAGAGAGAGAGAGAGAGAGAGAGAGAGAGAGAGAGAGAGAGAGAGAGAGAGAGAAGAGAGAGAGAGAGAGAGAGAGAGAGAGAGAGAGAGAGAGAAAGAGAAAAGAGAGTGAAGAGAGAGAGAGAGATAGAACAGAGACAGACAGACAGTCAGACAGGCAGACAGACAGACAGACAGACAGACAGACTTACAGAGAGGGGGCATAGACACAGACAGGGACAAAGGCTGAGATAGGCAAATAAACCTACAGGCAGCAGGTAAGAAGGCAAGCAGCAGATATATAGACATACTGGCAGGCATACAGGCAGGCGGGCGGGCAAGCGGACAGACAGGCAGACAGACAGACAGACAGATAGACAGACAAACAGGCAGGCAGGCAGGCAGGCAGGCAGGCAGGCAGGCAGGCAGGCAGGCAGGCAGGAGGCAGGCAGGCAGGCAGGCAGGCAGGCAGGCAGGCAGGCAGGCAGGCAGGCAGGCAGACTCACAGGTGGACTGACGTACGTACTGTGTAATAGACTTATAGATAGACATTTCAATGGACAAGCATAGAGGATGGAGGAGAGAGAGGGATTCGGAGAGAGAGGGAGAGTTGAAAAAGGGGAGAGAGGGAGAAAAACAGACATAATTTTTATAGAGAGAGATAGGGGCATGAATACAGACAGACAGCGTGCTAGTTGCGACTACAACATATTCAAGCAACCATCGGCTACATTACTAAGTTATGTCAGCTGTTCTAATATTTTACGTGTTAAACCGCATGTAATAATCAGTAACCCTATAGACACTTGTCTGAATTTCTACTGACAACGAATCGGAGAAACTTGTTTTAGCTAAGTACTAATAACTATCACGTACATTATCTAAATTCAAACATATGCACACGACGTACCTATACATCACAATAATTAGTTAAAATGCATGCTAGTTATGTAAGTAGTCTGTAAACACAATTTAACATTATACGACATAACACTCCAACACTTGTCATTGTCATGTTTCTCATTCTATGCTGTATGAACTATAGTCTATATGTTGTGTTAGCTGACATTGCAGTCCATGCTAGTGTGTGTCAGTGGCACTCATTGTTATTATTGGACCACCCTCTAGTGACCATTGACCAGACACTGACCAATTGCCTTACAGTGTCTGCCATCTTGTTTTGTGGAAGTGACCACATGCGTATTTTCAGTTGTTCTGCCAATTAAATGTTTTTTAATTATACAAATGTTTAATGGTGATATTCACTGGCATACAAGTACACAACAGTCATACTATAGCTGGCATGCCCGAAGTGACGGTTAATGGGGCAACAAGAAACAATTTCAGTTACGCATTATTATAATAATATCACTATTATATATAACATATAAACATATAAAAATAACTCACCAGGCAGTGAATATTGATACTCGTAATACGGAGCCGAGAGAACAGTACGTATACATCTGTGGATACGTCCATGATCCCTAGCAAACTGCGACTGGGTGTGGCTCCAGCAACACTACCCGCGTCTGGCGCATGACACAACAATAGCCTATGCAACCGCGTGCACGAAACAGTTCCGCCAGGATTACATAATATATTATACTTGTTGTTTTATAGATTCTTTGTGGGGTCGTACATGTCAACCGGCCCAAAACACGAACCGATTATATGCCCACGAACATATTATTATTTGTAAGTTAACAACTTCATATTTACTCCTTTCCAAACATATCTTGTTCGTTTTATTATGCCATAACAATCTCAGATTTCATCAGACATAGAAGACTCCGGTAAGTTGGGCATGTGTGTCGTCTACCAAACGAAACTCCTCTGATCGTAGCTTTCATACAAGCTTTTTGTGTATTAGAAGATTTGTTTTGTGAAGCGCAGTATCCTGTCCTAATAACCTCTGTATGCGCTTTACATTTTATCCCTCGCGCACCTATTTCTTCTTACGCTTTTATGAGAATTAATTATTACTTTGATGACACAAATATCAAATACATTTGCGAGCAGGCGTACAAGGAAGAGTTATGCAACGAGGCCATAGGATAATGTGTAAGCACTTTTACGTCATAAAATATGAAAGTGTTTATTGGTGATTTATGCATTATAACATCGCAATATTTTGTATATTCATAACACCGTAATTGTTAACTCTAACCATTGCATACTGCCGGACATGACATCGGAAGACGGGGGAATGTTCACATTTTTAATCCCCTCAAGCGGACTCTTTGTTTTAGCGGAGGGTGTCTCGCTACCTTTGCATAAGTTTAATCACATCAGCTCAACATTTTAAGAGGCCTGAATTCTCCAAACTGATACTCTAAGATACGAGCAGAGTACTTAGATAGAACTCAGAATTCAGAATCAATTCATTTGACCTATAAATACGATATATATATATACAATGAATAACATAAGTAATAGATAAGGTCGGGAAACTCCCATTAAGATACATAACTCACTAGCACAGGAGCCACCCCATAGTTGATGTAGACCGTCAGACTGTTGGAAAGTCTCGGGAGGATGGTGGCTTCCCGGAGCCACCCCATAGTTGATGTAGACCGTCAGACTCTTAATTGCGATTACATGTCCGACGGCTGGGTGACTGCAAAATTATAACAACTTGATATTGATCGTGTATCCAAGTGGAAGGTACACTTATTAAAATAAAGTTTAGAAAGAAGTTATTTTGTGAGAAGACGACCATGAAACGTGATTTTGTTTCAAGAACAAGTTTGGCCCTGCCTGACAGATAACCTCAATCATACGCAAACACGCACGAACGATATACATGTGACGTAACCTTTTCTTTAATCAGGTGTAACGCATTCTAGCTGGCGATGAATCATTTCTGCTAAAAGGATTTGGTATTGATAATTAATGTTGTATGTTAACGTATATAGGATACACTAAGAATATATATATATATTTCTGGGCGGCTCCTATGATAGCGATCAGTTTTGATTTTAATAGTGGTCTCCTATCCCACAGCAACTGTTTTCTTTCCTATTTTTGCAAAATGTCTATAGTATTCTCTTGATTACATATTTTCAGTTGTATTGTATATTTCACATTTCAATATTACTGCATGTGCCGGTATGTGTGTATATGTATGTAATATGTGTATGTGGATATATATATATATATTATATATATATATATATATATATTTCTAAGTGTGGCGTTCAGGACCCCGTTTGTGCATAAAGCTGGGCGTATGGGAGACCGCGGTTTTAAGGAGACCGGCTTCGGTCTCCTTAAAGTTTCCGTATGCGATTGTGCAACTAATGTGTTTTATGTTACGGTTTTCCTTATTAGTGGATACAGTTGAACCATAAAGGAAATAAAATGTGCCAGTATTTACATTTTTAGTTTTGATTTTGAGTAGTTTGAGCATGTTTATTTCAGAGCCTTGTATAAATTTGACGAACCGTACGGGACCCCGACGAAAAAATGCTCATAAGTTAACATTTCTGCTATATATTGAACGAAGGGTCAGCATGTTTTGTTAAGTGTACGGTATGGTTCATATATATGCACAATTCTTAATAAATATAAATACATTACTAAAAATGAATTTGATGGAAATCTTACGCAGTTTTATTGAAAGCGTCGCTGTCAGATTCGCGACATTCAACAAAGGTGCCTATATGTTCGGTGTAAGTACTGATTAGTCTTACATCTATTGATATCTGGTACGAAAGTGTTTACTCTTTCTTCAGATATTTACCTATTTACTGATGTGTAGTTTAATAAATATTATATTACATGTCGCAAACATCATAAAGCGGCAGTGACCTTGGGCTTGGCTTCGGCAGTTGTTCGGGACGTCGAAGTAAGATCGCATAACATTACG
The DNA here is from genome assembly GCA_963995525.1 of Escarpia spicata. NCBI lineage: Eukaryota > Metazoa > Annelida > Polychaeta > Sabellida > Siboglinidae > Escarpia > Escarpia spicata. The sequence goes on from OZ023210.1 coordinate 61,650,765, forward strand.
TAGAATTGTTATTAATATAGAACATATTTTGTGAATATTGCGAAAATGCAAAGATTTTGTTGGATCCATGGATGTTGAATGCCCATGAAACAACAGTAGGCACAATGTTAAACGTAAAGTAATTGAGTGAAATTCGTCCTGTTCGAACATTTCATGTGTTTTTACTAGTGGCGCGAATTGATGGTCCCCGATTTCGCCGTACGCATTTGGAAAATTCGTTTTAACAAATAACCTGGACAAACTGTTCGATGAAGTATTCATATTCTGAATCTGTGCAATAAGTTTAATCAATTTTTTACAAACAAATGGTTTGAACGCATTCTTTGAGTGATATAAGCCAATACTAGGTACATCACATTCCGCTAGGGGCAGCACCGTAAATTTGTCCCGCATTCTAGACCTGAAACCTGTGACGGTTTTGGACGCCATTGCTACTGCTCCCGCCGAGATTGGGGGATTCCCCAAAATCGCTTGGCAACATTATGCAAATGAATTTACGTCGTATTTTGATGATCACATGAACCAATGAAAGACTGATCTACGTCATAGCCAGTTTCGCGGGAGTTTTCCGAGCACGATAAGCGAGGTAGGTGGATTCAAACTTTGATGTTGTAAACAATCGTTTAAAAATATGGTATAATAGATTTTCACCCCGTTAGTATCCTGTTTCAACCTTTTATAAATACATATGCCTTCATATGATATGCATGTTATGGTTGTGGACCCCCGTGGGAGCGTGCAATCGCTCGTGGAAAAACAGGCCTGTCGCACGCTGTTCGGCGTTCAAAGTTGAAATGCGTAGTTTGTAGCCTGCGCGCGACCGGTTCAGCGGTACGTACGCCACGCTGGCGTTGCATAATTATGATGTACTGGCGCGCGCAATGCAAATCATAACATTTTTGCTATGCGGGTTAAACTGTATGCGTTTCAAGCAATCGTGAAAATAATCATAGTTTTAAACTGATTTACAAATGTAGCACTGGGCCTGAGAATGTGAGCGTAGTCGTAGACTGCATCGATCCAACATTCGTACGCCATTTCCTACGATGCAAAATCCACGCAATCCAAACTGTTTGCACCTAAATCCTAACATGTTCTGTGCACAAAAGTAACTATTGATATGTAAGTGTTGCATGGTATTCATTATTTTTCCAAATAACTGGGTGAAAATATTAGTTTTCTAATTTAAGGCCAGGCACGGCAGGCAAAAATGTATGATTGCATATATCTGGCATTTAAATGGAAACGTGATCGTGATTGGGTTACTTGTGCCACGTGGGCACTGACCTGCCACGTAATTGGCTGTTGTGAGGGATGGGCTAGGATCAATGGGTTTGACTCCATCTTGGAATCTTTGAAATTACCACCTACTGCAAGATTAAAACATTTAATATTAAATCCAGTGCCATCAGCACTTTTGTAATTATGTCCATTTAATTTAACATTTATTATTGTTTAAAATAAGAAATAGTAATTAAAATGTTGCCATGATATTTTAATTATTGTAATACAACAGTACTCAATGCCAGCTTTTTAATAGTTGTCTTAATATTTTTGTGTGTAAGATTACTTACACAAAAACAAAGTCCAGTGACACCAATTTTATGTTTATTAACACTAGTGGTACTGCATTAATTTGTATCACACACATACATTAATACAGTTTTCCTCTATTTCATGTTGAAGGATTCTGCTGCAAATGTATGAAGAGTAACAGTACATTGACAGTGTCCTGTGAACATTGGCACGCTTCACTTGCATTGCTGTATGACACATTGAACGGATTTTATCTACAATCGACCAACAGTGTCCTGTGAACATTGGTACACTTCACTTGCATGGATATATGATATGAAACAGTGAACCGATGTTTTCGACAAGTTTTAGTTTACAATCGTCAATCATTTAATTTAAAACGGCGAAACTGCTTTATCGCGAAAACACTACTCTAGCGCAGTTAATTGCGTTACGTTGGTTTTTATTTATGTAACTTATCATGCAACTGTTCCAAGTTGTATTATTAATCACATATATTTTTACCAACTTGATTATTCATAGCTGAATTTGCAAAAACAATTTGTTGTAAGGCAACGTGTACAAAACGGAGCGCTCCCTTCGACGCGCCTCTGTTTTGCAGTTTTAATGCCAATGGTAAATATATAGGCGGCTTGCGCATTATGTTAATTAATACAGCGATTGTTTTGTAACTTTATCATAGCCTCTGACTTCTTCTTGTTGATAAATAATCAACAGGCTCCCTACCTAAACAACACACAGATCTATAGAAGAGAGGTTAAACGTATTTAAGATGACTTTTCTATCTTGCTCCGAAAGGTTTTAATGAAGCTTACCCGCATAGCGACTAACGTAACAGTCTAAGGATATTACGTCTTGTACTCTTGATAATTCGTTATTCCAAACTGGGATGGTCATAAAACGTACACCATAATTGCTATACTAGTTTTGTTGGATCTAGTAGGACTAGGTCTGCTCAGTTAATCATTAAAACGTTTCTGTCCTAAGGCAAAACAACTTTCATCTCTTGTGGTTCTTTGTATTTTTTATAAACCAATTTCTGAAAAAAAAGTTACTGCAATGTTACCACTGGTTCTTTTATAAAATCAAGTTAATTGTAAAATTTGATGCCGGTCCTGTGTGTCTATTTTAATTCTTGAAATAGTCATACTTGTTTCATATGAGTATTGTGATTTTGTTCATCTAGCAGCATGTTTCTATATGGTTTTTAGGAAGTCATTTTTTTCAAACCAGGTCCTAAATGGAAGCAGCATATTCCATATATCAGCCCTCACGAGTATAGCATATGCTATATTTTTATATAGTGCAGGTATCCCTTAATATTTCTATGTAATAAACATAATTTCTGGTTAGCCTTCTTTGCTTCTACAGCTATATTCTTTGTCCAACTTAGGTTATTAGAAATAGTAACCCAGATATATTTTTCAGTAGCAGCTTATGACCATACATGTGATGTAATCATTCTGAGTGGATATCTGCCATAGTGTGCATCATTAATATAGCAATTTGATGTATTAAATTTCATTCCCCATGCATTACTCAAATGAACCAGCTGATTAAGTGATTTGTGTCTTTGTAATATTAATTGATCTATGTGGATGGCTCAATGAATTAAACGGCCATTTTTTCCAAAGTCTGTCTCTGGTACCTGGTGAAATAACAATGATAGATTGTTCCAGTATAACAGGAACAACAAAGTACCCACAACCATACCCTAGGGAACTCCTGATATCACATTTTCATCATCTGAAAATTTGCCATTAACTAGTACTCTCTGGCATTGATCCAGTAGTACCCCAGTACAGTAGGAATTATTAAATTCATTTATATAATTTATCATTAATACCATACAAATGTGGTTTACTTGTTAGTCTCGTATGGATCAACATCAAACTGTTTGGAGAATTGAAGAACCACAATTTTCACTTTCATATTTTGACAAGCTACAAGGATCGAAACTCGAAGTTATCTTGAAGTTTGGCATCTTTCAGATGTGCCACTAAGGTAGTTAATGAATATGTTGGTTACCTTGTTCCCATTGATAAATGTTTTGTACTAATAGTCCAACTTGCAATTGTTGACATTGCAAGTCCTTGCCAGTGTAGGCAAGGAACAGTAATGTTGCACTTACAGGCACTGATCCCATTAGTTGTTATTATGGCTTTATATTTCATTCCTAGTTTTATATATCAAAAAAAATGTCATTGCATTTTGATAAATATATAAAACTTACAGACTTATGCAGATATGCCATGGCAGTTTCATAGTATAATTTTAGTTGATGAAGAATGATTGTTAAACCTTACATCCAGGTTTAGTGTAATTTGGAATAATGAAATGTTATGCACAATATCCAAATTGGGAAAAAACGCTTCATTCTTTTTTATAGTTGCAGCTGCAACATGTCTGGAAAACAGAATATGCCGCTCACAAGGGGCCAACAAATTATATGGTTATTTTCAGTTGAATATGTGTACATGCATGCCATGCTAAACAGTAGAGGGAAGTATATTTACATACATAGCTGTATATATTATCTGTATAAAAATAAAATAATTTACAATGATTTTGTAACGCAATCAGCAGTTGATCATATATTATTTGCATATTTAAAATGTCCAACTTGTTTTGATAAAGTTGTGGAAATATTTATAGTTACATATGTAAATTGTACCAAAATAAATTTACTTATTTTTATAATTAATAATGTAATTTACTTAATTTTTCAGTTGAAGGTCAGCCTTCAGTCAAACCAGCAAAAGGCAAAGGTATGTTGTCAGGTGTTTTAGTGTAGGAAATATTTGACACTAAAATTAATATTTAAGTATATAAAAACTAAAGGTATTACTGCAATTTTCAGATTTCATCTTTTTAGTGCATCTTTATTTGATCTGTACTAGAAACCAGGCTGTTCATGATTTTCCAACGACTTATTGACACTAATCATAATGAACACTTGGTATTTATAAGCATTAAACAAATAAAGTCTGCAAACTTGTGCTGTTTATTCTTACCACTCATCATCACATCACAAGTGCTTTTATCACTTTGATAATAAACTAATTACCCATTGTTATAAATTTGTTCTGTATAGATTGATTTCATCAAATATTGTTGCATTTCATTGCCACTATGTCAGATATTTAATATGATCTTATATATAATATGCAATGTAGTTCATCTTTTCAATTCGTTTTTGATGTGCTAGGATGACAAAGTGAAGGTAGTTATTGACTGGCTGGAGCACTTGGAGCGGCCGTTGCCAGTCGAAAACATGACACTGGCCAGTGACACCAATGGTATTTCATGGTTTTTCAATAACCTTTGAAGTAGAAGGCATAGATTAAAAGCATGAGGTACATAGGATTGAGTGTCAAGAGTAACATCACAAGCCATTGAAGTATGGATGTATGTCAACATGCAAATATAATGATGAACTATTCGTATAATTTGGTGCATGTTTGAAAAGTATTCACTAACAAAAAAGGGAATTATAAGAGTAAATTTAACAAAAAATATATGAATTCCTGGAATTTTGTTATCCCGTTATAAGGAATGTTATTTTATGAATCCGTTATGAAATCAGTATTGCCATTAAGGCTTATGATCACATATTAATTAATTATATATTTAATATGATAACGTTTACGCAAAATTAATAATTACTGTCTATAGTTGTGTCATCATCAAACAAAATCACTTGTAGTAATTTTTCTAATGTGTATACTTATTTGTAAATGGCAGAATGTAAATGTAAACAATATATTTATTGCAGACACATCTTCAGAGTTTTCCGAGGAATACAATCCTTTTGACAGTGAACCGGATCTTGTGAGTGTTAAATCAAATTAGTAAGCGTAATGCACTTGCTAGACACCACTTAGCAGAATGACTTCAAGCCAGATAGAATTATTCTATTTAATTTTAATACAGTGGGAATGAGTAATAATTTAGCCAAATTATTTTTTTGGTGAACGGGTGATCTTGCTATCCACGATTCTGTTTACTAGAGTCCACTGTAATGGTGTTGTTACAACATAAATAACTACATGAATCACTGTTCAATTCGAGTGACATTATACAAGCACAATCATAGTGCATTACCTTTACAGAGAACTTCTTCACCAAACAGATTTGAAGAGATTGTTGAAGCGTCGGTGTCACTTGATGGTAAGTTAGATCAATTTAGCTTAAATGAATTTGTAATAATAAGAAGTACATTATATAGCACCATAAACCTGGACATATATATAATTGAAAATAAATTATGTTGTACGGCTTAAGCACATTATTAACATGACTGCCTTACTAGGGTCATGTAGCTTTAGAAGTAGGAAATTGGATTTACAATGTAATGAAACTATATCACACATGTTACAAATAAAACTATTGTTAATATGTTTTAGATTCGCTTGAAGGAGTTATTCCAGATTTCAGCATACACTGTGACCAAATGCAGGAGATTGAAGTGTAAGTGGCTGTTGTATTTGAATAAATGGTTTCACATGATATGGAACTTGATGCTGCAGGTGAAACGTAAGCTAATTCAATGAAATATTTGGATATACAGCTGTCGTCACATATTTGTGATTTAACGTTTGCAAAGATTTATTTCAGTGTTGTTTAAAGTTTGAATCCTCTTGGTGTTCTTTCTTTGTCGGTTTTAATATTCTTAAGACTTTTGTAGGTGTTGTTGCCAACTTGAAATGTGTTGCTGTCTTGGTCTGTTTTAATGTTCTTGAGACTTGTTGGAGTTGTATTGATTTTGTTATTGTTCGTGTCCAAACACACAGATTTGTATATTCTAATATTCGTTACCCTTTACTTAAGTGTTGCGTCAAGTTCGATTCTTGTTGGTGTTCTGAATAACATGCCTGGTTGGGCACACTTAGTAATTGGGCACACCTGATGATTAGTACATTCACTGAAGACATCCTTATTTTTAACAAATGTAGGTAAAATATACTACAATACAACACTTCAAATTATGTAAGATTAATCATTATTAACCCTCCAAAATATCATATATTCCTTTTATCTTTGTACTCTTATGAAAACTGGAAGGACTGTAGTATTCTTCAATGAAATATTTGGATATACAGCTGTCGTCAAGTCGATGGTCATGTTTATTATTGTTTTTCAGCCAAGATGATACAGTAGCTGACTTGTCAGCATCCAATGCTGCAGGTGAAACGTAAGCTCTCTTAATTTTATCTTTGCAGTTCTCATATTTGTAAACCTTTATTTAAATGTTCCTACAGCATTGATTCCTGTTGATACACATATTTGTGACTTAAAGGTGCACAATCATTTCAATTTATTGCTCCTGACGTGTCAGACTAATTTCACGAAACGTAATCGTATCAGGTATTCATTATTGATACACTGGTTCATTTGTACGTATGCTTTACTTCGTTTTAGTGAAATTAACAGACAAACAATAAAATGATTTTCGGTCAGTCCTAACCGAATATCAAGACACATATCTGAACTTGGATGTGGTCTGAGATAGAATTCTCGTGTAATAGTCACGTGAACGGGAATATGCGGCGACATCGGCCTTTGACCCCACCGTGCGGTGCCTGGATTCATTCAGCATTGCGTATTTACGAGTCGCCATCCATTTTTCGTATACAAGTCGTAGCTCGATAGTTTTATCTGCAATGAAGGGACGCCCACGGATATATGTCACCGACTCGGCTAAAAAGAGGGTGAGAGCGGAAAGACAAAGAGCGTATCCGTGTACAAAGGTGTATATTGGAAAGGTCATGGATTTGTGGAACCAAACGAAAGAAACGGCTGGCGTGAAAAGTGATTCAGCATTCGCCAAGGTTCTTCTGGACAGGTTAGTAATGTTGAATTTATCAGCATCAGTAACACGTATTTAGGCGTATGAGGGTATATGGAGATTATGTTGCTTGAGTCAAATTGGTTTTCTACTTTTAACCAACGAAAGGTAGTCGTCGAGTTGATATAGCCAATTAATATAGTATTATCGCCCACATCGGTGCAGGCCTCGGCCCATGGTATGGGCATGCCTATAAGTATGAGGCTATGTATGTATGGCTATGCATATGTCTATAGGCGGCCTACCTGCTATCACCTAGCAAGGACGTACGTGACAGGGACATGCTAGCAGGCATGGGACAATTAACTTTGGAATAAAATTAATGAAATTACAATAAATCATGATATATTTCAATGATCAAGTTATATGTTTACAATTTATATTTTGATCAAATTAAGAACATGTTCTTAAATTTGATGTAATATCATTGATAATCATTTTATTTGGTCACATTATTTAATGCATAGACTAAATATAATCATAATAAAAAACTTGGTGGTGTAATTGTAATTAATTTGAACATTTTAGTTTTAATTTGCAGTAGCACCCACCGGACATTCACATTTTACTAAGCTCAATTACTGACTGACACTGGTTGGACCTTTCAGACTGAAAACATAATTGCCTGGATCTAACTATAAGTACTTGCTTTATTGGATGTCAGTTGAGTCACTGGCTGCTTGTAGTGTGCACTTTGATCAGCAAAGCAAGTTACATTTACTGACAGCAGATCAGTGACAATCACCTCAGGAATCACATAATACCCAGTAAAACACAGCTAGTCTAAAGCCCTGCGTGGGGCGGGTTTTGGCCCGCGGGCCCCCGCGGGCTTGATTTTTGTTGTTGTTGCGGTGCGGGTTAAGTTTCAATTTGTGCAGGGCGGGGCGGTCTGCGGGTCAGGTCACTGCGGGCTAGTAATTTCTACATGCTGGTTACTGCAGGCTGATTTTTGTAACTCATTAATGGTCACCAGTTACTCAAAGGTGGGACATTCTTTGAGCTAGTTAATTGGGGATTACCTGATTGCCCTTTTGTTTGTGTTTAAACAGTGTTATGTTAACATGTGCTGGCCTGCAGTCTGCTTCAGTCAGGTGTGATTAGTGGCTTCTTCCAGGTGGAAGTATCAGTTCAGGCCATCAATCTGTTTGTGTAATTAAGCCACCAGGATGTCCATAAAGAGCAGTTACCCTATCAATTAGACAGGAAGTGCCTTTGATGTGTGGAGACTGGAGACCATGCCACTTGGCACTGCTGACAGTGCTAACTGCTAAGAACAAGAACTGTCAGTCTGCCTCTGTAGAAGTAAGATGGATCAAGTCAAACTGCCTTCTACACTAGTATAATCCGGTGCCAGTAGCCTGGTCCAGAGGGGATTTTGAAAATATAAATTGCAACTTCTAATATCAGCAAATTGCAACACTGCCTTTGTGCACCAGACTCAACCTTTGAACAACTCATGTTTATGCAGTACAATGGCAAATAGATTATAAGATCATAGGATGCCACTGAAATTAATGCCAGCGGTGTAAATTTCATTGTTTTTCCTTAAAAAATTATCAACTGCCATTGCATATTCACTTGTGCTGAGTTATATCAATTAATTAATCAATAATTTTAAAATACGTTAAAATTGTACTCGTACCTTTACTTTGTCCCAGGTCTGCTTATCACCTTCAGGTATTTACTAATGACAAGGGTTTTATTTGTCTTAAAGATGGAATTCCAAGTACGACATGGTTGTCACCCATCACCGTGCATTTGTTAATATTGTAAACAACAACGATTAATAAAGATGATATATTTTTAATGATTCCATGTCATCTGTTGTGGGCTGCGGGGCGGGTGCGGGCTGACTTTTGACTAATTACTGCGGGGCGGGCTGTGGGCCAGGATGTGGCAAAATATGCGGGGCGGGCTGAGTTGTAATATGCGGGGCGGGTGCGGGCTCAGATTTCCAGCCTGCGCAAGGCTTTAACAGCTACCAATTGACCTTTACCCATGTCTACACAATAGTAGTATGATACTATGAGTTTGACTACCATGTTTTGTATGATATAAATATATCTTTACTTGCCTTCAGCAATATAGAATAAAAAATAACACTTCTCTACTGTTTTTCCATGTGTGATGTACAACATTGAATGCTGATTGTAATAAAATATAAATTTAATAATCTTGTATTACGTAAATTTAAAGAGTAGTAATAATTTAGGATTTTTTTAGAGAATGCTAAACATTTATACATATATTGTGACCGTAATAGTGTACATATTACCAGGGGGTAAGCGCCCAAAACTGCATGTAGTATGTATAGAAGTATGTATAGAAAGAACAGTTTATAAGTTACATCTCTGAAAAGTGTGGAATATGTATACACATTGAGAGAGATCTTTTAGGCCTCTATGCTAACCTTAGTTTGATAGGGAGCAAGAAAACAAGTAGACCGGGTGCATGAACATAGGAGGAAAATTTATTTTATTCTTTCTGAAAGGTATTTAAATAGCCTGGATATTATTTTGATGTTATACTATTTATGTGCAGTAGTACTATTAAAAATGTCAAAATTAACCAATTTAGGCCATTCCACTTTATGCCTTCACTTGACAGTTTCATCACAAATATGCAAACGATGTCAACACCAATCCAGCCACCACAGACAACAACCGCTGCATTGGCTCTATGGAGTATCAGTGGTCACAGTAAAACCAGCTCACTGTCAGGTATTCAGTCTCTACGTGAGGCTGGGTGTAGCTCTGAACCATTACAACCAATGTAAGTTTACGTAATGGTATTAATGTACTGTTATGTTCTGGTTTGACCAGTCTAATTTCTGTACAATTATTCCATCTTTGTAAAACTGTCAACTACATAACACATTTCATTTGTAGTTAATTTTGTCAACTTAATTTTCTTTTTATTTCATTTGGAATTTTTGTATTGCAAACATAAACATGTACCGGTATATACAATGCAAATAAATACACGTGGCACAATATAGCCAAGCCTCAGTGATTGTCCTTTCACAATAATTATGCTTATGCTGGGGCACATATCTACTAAAGCCTGCAACTGCTTTAATGTTACTTCACATGACATTTTATCTCACTAATCACCTGCTGGGTCGCACAGCACAAGATGCTTATGTTCAGTTACTGATTTGTATTTTTGAATGTATATTTTATTGTGTGTTCAGAAATCAAAATTAAAAACTTAATTTGACCTGTTTAAACAATACAATGTGTGGAATGATTTTAATAATACGTAAGGTTGGGGAGACTGTTAGTAAGACATATGATATAATGTCGTTAGCATGGGAGCTGCCTCACAAGTGTTGCTATGTTGCTAACAATAGTTAATCAGTACACTTTGTTGCAGTATCCCATATGAAGACGACCCAATGGGATTGGAAGCTGTGGATCCTGGTGATACATCGTATCAGTTTGGAGATGACACACTACGAGAGATACATCAGTAAATATTTATAGTATGTAAAATTGTATATATGTATATATATTATATATATATGTTTCATGTACAGTAACAAATGGTTACTTTTGTGGTAGTTCACCACCGACAACCTTTTCTTCTGGTTAGCATTTTTTAAATGTCAATCCACCAGACCAGCACATTTTCTCCTGAAATTGCAAGTGCTGTTATGATAACATATTAGTTTTGTTTTCATAGTACTTTAATTAATATTCTTCATTAAAATGTGTTACAAAAGGTGTTTCTTTCTGTCATTACATATGGTACAGTACATTTTTTATTAAACCACTAATGGACAACATTTATAACAAGTTTGTAGATATTCCGTTAACCAGCTTTTTAGTTGATATGTTTGTCTGCTACACGTATGTACGCACTAATTAATTGTACATTATTGCAGAGGAAATATTATATGATGTCATGTTTGATGTATTGATTTCATAGCAATACTCACTGCTTTGCTTTTTAAATGTAGATGTCGCATCGACATTGCCGGTTTAGAGAGCGTCACCACATGTGATTTAGTGCACGATTTGGAAGAGACGGTCAGTGATACCTCCAGTCCAGGAGAAGAAGAAACAACGATGGTGACAACAGCAGAAGACATCACAGGGAAACCCTGCTTCATTGTTTATGAAGAATGTCTACTGGAACTTGCAGCAATGAAGGTATACACTTTTCTTTGATAATCATGAAACATACTGGTGGCATAAGTATAACTAACAATAATAACTTCATGCCAATCCGTAGACAAAAAACATGTGCATCACTGAGGGGATAGTTTAAAAATGATGGAGACTTGTTTCTATATTTTTTATGAATATATATTATCGGGTTTGGGGTCAATTGTAATTCGTAATTGTGTAATTAATTACAATTATGGTGTAATTGAAATATTTTATTAAAGTATCGTAATTGTAACTGATTTTGTGTGTGTGCCCTAATTGCAATTCAATGACATCCCCATAATTTCTCCAATTGTGGGTAAAACTCCCAGAACTGTTTTTTATTTCATTATGGAAACTAAGTCTGTTTCCCTCTGAAATCACCTTCTCTCTCATACTCCACATTTTTGGGGTGTTATAGTCAGACAGTGACTCTTTCTGGTGAACATGGGCAGATAACAGCTGTCTGCCTGTTCTGGCACAGTCATGTTGCATAAAGCATTTAGCAGTGTCTGTCCAAGCAATCAGTCACCCATGGAGAGGCACAGTGCCAACTAGTCTTTATTTGCCTTATTGACTTGGCACATTGGAAGCACTGATAGAGAGATAAAACATGGCTTCTCTTCCATTGGGGAGGGCATATAGAGCTGACCCATTGAAGCACTAGCTCTAGCAGTAGCAGGCTTCAGCAGTTGACAAGTGTCAAGTAGGAGGCCAAGAACAAATGATAGGCCTGTGGTCCAGTGCTACATGGGCTAGCTGCAGTAATTGTAATTTAGTTAAATAAGGCTGTGCACTAACACTATCCTTTCACTGTGGAATTACTTTCTAGTAAGCTTGAAGGCAGCAAGGTGCTGAGAAGCCAATTGTGTGGTAATGATATAATGCCACCAATCTATTGTAATTGACAATGATAATTGAATATATTTTGGGACGGTAATTGTATTTGAAATGCAAAATAATTGTAATTGTAACAGTACTAACTGTAATTGATCAATGTAATTGAACCCAACCCTGTATATTATATATATATATATAATAGAGAAATCAGTTTGAACTTTGGTGTCATTACATGTTATCATACTTTTTCACAACTGGAGAAGTCATGGGCACATCCAGGAGGGCCTGTAGGACATGTTCCTCCATAAACCACTCTTAGAGAACCTTAGATTGTTTTTTTTTCTGTGAACCATGGGGGTGCAGTTGGGGGTTTCTTGAAGAGCCCCCATGTTGTGTTTTGCCAAGCCTGCATGGGGATGCAATTGGAGGTTTGTGATGAGCCTCAGCCCCTCCTCAAATATTCACAGAAATCTTATGCCTGTGTACTACTCTCTATAAATTACTTCTCACACTTATCAATTTGTTTATTGGTCTAGGTAGAAAAACTTTGCAAAGTCAAAGGATGCAGACAGTCATATGACTTGAATCTGAAGCACGTTGGAAGTACTGCTGTACTTGTGTGGGTGAGTACAGTTCAGATTTGGGGCAGAAGTACTCGGTACTCGAGTATATTTTTGAAGTACTCATACTCATAAAAATTATGGGTCATGGATTCGTACTTATACTCATTGTACTCCGATTTTATGAGTACATTATGAGTACGTCTGAGTAGTTTCTAAATATGCACTGGGGAAAATAAATTTATTTGGTTATAAAATGAAATTTTCCTGGAATATTTAAATGTTGAACTATTTTTTAAATACGTTGTTATTTCTGAAAGAATACCACCTTACCATCCCTACACATAGTACATCCTCATTCTCTGATAACCATGACTATGCTAGTACCCAAACATGGCAACGGGCAGCATCTTTTCCCATTCAGAAACACCCTGTTAAACAAACAATAATTGTAGGTTAATCACTCAGTTCATGCCATAATCCTGTTTGTTAATTAATTTAATTGTTTATATTAATCTGCTCTGTTCATTTGTGTAGTTGTGAAATTTGGTATGACAGTTACTCGTACCAATCTGTTTGCAGTGCAGTTCCCTTATGGATCATCACAAAATGTTTATGTCTGATATCATACAAAATAATTTTCGTTTGGGGGAGGGATGGGGGTTGATGCCAGATGAAATTAATTTGGTCTGATATTGGATATCAATGTTTTTAAATGATCCCTTACTGCTGCCATATAAACATCTGTATTAGTAAAAACTTGCATATACAGGGTGTATATATTTCCTCATTCAGTTATATATCATTAAAAGTACACATGATGCAAATTATATTCATATTCACATTGGCTGTACAAAACGTCAACATTAATCAACAAGTGCCTCACATAATTAACCTAACTTATGCATAATCATCTGATACAGAATTATGCTTTCAGACCTGCCCAAAGGGACACAAGGGTCGTAAGTGGGCCTCACAACCTCGGCTTCGCAAGCGGGGAGTATATGCTGGTGATTTTCTCCTGGCAACAAACATTTTGTTGTCAGGAAACAATTACACAAAAGTGGCGCTACTCTTCCGCTTCATGTGCCTGGCACAGTTCGACAGGATACAGTCACTCTACATCGTGCCTGCTGTGATGGAGTACTGGGAGAAGCTCAGGACCACAACCATTCAGCAACTGCAGGGCAAAGCACTCATCCTCGCAGGTAAATGGTCACATTAATATGTACCTATGTTGATAACCTGTACCTGGACTTATTTTTCATACATATTTATATTATGGCATATTCATCTAAGGCACATTTGTATTATCTAATTTATAAACATAGTATATGTTAAACAATTTATATCACATAAATTCTAATCACTAATTTCACATAATGTAATTACGTTAAGTAGTAATTGTCGATATTACTATTACAGAATATACAGGAGTTATTTTTAACAATAGAAAACTAGTACCCCTCGACTGTTCGTAAGATGGTAAACAACCCGTATGATATGTTTCAGTTACAGTGTATAGTTAACAACTGTGTGATACATTGTTTTTAGGAGATGGACGAAATGACAGCCCAGGTCACAGCGCACAATACTGCTCATATACACTGATGGACTGCGAGTCAGGCAGTATTGTGTCAACAGTAGTGGTCGACAAGAGGGAAGTCAACCTTAAATCCCCCAACATGGAGAAGGTGGCACTTGAGAGGAGCCTCACCCTGCTGTCAGGCACTCTGCAGATTGCAGAGCTTGTCACCGATGCACACACACAGATTGTTGCCTTCCTTCGTGAGTTATCTTAGTTGTACAGAAAGTGGACTCTCACAAAAAAACAGTAAACATCAATTGTAACGTTAGGCTTACAAATTTATGTACGTTTTCAATTACGTTCTTCTGGTGAATATGCTTTATCCAACTATTTGACAAGATATTCAACTTTGTAATTGATAAGCATGCTCATGACTAGTGTACACAACATGATAATGTGTATAAATGAAAATAAAAATTGTATGTGCATTTTAAGTCCTACACATTCATCCAAGCTTCGAAAAAACATTATGCATGATGTGTACACGTTTTGTGTGTTGCTTGTGTGTAAAGACAAATGATCGATACATTTTGGCTGGTATGGCTGCAAAGCATACATACTAAATAAGTTATTATATTTTAGGAGATGAGTACCCACAGATCCTTCATCAGTGGGACATTTGGCATGCAGCAAAGAACCTGGGGAAAAGACTGTCAGAGGTACATGTTTCATTGTGAACGAATGTTGTTGGTGTATTAAAGAAGGAGCAGATCAAGGACAATGTTTCCATGTCTGTTATGTTTGTAGTTACATCAGCATATGTAACAAAATAAGATATGAATAATGTCAGCTTACAAATTATTGAAATGTGATGAAACATTCCAAAAGAATTATGAATCTTAAGTGGAGCGTATTAGCACAGTGGGAAGAGCTTCGGACTCTCGACTCGGAGAACGTGGGTTCGAATCCTGTGCGATGGTGTCAAACCTTGGGCAATTTTGTTTACTCTACATTGCTTCAGTTCACTGTATCAGTGAGTACCTGACTGTAGACAGTAGTTGATATTTGTTTACGAATAGTCTTCATGCATTAATTGCAGCATGGGTGAATGCTTCCAAGAGATATGGTGTTCAATTGAACAGGTCTACCAGGGAGTAAAATTGTAAAGCACTTTGAGCAGCCCTGGTGACTGGATACTGCACTATATAAGAACTTACCTTTACTTTACGATTATGACTACTGTGAAGCATCGATAACCCAAACACTTTGGTCCCTAATGTACGTGCCATGGCTGATGAGGTTCTACTCTATTGATGGGCCATGCCATACCATAGTCTGAGCTGGCAGAAATTAATCATAAACATAATAACAGTACATTTTGATATGATAGGTGTATCAAATGCTATCAATATATATATATATGCACCCATATATATGTTTATATACCATACCATAAATATAAAACATTATGTGACCCTACCATCTGCTATTTGCCAGGTGTCTAGTAACCGTGCAAACAAGGCTTTGGGACCTTGGTGCAAGGACATCGTGACGCATTTCTGGCACTGTGCAGAAGTTGCAGAAGGTTCTGAGGAGCGATTCAAGGTAATTGTTTTTAAAAAACCTGTTTTCTTTACGTTTTCACAATGACCCATGTTAATCACACCAATATCATAATCTTTCTAAACATGTTCCAATAACATAAATTTGGTGGCTAAAAAAATTCAATAACGTACCAATTGGTAGATTTAAAAAAAATTATGCACAAGTTGATTACTGTATTTATTTGATTTAGTGTATTGACATGTGTGTAATTTAACATGAATGTTTGTTTTGTTATATAGTGACAACGCTGTGTTGTAGGAGGAGTGGCGAGGGATCATCCACCACACAGTCAACAAACACGAGTGGCAAATTGGTGGTGGGGTGTCTGCTGGCCAATGTTCCCATGGTCCTCTGGAGGAAGACCATGACAAGGTCTGGCTGGAGGAAGGCTCGCCAGCACACAAAGCCTTGGTGGAAGTTGTACTGAATGTTCGCTTCCTGAAGAATGTCCATCATTATGTGAAATTCAGGTGTGTATTTCAATAGTTACAATTTTAACTATTACACTATTTATTTATAAAACAAATTATGTATTCATCTTTTTAAAGAACACCTCTTATTTTATCACTCCATCAAATGTTGGTTGTCAGCGCACTGTGGTTGTGTGTAAAGTACAGATAATGGTTATGTGATCGTTGGTCATGGTTTTCAGACATACTGGAGAACTCGAAGTGTTTCATCACCACATGTTGATGTATGCGGCTAAACTTTTCACATTCAGGTAAACGAATAATATGGTACAGATTATCATAGGTCTGTCACCAAACCTTTCATGAAAATCATAAATAATAGCAATGAAGAACGACGACATATAATTTTGTCTGCATGATAATTTTTTATTAACTCCTGTCCTCATGAAATTGCATATTCGTGTTTAAAAATGTGAAGTAAACACTATTTCCAGTCTTATTATATAAGATTGTATTAAGACTGTGATTCTACTGACTAGACAATAATTACAAGTAAGAAAATAACAAGTACAATTATTGCACTGTATATTATAACATTTATAATATTACATGAATAAGTTATGTTTACATGTGTTAAAAACAACAACACTTACATCAAACTGCAATTGTTTATCGCATGCAGTGTGTAATGAAAAATCACAAGAAAATGACTAGGCAATTATGAAAGATAAACAAGAATTACAGGTATAATCATTAAAATTGGACGTTGATCATGACATAGTACAATATGTGTGATCGTACACAAAAAACAATGTAATATAAAGTATTAGAAAAATATAAATTGGTGATAATGTAGAAAAATAAAAACAAAATTAAATAATAAATACATAATAAATATACTTTCAAAAATACAATGTCGATGCAGTCAGTATACACAGAAACAGGGGTATCAAATGTCACAAACATGTTTTATATCTCGCAGCTACCCAGTGTATGTTGCAAGAACTCAGCTGGCTGCCATCGACTACCAAAAACACAAAGACAGACCCTACCGCCTTAACTCTGCAGGAGAAATTATGTGAGTATTTCCGTTGACATAAATAGAAATTATTGATGTAGCAACATTACTTATTAATTTTGAAAAAAATACCAATATTTAAAAACTTTGAAAACATTAAAATGTGGCTTTGTGTGAAGAAATCTAAGAGTACCACGAACATTCTTAGAAGAGTCAAAAGGAAATACTAAGGCAGTTAGAACAAGAGCAAGATTTATAGGATGCATATTGAGAAAGGTTTGTGTAACAATGGAGAGAACGTTCTAGAGTACAAATAATAGATAGATAGATAGTCTGTAAACATGGTTTAGAAACAGAACTGCTACTAAATACAAATGAAAGAAATTGGAGGGCCATGATTGTCAATGTCTGCATAACATGTAGCAGCAAGAAAAAGAGCAGCTAGAAGAAGACCATGTATGAATTACTTTTGAAGAATATGGTGTCACATTTATCTAAAAAATAATTCATGCCACAGTCATGGAAATAGTTATTTTGTCTGATTTAAAGGTACAGGAGGATGTACAGCAAAAAATCGGGAAACTGGTATGCTGTTCCCATGAAGACACGGAAATCCTACAGTTACATAATCGACATGCAAATGGATGCAGTTCGTCGCAGAATGGTTGATACAGAATCAGTGTCAAGACGTCGCGAATTTATGGCAGAAGATCCCCGCCGAATCAGTCGGACCATGGCACCCACTGCTCCACCACCAACTGCCGAGCTAGTGAGGCGTCACCGCTCCCGGATGTCCAGAAACCTCCGGTCTACAATGACGTCTGGTCAATCAAGCTAACCGACTGACCTGGAAGCCAGTGTAAGGGGTCAGCACACTGTCAGGTTTCCCATTGGCGACCATGTTAATGTTTTGTGTGATTATAAGAAAACGTGACCTATAAAGTTTCTTAAACTTCTCACCTGCTGTTATTATCATCTCATTGACATGCTGGTCGAGTTTAGTCAAAATCTCATATCTCTAGCTCTTGCAAAATGCCTGTATGTATGACACCCGTCAATATTTACAACTGGATGCAGGCAGTAATCCAGCTAAAGTGTCAACTAGCCAAATTGCTGCCAGATACCCTTCCGCTTAGTAAAATCAGCTAAAAAGACACCATTTTACTGTCAACAGCTTCAACAATCACATCTAGAAATCTGACTACTCAAGTGCACTTATGTCAGAGCAAGTGAATATTATAGTCATTTTTCAAAAATATACTGCACTTTGTTTCGTCTGTAATCAAGCAGGACGTCCAACAGTGTGCTGACCCCAAATAGGTATGGCAATTTTGGAGAAAATGTTGAAAACAACACACTTTATAAGCACCAATGTTACAAGCACTCTGCAATTTTATTTTTTGTAATCCCTCCAGGTGTTTGTGTTTTATGCACATTTCAAAGGTGCCACCAAACTTGGCAAGGCACCATAAAAATCAGCACTTCGCCGTTGGACAATTTGTAATCCAGCACAATGTTCTCAGGCGGCACTATGAACTCCTAATAAAGTTTTCCAGAAAGTCAAATGTGTGTTTTATAAGAAAATTCAATACAGCCAGTTGTTACGTTACATTCAAATTTGTATTTATTTTTTGACCTTGTGCCCTATTTACAAAGGTAAACATCAACACAAAGTCACCTTAGGGTGTGAATTCCTCAAAGGCCTGACGTCTTAAGCATTTCAATTACATAATATTACACAGCCTAATTAGCAGACATTCAGAAAACAATGCCACTTGCTTGATTGGCCAGAAGGTCCAGTCAGTAGACAGATCTGATAACAGGCTCCGGCTATGGCTGACTCCAGCTAATCACTGTCCTCAGACTTCATTAGGGTCAATTACAACATCTTCACGTGTGTTTAGTCAGCTGAAGTAAACAAAAAACGATTGATGAATCACCCTGCTGCAATGTTATTGGTTCATTTTCATACGTATTCTCAAATTGAGGCTTAACTACTGGCATACGCACCCCACCCCCCTTATAAGACATGTGTTCCGTCGCTGTGATTTGGACTTGCAGACTGGTGAGAAGTCTGTAATATCCAAAAACGGTTTGTTCCATTCAACTGCAGTTTTGCCATACACGTATTTTCAGTAATTGTTTCAAGATATTTGAAGTAAAATGCGTCCTCCGTGATTGTGCAATGACTATAGCGTGTTTCCCTTGCTAGGGACTTTAATTGGGGTCAGCACACTGTCAGGTTTCCCATTGGCGACCATGTTAATGTTTTGTGTGATTATAAGAAAACGTGACCTATAAAGTTTCTTAAACTTCTCACCTGCTGTTATTATCATCTCATTGACATGCTGGTCGAGTTTAGTCAAAATCTCATATCTCTAGCTCTTGCAAAATGCCTGTATGTATGACACCCGTCAATATTTACAACTGGATGCAGGCAGTAATCCAGCTAAAGTGTCAACTAGCCAAATTGCTGCCAGATACCCTTCCGCTTAGTAAAATCAGCTAAAAAGACACCATTTTACTGTCAACAGCTTCAACAATCACATCTAGAAATCTGACTACTCAAGTGCACTTATGTCAGAGCAAGTGAATATTATAAAAAGTCATTTTTCAAAAATATACTGCACTTTGTTTCGTCTGTAATCAAGCAGGACGTCCAACAGTGTGCTGACCCCAAATAGGTATGGCAATTTTGGAGAAAATGTTGAAAACAACACACTTTATAAGCACCAATGTTACAAGCACTCTGCAATTTTATTTTTTGTAATCCCTCCAGGTGTTTGTGTTTTATGCACATTTCAAAGGTGCCACCAAACTTGGCAAGGCACCATAAAAATCAGCACTTCGCCGTTGGACAATTTGTAATCCAGCACAATGTTCTCAGGCGGCACTATGAACTCCTAATAAAGTTTTCCAGAAAGTCAAATGTGTGTTTTATAAGAAAATTCAATACAGCCAGTTGTTACGTTACATTCAAATTTGTATTTATTTTTTGACCTTGTGCCCTATTTACAAAGGTAAACATCAACACAAAGTCACCTTAGGGTGTGAATTCCTCAAAGGCCTGACGTCTTAAGCATTTCAATTACATAATATTACACAGCCTAATTAGCAGACATTCAGAAAACAATGCCACTTGCTTGATTGGCCAGAAGGTCCAGTCAGTAGACAGATCTGATAACAGGCTCCGGCTATGGCTGACTCCAGCTAATCACTGTCCTCAGACTTCATTAGGGTCAATTACAACATCTTCACGTGTGTTTAGTCAGCTGAAGTAAACAAAAAACGATTGATGAATCACCCTGCTGCAATGTTATTGGTTCATTTTCATACGTATTCTCAAATTGAGGCTTAACTACTGGCATACGCACCCCACCCCCCTTATAAGACATGTGTTCCGTCGCTGTGATTTGGACTTGCAGACTGGTGAGAAGTCTGTAATATCCAAAAACGGTTTGTTCCATTCAACTGCAGTTTTGCCATACACGTATTTTCAGTAATTGTTTCAAGATATTTGAAGTAAAATGCGTCCTCCGTGATTGTGCAATGACTATAGCGTGTTTCCCTTGCTAGGGACTTTAATTGGGGTCAGCACACTGTCAGGTTTCCCATTGGCGACCATGTTAATGTTTTGTGTGATTATAAGAAAACGTGACCTATAAAGTTTCTTAAACTTC
The DNA here is from genome assembly GCA_963995525.1 of Escarpia spicata. Classification (NCBI taxonomy): domain Eukaryota; kingdom Metazoa; phylum Annelida; class Polychaeta; order Sabellida; family Siboglinidae; genus Escarpia; species Escarpia spicata. The sequence continues at coordinate 61,671,941 of OZ023210.1, forward strand.
TCACCTGCTGTTATTATCATCTCATTGACATGCTGGTCGAGTTTAGTCAAAATCTCATATCTCTAGCTCTTGCAAAATGCCTGTATGTATGACACCCGTCAATATTTACAACTGGATGCAGGCAGTAATCCAGCTAAAGTGTCAACTAGCCAAATTGCTGCCAGATACCCTTCCGCTTAGTAAAATCAGCTAAAAAGACACCATTTTACTGTCAACAGCTTCAACAATCACATCTAGAAATCTGACTACTCAAGTGCACTTATGTCAGAGCAAGTGAATATTATAAAAAGTCATTTTTCAAAAATATACTGCACTTTGTTTCGTCTGTAATCAAGCAGGACGTCCAACAGTGTGCTGACCCCAAATAGGTATGGCAATTTTGGAGAAAATGTTGAAAACAACACACTTTATAAGCACCAATGTTACAAGCACTCTGCAATTTTATTTTTTGTAATCCCTCCAGGTGTTTGTGTTTTATGCACATTTCAAAGGTGCCACCAAACTTGGCAAGGCACCATAAAAATCAGCACTTCGCCGTTGGACAATTTGTAATCCAGCACAATGTTCTCAGGCGGCACTATGAACTCCTAATAAAGTTTTCCAGAAAGTCAAATGTGTGTTTTATAAGAAAATTCAATACAGCCAGTTGTTACGTTACATTCAAATTTGTATTTATTTTTTGACCTTGTGCCCTATTTACAAAGGTAAACATCAACACAAAGTCACCTTAGGGTGTGAATTCCTCAAAGGCCTGACGTCTTAAGCATTTCAATTACATAATATTACACAGCCTAATTAGCAGACATTCAGAAAACAATGCCACTTGCTTGATTGGCCAGAAGGTCCAGTCAGTAGACAGATCTGATAACAGGCTCCGGCTATGGCTGACTCCAGCTAATCACTGTCCTCAGACTTCATTAGGGTCAATTACAACATCTTCACGTGTGTTTAGTCAGCTGAAGTAAACAAAAAACGATTGATGAATCACCCTGCTGCAATGTTATTGGTTCATTTTCATACGTATTCTCAAATTGAGGCTTAACTACTGGCATACGCACCCCACCCCCCTTATAAGACATGTGTTCCGTCGCTGTGATTTGGACTTGCAGACTGGTGAGAAGTCTGTAATATCCAAAAACGGTTTGTTCCATTCAACTGCAGTTTTGCCATACACGTATTTTCAGTAATTGTTTCAAGATATTTGAAGTAAAATGCGTCCTCCGTGATTGTGCAATGACTATAGCGTGTTTCCCTTGCTAGGGACTTTAATTGGGGTCAGCACACTGTCAGGTTTCCCATTGGCGACCATGTTAATGTTTTGTGTGATTATAAGAAAACGTGACCTATAAAGTTTCTTAAACTTCTCACCTGCTGTTATTATCATCTCATTGACATGCTGGTCGAGTTTAGTCAAAATCTCATATCTCTAGCTCTTGCAAAATGCCTGTATGTATGACACCCGTCAATATTTACAACTGGATGCAGGCAGTAATCCAGCTAAAGTGTCAACTAGCCAAATTGCTGCCAGATACCCTTCCGCTTAGTAAAATCAGCTAAAAAGACACCATTTTACTGTCAACAGCTTCAACAATCACATCTAGAAATCTGACTACTCAAGTGCACTTATGTCAGAGCAAGTGAATATTATAAAGTCATTTTTCAAAAATATACTGCACTTTGTTTCGTCTGTAATCAAGCAGGACGTCCAACAGTGTGCTGACCCCAAATAGGTATGGCAATTTTGGAGAAAATGTTGAAAACAACACACTTTATAAGCACCAATGTTACAAGCACTCTGCAATTTTATTTTTTGTAATCCCTCCAGGTGTTTGTGTTTTATGCACATTTCAAAGGTGCCACCAAACTTGGCAAGGCACCATAAAAATCAGCACTTCGCCGTTGGACAATTTGTAATCCAGCACAATGTTCTCAGGCGGCACTATGAACTCCTAATAAAGTTTTCCAGAAAGTCAAATGTGTGTTTTATAAGAAAATTCAATACAGCCAGTTGTTACGTTACATTCAAATTTGTATTTATTTTTTGACCTTGTGCCCTATTTACAAAGGTAAACATCAACACAAAGTCACCTTAGGGTGTGAATTCCTCAAAGGCCTGACGTCTTAAGCATTTCAATTACATAATATTACACAGCCTAATTAGCAGACATTCAGAAAACAATGCCACTTGCTTGATTGGCCAGAAGGTCCAGTCAGTAGACAGATCTGATAACAGGCTCCGGCTATGGCTGACTCCAGCTAATCACTGTCCTCAGACTTCATTAGGGTCAATTACAACATCTTCACGTGTGTTTAGTCAGCTGAAGTAAACAAAAAACGATTGATGAATCACCCTGCTGCAATGTTATTGGTTCATTTTCATACGTATTCTCAAATTGAGGCTTAACTACTGGCATACGCACCCCACCCCCCTTATAAGACATGTGTTCCGTCGCTGTGATTTGGACTTGCAGACTGGTGAGAAGTCTGTAATATCCAAAAACGGTTTGTTCCATTCAACTGCAGTTTTGCCATACACGTATTTTCAGTAATTGTTTCAAGATATTTGAAGTAAAATGCGTCCTCCGTGATTGTGCAATGACTATAGCGTGTTTCCCTTGCTAGGGACTTTAATTGGGGTCAGCACACTGTCAGGTTTCCCATTGGCGACCATGTTAATGTTTTGTGTGATTATAAGAAAACGTGACCTATAAAGTTTCTTAAACTTCTCACCTGCTGTTATTATCATCTCATTGACATGCTGGTCGAGTTTAGTCAAAATCTCATATCTCTAGCTCTTGCAAAATGCCTGTATGTATGACACCCGTCAATATTTACAACTGGATGCAGGCAGTAATCCAGCTAAAGTGTCAACTAGCCAAATTGCTGCCAGATACCCTTCCGCTTAGTAAAATCAGCTAAAAAGACACCATTTTACTGTCAACAGCTTCAACAATCACATCTAGAAATCTGACTACTCAAGTGCACTTATGTCAGAGCAAGTGAATATTATAAAAAGTCATTTTTCAAAAATATACTGCACTTTGTTTCGTCTGTAATCAAGCAGGACGTCCAACAGTGTGCTGACCCCAAATAGGTATGGCAATTTTGGAGAAAATGTTGAAAACAACACACTTTATAAGCACCAATGTTACAAGCACTCTGCAATTTTATTTTTTGTAATCCCTCCAGGTGTTTGTGTTTTATGCACATTTCAAAGGTGCCACCAAACTTGGCAAGGCACCATAAAAATCAGCACTTCGCCGTTGGACAATTTGTAATCCAGCACAATGTTCTCAGGCGGCACTATGAACTCCTAATAAAGTTTTCCAGAAAGTCAAATGTGTGTTTTATAAGAAAATTCAATACAGCCAGTTGTTACGTTACATTCAAATTTGTATTTATTTTTTGACCTTGTGCCCTATTTACAAAGGTAAACATCAACACAAAGTCACCTTAGGGTGTGAATTCCTCAAAGGCCTGACGTCTTAAGCATTTCAATTACATAATATTACACAGCCTAATTAGCAGACATTCAGAAAACAATGCCACTTGCTTGATTGGCCAGAAGGTCCAGTCAGTAGACAGATCTGATAACAGGCTCCGGCTATGGCTGACTCCAGCTAATCACTGTCCTCAGACTTCATTAGGGTCAATTACAACATCTTCACGTGTGTTTAGTCAGCTGAAGTAAACAAAAAACGATTGATGAATCACCCTGCTGCAATGTTATTGGTTCATTTTCATACGTATTCTCAAATTGAGGCTTAACTACTGGCATACGCACCCCACCCCCCTTATAAGACATGTGTTCCGTCGCTGTGATTTGGACTTGCAGACTGGTGAGAAGTCTGTAATATCCAAAAACGGTTTGTTCCATTCAACTGCAGTTTTGCCATACACGTATTTTCAGTAATTGTTTCAAGATATTTGAAGTAAAATGCGTCCTCCGTGATTGTGCAATGACTATAGCGTGTTTCCCTTGCTAGGGACTTTAATTGGGGTCAGCACACTGTCAGGTTTCCCATTGGCGACCATGTTAATGTTTTGTGTGATTATAAGAAAACGTGACCTATAAAGTTTCTTAAACTTCTCACCTGCTGTTATTATCATCTCATTGACATGCTGGTCGAGTTTAGTCAAAATCTCATATCTCTAGCTCTTGCAAAATGCCTGTATGTATGACACCCGTCAATATTTACAACTGGATGCAGGCAGTAATCCAGCTAAAGTGTCAACTAGCCAAATTGCTGCCAGATACCCTTCCGCTTAGTAAAATCAGCTAAAAAGACACCATTTTACTGTCAACAGCTTCAACAATCACATCTAGAAATCTGACTACTCAAGTGCACTTATGTCAGAGCAAGTGAATATTATAAAGTCATTTTTCAAAAATATACTGCACTTTGTTTCGTCTGTAATCAAGCAGGACGTCCAACAGTGTGCTGACCCCAAATAGGTATGGCAATTTTGGAGAAAATGTTGAAAACAACACACTTTATAAGCACCAATGTTACAAGCACTCTGCAATTTTATTTTTTGTAATCCCTCCAGGTGTTTGTGTTTTATGCACATTTCAAAGGTGCCACCAAACTTGGCAAGGCACCATAAAAATCAGCACTTCGCCGTTGGACAATTTGTAATCCAGCACAATGTTCTCAGGCGGCACTATGAACTCCTAATAAAGTTTTCCAGAAAGTCAAATGTGTGTTTTATAAGAAAATTCAATACAGCCAGTTGTTACGTTACATTCAAATTTGTATTTATTTTTTGACCTTGTGCCCTATTTACAAAGGTAAACATCAACACAAAGTCACCTTAGGGTGTGAATTCCTCAAAGGCCTGACGTCTTAAGCATTTCAATTACATAATATTACACAGCCTAATTAGCAGACATTCAGAAAACAATGCCACTTGCTTGATTGGCCAGAAGGTCCAGTCAGTAGACAGATCTGATAACAGGCTCCGGCTATGGCTGACTCCAGCTAATCACTGTCCTCAGACTTCATTAGGGTCAATTACAACATCTTCACGTGTGTTTAGTCAGCTGAAGTAAACAAAAAACGATTGATGAATCACCCTGCTGCAATGTTATTGGTTCATTTTCATACGTATTCTCAAATTGAGGCTTAACTACTGGCATACGCACCCCACCCCCCTTATAAGACATGTGTTCCGTCGCTGTGATTTGGACTTGCAGACTGGTGAGAAGTCTGTAATATCCAAAAACGGTTTGTTCCATTCAACTGCAGTTTTGCCATACACGTATTTTCAGTAATTGTTTCAAGATATTTGAAGTAAAATGCGTCCTCCGTGATTGTGCAATGACTATAGCGTGTTTCCCTTGCTAGGGACTTTAATTGGGGTCAGCACACTGTCAGGTTTCCCATTGGCGACCATGTTAATGTTTTGTGTGATTATAAGAAAACGTGACCTATAAAGTTTCTTAAACTTCTCACCTGCTGTTATTATCATCTCATTGACATGCTGGTCGAGTTTAGTCAAAATCTCATATCTCTAGCTCTTGCAAAATGCCTGTATGTATGACACCCGTCAATATTTACAACTGGATGCAGGCAGTAATCCAGCTAAAGTGTCAACTAGCCAAATTGCTGCCAGATACCCTTCCGCTTAGTAAAATCAGCTAAAAAGACACCATTTTACTGTCAACAGCTTCAACAATCACATCTAGAAATCTGACTACTCAAGTGCACTTATGTCAGAGCAAGTGAATATTATAAAAAGTCATTTTTCAAAAATATACTGCACTTTGTTTCGTCTGTAATCAAGCAGGACGTCCAACAGTGTGCTGACCCCAAATAGGTATGGCAATTTTGGAGAAAATGTTGAAAACAACACACTTTATAAGCACCAATGTTACAAGCACTCTGCAATTTTATTTTTTGTAATCCCTCCAGGTGTTTGTGTTTTATGCACATTTCAAAGGTGCCACCAAACTTGGCAAGGCACCATAAAAATCAGCACTTCGCCGTTGGACAATTTGTAATCCAGCACAATGTTCTCAGGCGGCACTATGAACTCCTAATAAAGTTTTCCAGAAAGTCAAATGTGTGTTTTATAAGAAAATTCAATACAGCCAGTTGTTACGTTACATTCAAATTTGTATTTATTTTTTGACCTTGTGCCCTATTTACAAAGGTAAACATCAACACAAAGTCACCTTAGGGTGTGAATTCCTCAAAGGCCTGACGTCTTAAGCATTTCAATTACATAATATTACACAGCCTAATTAGCAGACATTCAGAAAACAATGCCACTTGCTTGATTGGCCAGAAGGTCCAGTCAGTAGACAGATCTGATAACAGGCTCCGGCTATGGCTGACTCCAGCTAATCACTGTCCTCAGACTTCATTAGGGTCAATTACAACATCTTCACGTGTGTTTAGTCAGCTGAAGTAAACAAAAAACGATTGATGAATCACCCTGCTGCAATGTTATTGGTTCATTTTCATACGTATTCTCAAATTGAGGCTTAACTACTGGCATACGCACCCCACCCCCCTTATAAGACATGTGTTCCGTCGCTGTGATTTGGACTTGCAGACTGGTGAGAAGTCTGTAATATCCAAAAACGGTTTGTTCCATTCAACTGCAGTTTTGCCATACACGTATTTTCAGTAATTGTTTCAAGATATTTGAAGTAAAATGCGTCCTCCGTGATTGTGCAATGACTATAGCGTGTTTCCCTTGCTAGGGACTTTAATTGGGGTCAGCACACTGTCAGGTTTCCCATTGGCGACCATGTTAATGTTTTGTGTGATTATAAGAAAACGTGACCTATAAAGTTTCTTAAACTTCTCACCTGCTGTTATTATCATCTCATTGACATGCTGGTCGAGTTTAGTCAAAATCTCATATCTCTAGCTCTTGCAAAATGCCTGTATGTATGACACCCGTCAATATTTACAACTGGATGCAGGCAGTAATCCAGCTAAAGTGTCAACTAGCCAAATTGCTGCCAGATACCCTTCCGCTTAGTAAAATCAGCTAAAAAGACACCATTTTACTGTCAACAGCTTCAACAATCACATCTAGAAATCTGACTACTCAAGTGCACTTATGTCAGAGCAAGTGAATATTATAAAAAGTCATTTTTCAAAAATATACTGCACTTTGTTTCGTCTGTAATCAAGCAGGAAGTCCAACAGTGTGCTGACCCCAAATAAACCCCATTTGCATTGGGGAATCGATCCCTAATGCTGCTGACCACACAACTGGGGATGACGCGACGGATGTTTGTCCTGAGTCGGCCATGTCGCCACAGGACAAACTGCCTGTAAGCAGCATGTCGCAGTGCTGCCGAGTCGTGTCCGGGGTCCTGCGCAAAAATGTCTGCCCAGTAGGCCATGTTGATTTGTAGAACTAATGGCTCCAGACACACTAGTTCAATCTCCTGTAAAGATAAAATTGTTATAGCAAAACAACGTTGGGCATCATTGCAATGTTGGGAGTAAATATGGAGTATTCATTGTGGTAATCCGTATAAATTGTTTGATGAATGACCTGATATACCTCATACATATTGGCATATATCTTGCGAGCAGTGAGTATTCCACAGGGGATGGTTTCAGTGGGATGTAGGGGGTGATACAGCAAGGATAACTTAGTGTAACAAAAAAGGTGATGATGTATTTTAATTGTATGAGGTCGTTGTCATTAAATTTATTGTTATTTTTTATTATGAATATTCATTAAAATTGCCATCCTGGCCAGAGTCAATATTATACATTGATGTGATAGCTGCTAACTGGCAAGGATTATGAAATGTTTTTCCTGACAATACATCTCAGTTTCTGTCATGTGTAACTATTACAGCTACTCTTGTTTGACATTTCAAGATGCTGCCTGAACGTCAAGGTTACATCGTCATGGGAAATGTTGTAATGCCAACATTTTAGATAGGTATTATGCCAACAGTATGTTTTCCTTATCATGTATTCGAAGGGTTTGTCACATGTGGCATATTATGAAAGAATCAGTTCACTCCAGGGTTCATTACTACATTACCTCAGGGTATTATCGTTCATTTAAAACAAAAACTTGCATTCTTATTACACAATTGTAGTATGCTTAACTAGTCCTTCTATGTTGCATTTCAATGTCGGGTACTCACTGGTCTTTGAGATATGCAGTTGTGTAGGCCACAGCATAACCTCTCCAGGTCTGTCGGCATGTCTCTACATCTGCCGCAGATGCACCACTGGGGGGTGATTTCCGATGGCTGGTCCGGGTGGGGGGTAGGCGCCTGGGCTTGTAGCACTTCAAGTGCATCGAACACGATGCCTGGATGCTCATTGACAATTGAGTGCAACAAACAGCGCATCGACGTTGCATCTAACTGCTCTATTGTTTCCTATGTAAATGAATGCAAACAAGTTATATTTTTGTAGGTGTTATATGGATGAATCACTCTGGGTTTAATGTACAAATGCATGATGCACACACAAGGGACTTTGTTGAATAATGATAACAGCTTTTTTCCATGACTACATGTGGATTTGGTGTGAAAATGTAATGTTTACATGAAGGTTTTTTCGTAAAGTAAGTAAACATAGTTTCTATATGTATGTCTATGCAGCCGAAGATATATTTAAAGGTGCAATTAAAACTTTGTTAATAACCTATGTGTGGTTAATTGTTGTATATGATATTACCTGAGTTGAACGAATGCGGGCCTCCCGAAGCCTACGTACTCTCTCGATATCAGCTTGACTTAGCCGACATCCTCTGCCACCCCTCCCTCCTCTCGTCCTTACACGCTGGTTGCGGGGTGGCATCTATCAACATCAAAACAGATGTATGAACTTAATCACATGTCACATGAACATCCTTTTAGTATTACACATTCCAGAAATACTTCCTCAATTGTGATGACAATGCACGAAATTGGATGATTGCACACTAACACCTTAACTTTGTAATTTGACAGTTATCCCAGGAAACCAATTACAAATTACATAGGCATATTCTTGGTTGTCGCATAACATGCATATTTATTACATTACGTAATTAAAATACGATGCTAAATATGCATTAACACAAAATGTCAGCAATATAACAACTTTCATATATATATATATATATATATTCATAAATACTATAATAGGTGTCGGAATTGGGTGAAAATTGAGGGGAGGGGCTGAATCTGAATAAAAGCCATTGATCGCCCTCCATCCCAGAGGGTCACAAAAATCCCAACTGCACATCATTTGCAAAAATAATGGGGCTCAGCTCCCTGGTTTCAACCGCCGAAATTTATACCCCCCTTGTTTGACGTATTTGATGAACATAATATAATTACTGCTCCCTTAAAATGCACAGTCGCTATACTGCCAAAACAATGTTATTTCCCATTATGCGCCGTCGCCGTCAGGTAATTTACTATCGTACTGTATTTTCGTAATAAATAGTTTATTAACGTGATTCGCCGTAGCCATAGGCATGTCAATACATATCAAATCGGCCCCTGTATTATCCTATTATGCCCACTGTCAGTGTCACTCTCCGTTTCTGGCGCAGTGCCAGTACAAATGATGACGTAAATTCGCAATGCACTGTCGCAGATGTCACTCACTTTTATTAACGTTGGCTAATTCACTTTGGATTAATACACCGCTTGGTATCATACATGTTCGCGTTACCAATTGTGACAGTGTAATACGTACCTTCTATTCATTCTACCACCACGTGTTCGCTCTTCTCTGTTGTTGATGTTTTCATAAGCTGGCCTGGATGTCTGGTCTCGCGTAAAGCACGTGACTGTCTAATTTTAGGAAATCGACAGCGCAATTGGCTTTCGCGCCAGCTACCCGATGTAACGACACATATTTTTTTGTCGATTAAAAAACAAGTACGAATTTTTTATTTATTAAACAGATTGTGCGCACTAATTAAACTATTCACACATTACACATCTGGACATAAAAGAACAGGATTGGCGATGGGCAAACGAAGTGATTGTGCACCTTTAACATTTGCAAAGTTTTATTTCAGTGTTGTTGCAAGTTTGAATCCTCTTGGTGTTCTTTCTTTGTCGGTTTTAATATTCTTAAGACTTTTGTAGGTGTTGTTGCCAACTTGAAATGTGTTGGTGTCTTGGTCTGTTTTAATGTTCTTGAGACTTGTTGGAGTTGTTTTGATGTTGTTATTGTTCGTGTCCAAAAACACAGGTTTGTATATTCTAATATTCGTTACCCTTTACTTAAGTGTTGCGTCAAGTTCGATTCTTGTTGGTGTTCTGAATAACATGCCTGGTTGGGCACACTTAGTAACTGGGCACACCTGATAATTAGTACATTCATTCAAGACATCCTTATTTTTAACAAACGTAGGTAAAAGGTAAAATATACTACAATACAACACTTCAAATTATGTAAGATGATTCATTATTAGCCTGACCTTTTCCCTCCAAAATATCATATATTCGTTTTTTCTTGGCACAATCTTATAAAAACTGGAAATACTGTAGTATTCTTCAATGAAATATTTGGATATACAGCTGTCGTCAGGTTTATGGTCATCTTTATTATCGTTTTTCAGCCATGGTGATACAGTGTTGCAGCAAATTCAATTCTTGTTGTAGTTCTGAATAATATTCATTATTATTGTAATTTGTGAATGTCATACTTTTGATTAACTTACTCTTATCGTAGGAATGGGAAAAACAGCATATAGTAAACCGATAAGGTTCTGCATATACTGCCATGCGGTTGTGATTGGTGGTAAATTGAAACGCCACGTGTTCCGCCAACATAAAGCTGAGGAAGCTGTGAAGGCAGCTATGACGATGAACAAGCAACATCAGGTAGAGCATACTTCTTCCATGGCTCTCTGGAATACTGTGTGTCATGTTATATTTGATACGTGTGGACACAAACAGGTTTTATTCACTAATGGGGTGGTTAGCTGAGGCATGACAACCATCATCAAAAGACAGTACTATATGGAAGGCACGTTTTATTGACATTAAAATGTTTAATAGTGTGAATGTCAGCATTGTACCGTAGCTCTTCAGAACAGTAAATAAGAGTAAACAAAATAGTAAAATTTCATTTTTCCTGGAGCGTGACATAGCTTACTCTAAACTCAATCAGTTATATTCTTAATTGTAGTTGCAAATTGATTGTCAGTTTTTTTTTACTGTTATAAACGTGTAGGTAAAATAAAAACCTTGTTTCGTTTGAAAAAATATAGGTTGTGTAGAAATAGGTTTTTTATTCAGTAAGACCCACTTGTGGGTAGAACAATGTATTAATTTGTACGTTTTGTTGTATGTCTATTATTCCTAGGCAAAATTCATTGATGAAATCAGACGAGATGGGATATATTGGTATAATACCAACATAATTACAAGTGCCAACAAACCATCCAAGATTAGACGAGAGGCTTTCCTGTCGGAAAGAAAGTCAACCTATCCTGACAACATCAGGTTATGCTCAGAATGCAAACGCTTCATCTCCGGCCGCAATTTTAGGAAGCACCAGAGGATTTGTCATTGTGAGAAGGCAGTACCAATTAACCCAACTGTGATGCTACGCGAGCCTCATGGTGATGAGGAATTTGAAAGGAACATCATGCAGAAATTTCGTGACACAGAAGCTGGCAAGTTGTGCACCAGTGACGATGTCATAAAGAATGTTTGCTACCGGCACTATTGCCTACGACGTTGCCATCAGTCTAAGATGGATGAGGTTCGGAAGAACGTGATGCAGGAAATGCGAGAACTTGCACGCCTATTGCTGGAGTTTAAAAAGATTGTGACACAACACGGGCTGGACGGGGGCACCATGGGCACTGAAGACATGTTTTCGCGGAAACACCTCGTTATCTTCCGTGAAGCAATCAACACTTTGGCAGACAACAAATATGGCTTAAAACTGAATCTGAACGCCATCATCCTTAGAACAATCAAGTCCCTAAAGGGAATGTATGCAGAACAAATTAATGATGATAAGTGCCGTGAGCTTGACATGTTCACAGATGCCTACAGATTTCGTTCACATGAGATGTTTGCATCAGCCAGATATCAAGCTGTTGCCCAGTCAATGGGTAAAGCCCGCCGACCGGCATCGCTCCCGGAAGAAGTACTAAGCCAGTTAAAATCCTACATCACTGGCGAGATAGAGAGGCTGACTACTACTGGCAGTGTACAAGGAGAGGGATATGTGCAGCTGCGATCCCTCGTTGTATGCCGCCTCACTCTTTAACGGAAGAAGAGGCGAAGAGCCTGCGCGCATGCTGTTGAAGGAATGGGAAGATGCAAAAAACGGTGAGTGGCTGCGGAAACATGAGGTTTGCAAAACCAAGTACATTATTATTAAGGAAACACCTTCATGCTTATGGGAGACCGCAGTTAGAAGCAACAGGGGCAGGTTTATTATTATTATTAATAAACTTAAGATTGCAAGTTAACAAGCTTGTGATATCAGACTCTTTGTTTGTTGCAGAACACAACGAGATAATTGGCCTGGCAATGTTGTCATTGAGTAGAGGTTACATGCAGCTATGAACTTACCTGTTGTCATTAAATAATATTTTATGATATTACTCCACGCCTTGTTGTAAAACCTGCTACATCATGTTTTAATCTAGCATTTATTATAATGTAATGTATAGTATAACGTTACAATATGTTGCACACTGTTCCAGGCTGCAGATGTCGTGGAGCGGTATCTTGCTGGTCAGTATAAGTTGGCCTACCTCCATGGTAAAGGTCGACATTTTGTTCCCGTTCTGATACCTGTGGATTGCATGAAGGCAATAGAGCTGGTCATATCACATCGGACAGATAGCGGGATCCCAGCAGACAATCAATTTGTTTTCGCGAGCAGAGGTATGCATGTTTAGATGTAAGCAAAGAAATGGTAATATATTTGTAACTAATTATTTCTATGGTTTAGACATTACCATGTCACCTACTAAATATAACTTAGGTAAAAGGTACATTCTTATACAGCACTGCATCTGCTCGCTTGCACTTGCACTCGCACTCCTTCACAGACCTAATAAGAGTCAGACATTCTAACCTTAGTGTAGTATAGTTCAGGAGTAAGTATCACTATACGTATAGTGGAGAAAGATGAGAGGGAGAGAAACTGGAATGTTTTAAAGAGACGGCTCCCATGCTAGCAACATTATATTCTTAATGTGAGCTTCCCATAACCTTACCTATTATCTAAATTATCATACTATATCATATAGCTTATTAGTTTGGTTTACTCATTTATATATTTTACTTATTATTTCTAATCCATTCCTATTTGTATACATTATCCAGTTGTACATGTATTATGTTTTTTATAGGATCCAAGAGCCACTGCTCTGGGTGGCATGCTGTCAAGACAGTGTGTAGTCAGGCTGGGGTGTCCCTAACAGCCACTGCTCTGGGTGGCATGCTGTCAAGACAGTGTGTAGTCAGGCTGGGGTGTCCCTAACAGCCACTGCTCTGGGTGGCATGCTGTCAAGACAGTGTGTAGTCAGGCTGGGGTGTCCCTAACAGCCACTGCTCTGGGTGGCATGCTGTCAAGACAGTGTGTAGTCAGGCTGGGGTGTCCCTAACAGCCACTGCTCTGGGTGGCATGCTGTCAAGACAGTGTGTAGTCAGGCTGGGGTGTCCCTAACAGCCACTGCTCTGGGTGGCATGCTGTCAAGACAGTATGCAGTCAAGCTGGGGTGTCCCTAACAGCTACTGGGAACCGCCACCGCATCTCAACACTTTATGCAGCAATGCATATGACAATGGAAGACAGGGAGTGCTTTTATAAGCACATGGGACATGCTGAGGCAATAAATCGAGATAACTATCAGTTTCCAGGTGGTAATCAGGAGATCCGGGTTATGGGGCGGATGTTGGCACATCTGGATTCTGGTAATTATCAAAATAAGTTGTATAATAAATATAAAAAATTGGCACATCTGGATTCTGGTCATTATCAAAATAAGTTTCATAATGAATATCAAAAAAATGTACATTAAAAACAGTATTTATCTTAGACATTGAAATTATATTATTTAAAGCTGTTTTGAAATACCCAGTACTGTATTACAATGCAGTAAAATTAATTATAGGCAAATTACAATTGTTTGTATTCCAGGGACCAATGCTCCATGTCCGTCAACATCTGGTTTAGTGAAATCGGGGATCAAGAGAGGTGACATTCCATTTTTATCAAATCGTACCTTTATAAATTGCAGGCCGAGTTGTATGATATGTTGGAGGTGCCGAGTGTGACTACAGGATAATGCAGATTGTAAACGTGCCATTTTATATGTATTTCACATACCTAATGATTTTAGTAAATTCAAATTTGTGGACTGTTCTCTATATTGCAACAGTTGAATCTCTCGGTTATTTATAAAATCTTTGGGGAATAACTGCACCACTGTATGTGTGTAATAATGATTGAAAGAGAATAATGACCCAACAATATATTCATGTAACTTATAGGTCATGCTATGGTCAACTGAATAATTCGTTATGCTGCTCATCTTTCCCAAAATAATTTACCGTAATATGTGTTGTACCTGCAGTTGACACTAGCAGCAGTGATGAAGAAGTGCATTCACCAAAAAAGTATTCATATAATTGTTGATGCACACACACCCACACACGTGCACACACACACACACACACACACAAACATACACTATGTATATAACATTTTCTATAAATTTGAATTATTCCAAGATAATCAGCAATGTGAGTACAACATTTGTTATCCAGCTGTGACAATGATAAGGAAGTGGCACAAGGTATATATGATTTTGTAACATAACAATTTGTTACCTTTCGATATCTGTTGTAGCTGCAGTTGACACCAGCAATGTTGAAGACGATGAAGTGCCCCCAACAAAGAAAAGAGGTATGTATGATTGAAAAATGCACTTGATCGACTGCCAAATGCCCAATACTGCTGGTTTTCAAATTACAGTCCATGACGTGGCCAGTGCGCTGTTTTTAGATGTAGACATGCCTTTCACTAGAAAGACATTAATAGGTATATATGATTTTGTAACATAACAATTTGTACCTTTCAATATCTGTTGTAGCTGCAGACACCAGCAGCACTGAGGAAGTTGAAGTGCCCCCAGCAAAGGAAAGAGGTACGTATGATTTTGTAATAGTTTACACAACCACCCTACATTTACGAAAAAGGTCCAAATTAAAATAATCCTATTAAAAAACTAACCTTAAAAGAAGGAAGTCTGTTCTTAGGTTTTCATTAATTAATAATATACTGTTCGTAGGTTTATAATAACTATGTTGAAGGCATACTGCCACCCGTACTGTTTTTAGTAAGCTGATAACGATGTTCGCAAGGAATGTAAACAAGACATCCAGTTTCAAAGCAAACTTTTTTGGCAACGTTGCCCACAGGGGGTAGACTGACTCCCTTTAATAACGTGTATATAACTTTTCCTGTTTACATGCTACTATGATATCACTTTCAGCGAAGAGCATCCATTGGGATACCAAAGACAATGCGGTTCTTGAACAAGGCTTCCCTGTCTTTTTCAATGGTGCTGCGGACGAAAGCGGTACGAAGGGCAATTTACAGAGTAAGCATACATTTCTGGCAAGGTATATGTAAACTGACAATAATAACACACATGCTGAACTGTGCAATGGTGTGTTTGTCTATGCAGTTATAAAGATAACAATGCCATCAACAAATACGTTGCTGGAAGTATTGAGATTGAAAAATGCATTTGATCGACTGCCATCTTCTACAGCTGTCAAGTAGTGCTGGTTTCCAAATTGCATTCCATGGCATAACCAGTATGCTGTTTTTAGATCTAGATACACGTTTCACAAGAATCCTACCTTTTCAACCAGTGCATGTGGCATTTATTCAGGTTCCAACAGATCCAAGGACCCAGTAACAGGACAGTGCAGTGTTGGGTAACTCAGCTAATTTTAATATAGAACTGTCCAAGTATTTAATTTTGTATTCTTGTTTCAGGCAAAACAGACATCATGACATTCTTGGATTCCTCAATGCCAGCATGCTTGAAGCATCTCGACTATCAGTCAGCGTACTTGAAGACAAGGATGCAGTTGTTCAATAGGCGAAAAACAAAACAACAGAATGTAAAGAAATACTTCACCTCAATGAAATGAAGTGTTGTATTCAACTTGTGTAACCGTGCAGAAAACATCTTCTAGCAGTTTTTGACCTTAATGCACATTGTGATAAAAGGCTCTGCATTTCTTCTGTCTACACGTACTTTATATATATTCCTGACATTTTTACTCTAATTCTAACTCGTGTTTGAGGGCCTAGTTGTTTTTCTTTATTTTTTCCAACTAGGTGGGTATTGATTCCACACCAGAAGTCCTCATGTGGAATCTCACGGCTGACTATCTGTGTTCCTACTTTCTACATGTACTTTCTATCTATTTCTTGTACTTTTTTCTAATTCCAGCTTGTGCTTGGGGCCCTAGTTGTTTTTCTTGATTTTTCCAACTAGGCGGCTATTGATTCCACACCAGAAGTCTATCTGTGTTCCTACTTTCTACAAGTACTTTCTATATATTCCTGACACCTTTTCTCTAATTCCAGCTTGTGCTTGAGGCCCTAGTTGATTTTTTTTTTTATTCCAACTAGATGGGTATTGACTCCACACCGGAAGTCCTCATGTGGAATCTCACAGCTGACTATCTGTGTTCCTACTTTCTACATGTACTTTCAATCTATTCCTGACTTTTTCTCTAATTCCAGTTCGTTACTGAGGCCCTAGTTGTTTTTCTTTATTTTTCCAACTAGAAGTCCTCGTGTGGGATCTCACAGCTGACTCTCTGTGTTCCTACTTTCTATCTATTCCTTACAACTTTTCTCTAATTCCAGCTTGTGCTTGAGGCCCTAGTTGTTTTTTTATTTATTTTTCCAACTAGGTGGCTATTGATTCCACACCAGAAGTCCTCGTGTGGAATCTCACAGCTGACTATCTGTGTTCCTACTTTCTACATGTACTTTCAATCTATTCCTGAGTTTTTCTCTATTTCCAATTCATTACTGAGGCCCTAGTTGTTTTTCTTTATTTTTCCAACTAGAAGTTCTCGTGTGGGATCTCACTGCCGACTCTCTGTGTTCCTACTTTCTACATGTACTTTCTTTCTATTTCTGACATCTTTTCTCTAATTCCTGCTCGTGCTTGAGGCCCTAGTTTTTTTCTTTATTTGTCCAACTAGGTGGCTATTGATTCCACACCAGAAGTCCTCGTGTCTGCCTACTTGCTGGCATATGTTGTAAGAGTAATGATGAGGATAATGTTGCTCAAGTTCAAAGAGGAATGACAATTACTTAGAAACCTCTTAAAAGTAAATTATGTTAAGCTGCTTAAATTAGTGTTGGGTAGAGGAATGGATACCTCACTAATGAGATGTTTAATAGTTACATATACTTATCAATATGTGAATGTTACTGGAAGAATTGTGTATACTTATCTTAATAGAGTTTAACAATGACAGTGTGGTTTTCCCACCTGTTATTTTCTTACATGTTGTTCAATGTTAACAAAACTTAAATAAGTATGTGTTGGTTTGATTGTTTGTATATGGTAAATAGTAATTACTATGGTGATATATCTTTAGCTGTTACAGGTGATTTATATAGGACCTGAGAGAGGGGCCAAATGAGCCACACTTAATCACCCACTTATTTTCCAAGCTCAACATTAATGCGGCAACGGGTTATATAAGAAACAAGACAATTCCAAAGGGGAGCCATGACCCAGTGGCCTCCCTAGATACACCTTTGGTAGCTATTATAATAAATGTGTGATGTCTATCTAGTCTAGAATTGTCATATGAATACGATTCATCATTTAACCCAGCTTATTATTGATTGTTCGTTTTACTCTTATGGCTTTGTTACACAAGTTAAATATGGCTTAAATGAAGGTTTCATTTTGCCACACTATTTGTCATAACATTCACCAACATGAATGTGTCATGAGTTTATATGGGGTCTATAGTATTCATTGTCTTCTTGTGCTAGTTATAAACATGGAACTTGCAGTGTCAGGTTTGTACTGTTTGCAAAGTGTTGATTAGGAATCATATGTATAACTTAGTCAAATAATGCAATATGCACTGACAATACACGTCTCTACTATATGCCATCCCTGATGGAGATGTTAGTCATTATAATCTTGTATATATCTTATAATATTCCAGAATAAAGTGATTGGATTTAATTTATAGCATTAACTGTTTGTTACGTTCTTTTCTTGTTGTGAGGTGTTAACAATTAATTATGTAACTAACATTCATATACAGCTACGCAAGCTACTTCAGTATCTCGAGAACATTACCCCATATGAAAACTGGGTGCATGCCAGTTCATGCATATCCATGCAAATTCACAATATTTAAATGAAAACAGTACAATAGTTGAATGCCGACTAGCAATATCTCAGAAAAGCAGATTACACACACGAACATCTGCTGCTCGACTATGATGTTATTAGAGCACTTTACACTTCACTTGTCTGTGACTTTTGAAAGAGAATTATAAAGCATATGATATATTCATATTCACATCGCAAATGATTTGCATAGCCATAGGGCTGCATAAATTTCAATTCATTTTATCACATTCAATAGTTTTTTTAAATTCCAGTTGCCATTTTTTATTCGCAGTATATTTATCTTGAGTGTCAGTAGTACAATTTTTTATCATTCTCATTAAGGCCACTATAATGCATCTAACATGTTGTGGCTTGCTTGAAAAGAATGTTGTTTGATAAAAAAAATTCACATGGTATCATTAGAATTAATTATTTGTGACTGTTTTAAGACATACAATTTCATAGATGCTGAATTTTATTACAATTGTAAAGAAGCATAACTACATTTAAAAACTAAAATAAACATTAAAAAACCGACGGTATTTGATCGTAGAACCTGATCACTCGACGTCAAACGCCTTACCAACCATGCTACAGAGCCACAGCGACTTCACAATTAAAATGGAACTTCATGTCTAACCTGTATCGTCACCGTATGCGTGTGGATACTATATATTCAAAACTGGATAATTTGTTCCACTTTAACATTTGTCTAATTAAAAACTCGTATTTTAATGCACTGCTTGATCCTGCACTGATACAACTGACACGTTCTGGCCATACTTAAACATATAGCGATTTACACAGCGCAAATAGGACGCACGGTTTTTGACGATGTCCATAGGCATAGCGTCTTTTACAATATTTGGATTCATCTGGTCTGTTTTCGTAAATAGTTCACTGAAAACAACTATTCTAATGGTCTGTTTGAACAGGTTTTACGGAATATGTTTTAGGGATTGAGCACATAGATATCATATGTAATATTTTGTTAAAATGGCATAACACACTAGCTACGTTTAGGACGCACGATTTGTGCTCCCACCAATGCTATGGCAATGGCACATTAACCTATGTCTATGCATATATTATAGTATAGGTCATACAGCTGAACCTGATTTATAAGATATATGTGCATTACACATATTAGGTAAAGATCCGTCGTTTGTTTATTAATATGCATCATATCAATATCGACATCCACTGGACATTGACGCAGTAAGACTAAGACTAGTCTAAGACTAAGAGTCAAGTCTCAAACCTCACACTGGACCCTTGCCTTGGCCTTGCATGTCGTGTGCGGGCGCCAGCCCAGCTCCAGTCCAACGGAAATTATGCACTGTTTATAGTTTAGTCTTGTTAAGGACTTTGTGTTAATTATCCAACAAGCTTGCAAACACATAACTCGTGTGTCAATATATGTGTTATCATAATCAGTACTCCATTGGGATATCCCACATCGGCGCCATACTGACGCAAACAGGTATACATAAATATATGTAACTTCCGGTTACACACCGGTCTCCCGTAGCAGCATATAAGCATAAAGTGTTTAAGGAGACCGCATCTTTTGTATATATGTTATTCATTAAAATATGACAACAAACTTTTAGTATGTGGTATAAATTAGTGTTACAAACATTGTTCCGATTTGATATAGTTGGGAAATCAGTTAAATAAAAATATAAGCCTGGTCTCCCGATCGCTCGCCTTTGCCTTTGCTTTGCCTTTGGCTTTGTGCACTGGTCTCCCTAAGCAGCATCTAGACATATATGTATATATAATTTGTAATTTTTAATGCTGTTGAGAAAATAAAAGTATCCTTTATCCTTATCCTTACGAGACATCGGGCGACGATCTTTCGGCACGCCCACGCGGCACCACTTTTATAGTGAGTTCACGAAAAAGGTGGGTGGCGCTATTATAGTTCCAACAAATCCGCTAGGGGAATTTAGTTTCCCCTAAAATCCGCTAGTTGGCGCTATTATAATTCCCCAAAATCTGCTAGGGGAATTTAGTTCCCAAAAAATCCGCTATTTGCGTTAGAAGGAAAAAATTGGCGCTACTGGTCAAACCATTTTAGTTAACCAAAAAATCCACTAGGTGGCGTTATTTTTGTTCCAAAAATTCCGCTAGGTGGCGCTACTGGTCAAACCATTTTCGTTCCTAAAAATTTCGCTAGGTGGCGCTGTTTCAGTTCATGACCTATCCGCTAGGTGGCGCTGTTTTCACTTGACGTTTGACCTTGACCTACATCCGGGTACTTGACCTTGACCTACATCCGGGTACTTTTCTCTTCCTCCGCGCAGCGCAAGTTGCCCGCGGTAAAGGACCTCCTTTACTACTCACGTATTTTGGAAAACTGTCCTATCGAAAGTGTCTTGCGACGACTCGACGATGAAATGCGGGACATGTTAGAACGAAACAACATACACGAGAGGGAAAAGGTTGTGTTGTATAACCAGGTGTTGAGTTGGTACAACGATCTTTCCAACAAACGTATGCAGGAAGCCCCGCATGTGTCCATCGACAAAATTCCCAGTGAAGATGAAAACAAAGTACAACCTGCTAACGAAAATTAAATCATCCAAAATAAAAGCATCGAAAACTACATCACCACAGGGTTCCAAAAACTGAAGAAGAAAGCACGGCAACTCATCGATAAAATGAAAGGTGCCGTAAGGTGGAACGATCGTGGCGGCGAGATGGTTTACAGAAACACGGTGGTTCCCGGAAGTAACATCGTGGACCTTGTGAATGACGTGTTGAGATGGAAAACCTTCTCTCGTGGTCTCAAGGATGTGACCACGCCCATGGATTTAGTTGGGAAACCAGTTGGATTTCCATGCAGACAGCGTCAGTGGACGACGACATGTCAAAGGAAACCAGCATTCCGTAGACGTTCAGGGAACCATATTAATAGTCTTACACTTCACAAACAAAGATAGACTAACCGTATTGTCAATATTAGGATTACCGATTTGCAAAAAACAGGTTCGCGTGCGACATACAATCCACAGGAACAGTGTGCAAGAGACGTCATGTCGGGAATATTCCGTCTATTATTTGTCAGAAATATATGAATCCATAATGCTGTTGATACTAAGGACGAGTGTGTTTGTTTTTAGTTTTTATTACCGTCAAGGCACTCCTCACTGTTCCTTATTTCAGTGACAACAATTATTTTGTCAAAGTGTCACTGTGGGTGACGTTCAATTCGAATAAGAATATAATTGTTTTTCAAATTCAGCAAGATACACAGATAAATTAAGCAAATTCAACAAGACACACATGTAAATTAAGCAAATTCAACAAGATACACATGTAACTTAAACAAATTCAGCAAGATATACAGGTAAATTAAATCAATTCATCAAGACACACATGTAAGTTACGCAAATTCAGCTAGATAAACATGTAAATCAAGCAAATTCAACAAGATACACGGGTAAATTCAGCAAATTCAACAATATATACATGTAAATTCAGCAAATTCAACAAGATACACATGCAAATTCAGCAAATTCAGAAAGATACACATATAAATTAAGCAAATTCACCAAGACATACAAATAAATTAAACAAACTCACAAAGATATACAGGTAAATTAAGAACAGTCATCAAGACACACATCTAAGTAAGCAAATTCAGCAAGATACACAGGTAAATTAAGCAAATTCAACAAGATACACATGTAAATTAAGTAAATTCAGCTTGACACACAGGAAAATTCAGCAAATTCAGCAAGATACATAGGTAAATTAAGCAAATTAAGCAAGACACACAGGTAAATTAAGCAAATTAAGCAAGACACACATGTAAATTAAACAAACTCAGCAAGATACACAGATAAATTAAGCAAAGTCATCAAGACACACATCTAAGTTAAGCAAATTCAGCAAGATATACATGTAAATCAAACAAATTCAGCAAGATACACATGTACATTAAGCAAATTCAGCAAGATACACAGGTCAATTCAGCAAATTCAGCAAGATACACATGTAAATCAAACAAATTCAGCAAGATACACATATAAATTCAGCAAATTCAGCAAGATACACCGGTCAATTCAGCAAATTCTACAAGATACACATGTAAATTAAGCAAATTCAACAAGATACACAGGTAAATTAAGCAAATTCTACAAGATACACATGTAAATTAAGCAAATTCAGCAAGATACACAGGTAAATTCAGCAAATTCTACAAGATACACATGTAAATTAAGCAAATTCAACAAGATACACAGGTAAATTCAGCAAATTCTACAAGATACACATGTAAATTAAGCAAATTCAGCAAGATACACAGGTAAATTCAGCAAATTCTACAAGATACACATGTAAATTAAACAAATTCAACAAGATACACATGTAAATTAAGCAAATTCAGCAAGACAATCGTCTTCTTTGCCAAGTAGTCATTCTCTACACCGCTATATTGGTCAGTATCTACAACCTGGCTAAATTAGACGGAAACTCTAATATGTCGACGGCTTTGTTGAGCAGTTGCCTGGGATACATGTTACCTAATCCGTCTATGAAACGGGGTGACCATGTCGTCTGACTGTTACCTGTCATTGCCCAGCAATGCGTCTGTGGGTCTGCATCCCGACAACACGTTGACCCACTGTCACGACGTTACCATAATACATCAGTTTAGTGGTTCAGTGGGAGTGCGGACTGGTGGAGATGCAATACCCGCACAGTTGGTACAACGTTAGAGAAGAGGATGTTTATTTTGGCGTCATTGCTGATGGTACGACTTATGTGGTGGATATCGAGACAGGCCACCACGATAGTCCCCAAGCGCTCACTCGTGCAATCAACAGAACATATCTATAAAGTCACCGATAAAAGAAAAGCAAATAAAACTGAGCTACAGTGACATCACACAAAAAGTGACTATACACATAGTAGAAAACATCTCATTCTCAGAGTATTCGTTGAACCTACAGCGTTTGCTAGGTTTAAGACAGGATGTTTACACCACACCCGAAGAAGAAGGACCAGATTATTATTACGTTAAAAAAGACGAATTTGTGGTAGACATGGCGCAGGGTTTTTACTCGCTGTACGTCTACACCGACGTTGTGGAACCACGTGTTGTCGGGGATAGCGTCGTCCCTCTGTTGAGGGTTGTACCCATAGAAGGAAAACACGGAGATGTGGTGTCAAAAAGTGTTGACAATGTACAGTACGTTCCCGTTGCACAATTAATTTATGACCATCGAGATCGATATAAGAGACGACACAGGACGTCGCGTACCATTCGAGCGCTGAAGAGTGATGGCGACGCTTCACCTTCGATGATGCAAACCGTAATGTTTTTAAACATGAGTCGTAATCATTCCTACGAAGAATATTACATCAGACAAGTTGGTGATGGATTACCCGTGTTTTTTGGGGAAACACTGCAGCGAGATCTCGGTCTAGGTAGTTTATTCGGTGGCCTCATTCGAAGTGCTATGCCACTCATAAAAAGAGACGCACTCGCTTTGGGAAAAGGAGCGTTAAAGACAGGTTTGGGTGTGGCCGGGGACCTGTTTCTGGACAGAGCATTAAAGAATCTGCAAAAAGGCGTATGAAAGAAACCGGAAAGAACATGATCAGTAGAGTGTTAGGAAGCAGTGGGCCTCCGGGCATATGTGAAGCAAACCGTACTATAAAACGCAAGCCGACGAGAAGTCTAGTCAATGTCACCAAGAGATGCAGACGATAGAAGACGCATCGAGACGACATATTCGGCTAGTCATGGCTTTTGTGCACCAGTTGTCATGTGAGGGAGTCAAAAGCGAATTTGACCTGTTTAGTTTACCGTCGACACGACCGAGCATCGAATACGCACAAAGGGGTTGAGCATCGACCTGTCACCTCAGTAGGTACGGGTGGACCTATTGCCCGGATCGGAACGATTACCTGGACGTGGCCAACACTTACCTCTTGGTGTGATCACGTGTAGTCAAAGGAAACGGGGACGACATCGATCATGCTGCACCTGTTGGGCCAGTAAATAATTGGATGCATTCTCTGTTTAGGCAAGTCGACGTGTCTTTGAACGGTACCCTTGTCACACCTTCCATACATACCTATCCTTATAGTGCGTACATAGAAACGTTACTGAGTCACGGAGCAGAAGCGAAGTGCCTTGTTGTACAATGAGATGGCTGGACACATGAATGCCACCGACGACGCAAACAAAAAAGAACGATTTATATTACGAATCGTCGACATGATAGGTCGTCTACACGTCGACCTCTTCTTCCAAGACCGCTATTTATTGAACGGCGTCGACGTGAAAATTCGACTAGTACAGACAAGGATGCTTTTGCACTCGTGGCTGCTGGTGGTGACAATGTCGATTACAAGGTAGGCATGGTCGAAGCAATTTTGTTTGCTGAAAAAGCCAAACTGAATCCGGCCGTACAGATGGGTCACACCAAAGCATTACAAAAGTGAACGGCCAAGTATCCGTTGCGAAGAGTCCATTGCAAGGTGTTTTCCATACTGCAAGTTTATTTGGGTGTCTTACCAAAGAGACTAGTCTTGTGTTATGTAGACAACGACGCTTACAATGGAACATTCGCCAAGAATCCGTTCCACGAAAAACACAATAACTTGAAATTTCTTGCATTGTACGTCGACGGACAATAAGTTCCGGCGCGAGAAGTTACAGTACTCTATTTGCTGGAACGGGAAAGATGTTTCAAGACGAGGGAAACAACATCAGTCGGAATTAATTTAGCAAAGGATACACCCTGTTTGCGTTTGACATCACACCAGATTGTTGTGACCGTCCCCATTTCAATTTGGTACATAAAGGCAACCTACGAATCCAGACGCATTTTAATCAACCCCTCGACTAGACGATAAACGTCGTCTACGGAGAAGTCGCGACGGTTTTGGAGATTGACCGCAACAAAAACGTCGTCTATGATTACTGATGGATACGGCACAGATAGAACGACTCCTTGCGGCAAATGCGTGCACTGGGACCGTTGTTCGAGGCGTACTACCTAAATACGCGTTACCCACTACTCCTATGACGAATTATCCGGCAGCTTTCGTGTGCAATGTATTTCGTATGTAATGTCTGCATGCATGTTCTTGTATTGCCTTAATTAAGCAATGAAAATGTCGACACCATATGTGCGTTCATGAAATTGTATTCAGACACCCAAGAGAAAGTGTCAATATTATAAAATCTTACAAAATTAACAAAAATAAGAGACGAATTTAAGCAGTTCTTATATCTAGTTAACCAGTTATCCGCCAGGGGCGCTACTTGTAATTCATGATATATCCCTCAGGGGGCGCTATTTGACAAAAACAAGAGGCACGAATATAAGCAATACTCGTATTTAATTCATCACTTTTCCACCAAGGGAAGCCACTTGTTAAAACTGAGAGACACCAATATAAGCAGTACTCATATTTAGTTCACTACTTATCCGCCAGGGGAGCCATTTGACCTTCGATCTTGACCTACATGTCTGACCTTGATAACTGACCTTGACCCGTATATTTGATGTTTGACCTTGACCTATTTAGTGACGTCATTTGCTCTGGCTCTGGCTCTGGCTCTGGCTCTGGCTCTGGCTCTGCCTCTGGCTCTGGCTCTGTCTCTTGCACTGCAACGTAAGCCACCTATAATACTACTCATGTTCAACCTAATTTTATCGGCGTCATGGCATTACTGTGAATGTGGCTATGTAAACCGCCCATGCGATGGGATATTAGGAGCTAGAATATGCAGCTGGTCATGCGGTGAAGAAATATAAACTCATCACGAGAGCACAAGACTTCTATGCATGGGGTATTTCTCAGACGGAGTCAGCAGTACCATACCTATTGGACATGAACGATGCAATTTATGAAAAAACATGCAAAACCTTCAAGCGTACCTGTTAGAGCCCAAGGCTCAATGTGAACTCATGCATAGTACTTAGTTGAGACGTTGTGGTTCAATCCGTTCTGCTGGTCGTTTGGAAACTTCCATTCTTAATTAAATGCCTTTCGTATGCCATGAGGAAAACAAATAGGAAACTTGCGTGGCCATAGATGAAACAGCAAAAGAAGACGAAGATGACAGGCTGACAACTGAGGAATCAACAACTCACCAATCTCATAATTCAGCAGAGGTCATCATCAATCATGCGTTAATGGAACAAACACGAAGAGATTATTGTTGAGAACTTTGTTGCAGTGAAATTATATGTTAAGAAGCGTAGGAAAATCGCTGAGATCGACGATGGGAAGATATATTTGCCACATTATAAGAACTACATCCTCACTTTATCAATTGTAGTGTGGTTTGGCCGCGCCAGTCAGGAGGAGAAACAACGGCTAGAAGTTATCGTGAAGGTCGCATCTAGAATCGTTGGGCGCGAGTTGCCATCCATTGAATCTATTTACCATGCTCGCTGTGCGCGAAAATCCAAGAGCTTTGTACGGGGTACTACCCACCCAGCCAACCATCTCTTTGAACTTCTTCCCCCTGGCAAGCGCTATAGAAGTATTAAGACAAGGACCACTAGATTTATAAATAGTTTTTTATCCGCAGGCTGTGAGTCACTTGAACCGCGAGATGCCATAATATTGTTTTCAGTCGGTTTAGATTATATGTCGCCATGCAAAATTATTTATTAATTATTTTTTTAGTTATTTATTTATTTTATTATTTATTTATTTTTATTGATTAACTTGACTACATGTATGTACACACTTTTTAACTGTCAGCTTAGTTTTTATATCGTCAGCTAATTTATTTATACATTTATTTATTTAATTACATGTACTTTTTAACTTTTTAGGTAACGTTCAGACGGTATTAATATTATGTTACCAAGTTCACTTTATGTCAATAGATGTATGATTGTCTTAAAATATGTTGGCAGTTGGCCTTGGTTTAAATTTATACTAGTTTTAGCACAGTTTCATAATGTTTCTGATTGTATATTTTGCGTGTGCATGATGGGGGACAGGGGAGACAAGCGTGCATGTATGTTGACGCCACAACGCCAAGAATTTCTCGTACATTTGAAATGCTACTTGGTAATAAACAGTCTGAATCTGAATCTGAATTAATCTAACATATTCCAACTGAGATCGTTGATGGAAGGTAATATTGGCCACACTAATCCCACATATTACAACAGGCAGATCACTGCAAGCATTTAAGGCATTTAAGCACAGATAAGTATGATCTGTAGGTGCTAGGATCGTTTCTCATCCGTTTACAGGCCGATTCGATGTTCTACGTTATCCGTTTTCAACGGCATCCAAACTCACAATACTCCTTTTGAGACACAGCAAATGACATGACCATTACCTTTTCTTCGGTTGAATGAGTGAATTTGTACCAACAAAACAGATATACCAACAAATAATGCAAACATCTTGCCAGGGTTAGCAACTTGTGTGTTTTACGTTATTAGATAATATGATTGTACTATCACTGGAATTAATCATGAGTGTATATTTAAGCTATGTGTATTTCAAAATTTGTTACAACAGATAGTGACAGATCGATAATATGTTCAGGTTATGTTATAGTTGGACATATATTTTAATAAATCAATCAACGAAAAGTTCATATGTGTATGTGTCCTACGTTATCCGTATACGGCAATGTAAATCGTAATAATCTATAATAATTGTACTACATCGCCGAAATATTTAATTAGTTGATACTTCCACAAATGCTCTAGATGGCATTATAAATATTAAATAATGTAGTCAACGATCTAGTATTTTTACTGGAAAGAATCGAAGGGACACACTATCGTCATTTGTGTACGCATGTTTACTTGATTGGTAATTTGTAACAGGATGTCTGCCGTGTTGAATGTGGAAATTGTTGAATATTATAGTCTTAAGAAGGTTATATTAATTAATAAATGAAAAACTCGAACAGACTGCCTCCTTTCAACGTAACTCACATATCGCTATGCATTGCATTAACACACCCGCCCATCGCCGGATCACCCCTCTAATGGTCAATACAGCGTGTTACGTTAGCTTATGACGTGTTCGTCATTAGCACGAGTGGAGCCACAATATTTGAGTTGACGTTTTGCGTTCGATATACAAACTGCTTCCTGCGAGAGCTGAATTCAAATTGTATGATACCTTGTCGGCTATGCACAAGACGGTTTTAAAGGAGCCATACTCGATTCGATTCGCAACGCGGTAGCCATGGGGACAACCTCATTATCCGACGATGATGATGGCAGACTACAGGACATGTGTGACGGCGACAAGCCCGCTGATCCGCCAGGATGTAACTCGTCATTACCACGTCTGAGGCACGTCAGGTGGAAGTGGCTGGGAGACACCAGCTCGGAGTCCGACGACTTAGACGGAGATATTATACCGGCACAGTAGTTGAACAACACTGCATGCGCCCACTGACACCATGACAACCACCACACCCACCACACCCACCACACCCACCACAACCACCACAACCACCACAACCACCACAACCACCACACCCACCACAACCACCACAACCACCACACCCACCACAACCACCACACCCACCACAACCACCACAACCACCACACCCACCACACCCACCACAACCACCACAACCACCACAACCACCACAACCACCACAACCACCACAACCACCACAACCACCACAACCACCACACCCACCATACCCACCACAACCACCACACCCACCACACCCACCACAACCACCACAACCACCACACCCACCACAACCACCACAACCACCACAACCACCACAACCACCACAACCACCACACCCACCACAACCACCACAACCACCACACCCACCACAACCACCACACCCACCACACCCACCACAACCACCACAACCACCACACCCACCACAACCACCACACCCACCACAACCACCACAACCACCACAACCACCACACCCACCACAACCACCACAACCACCACAACCACCACAACCACCACAACCACCACACCCACCACAACCACCACAACCACCACAACCACCACAACCACCACAACCACCACAACCACCACACCCACCATACCCACCACAACCACCACAACCACCACAACCACCACAACCACCACAACCACCACAACCACCACAACCACCACACCCACCACAACCACCACAACCACCACAACCACCACAACCACCACAACCACCACACCCACCACAACCACCACACCCACCACAACCACCACAACCACCACAACCACCACAACCACCACAACCACCACAACCACTACCACCGGCAGCAATATCGATACCATTATCATCAACATCACCACCATCATCATCACCAACACCGACTCCGAAACCACAACCATCACCGTTAATACCACCGTCATCACCACCGACATCACCATCACCTTCACCACCATCACCACTAACACCATCATCATCACCACCACAGATTCCGAAACCACCACCATCACCACAGTTAATACCACCGACATTATCACCACCATCACCTCCTTCACAACTACCACCATAAACACCGCCGGCACCGGCTCATACATCGCCACCACCTCCATTGTTGTCGCCGGAGATTCAGTCTCTGCGTTTGCGGATGTCGTACCTGAAGCAGCAACGAGCGGCCGCGGGGATCGAACACACGAAGCGACCGCATCCTGGAGATGGCGCGAGAGAAGGGTCTCCTCGTCGAGCGCATGGGCAACGCCGGGTGGACCGAGTCGGAGCTAGCGCATTAAACAGCTCGAACTCGTGTGTGTGTGTGTGTGTGTGTGTGTGTGTGTGTGCGTGCATGCATGAGTGCGTGCGTGCGTGCGTGCGTGTACAGCTAAGACTGGTCATCCATGCAACACACATACGTCTGCAGATTATCTATTTATTTATAAACGAACGTTGAAGTATTGTAAGTGTATTTCCGGCTCGTCCGGAATCCATCTTTAATCTAGACGAGAACGGGATTACCACTGTGCACAATATCCCAAAGGTAGGGACCCTGTTGACTGTTTGTTGTTGCGTGAGTGCTGTAGGAACGGCCCTACCACCAGTGATGATCTTCCCGAGAGTTAATTTCAAGGACCACACGATTGGGGGCTCCTGCAGGAACCCTTGGGCGTGAGACTCAGGCTGGGTGGATGAACAGAGAATTGTTTCCGAAAGTTATGGAGCACTTCATCAAACACATCGTTTGCTCAATTGAAAATCCTGCTGTTATTTTCGTGGATAGCCATGACAGTCACCTGGGCATTTACATCATTGATATGGCAAGGGTAGAAGCACTCTCAATTATAACCTTTCCATCTTATACTACACACAAGCTCCAACCCCTGGATGTGGCGGTTTATGGGCCACTCAAAACCCATTACAGGAAAGCAGTTAACGAGTGGAATCTCAGTAACCCTGGGAAACGCATTACGATATATGATCTGCCGGAATGCCTTTCTCGGTGCCCTATCGGTGTAGTACATTTCTGCAGGCTTTCTGAAAACGCGGATCTTCCCCTGAACTCAGACATTTTTCAGATGATGAATTCTTGGTAGCTGATGTAGTTCAAACGGATGATGTCACTTCTTCACATGTCACTTCTGATGAAGATCCAAATGACCCCATGATGACTAATACAAGTTATGAAGAACTGACTGAACTACGTCCTTTGCCGAAGAGGAAGTATGTCGACCAGTCTAAACCCCGTGCGAAGAGAGCAATTGTCGGTTGCAAACTGATTACCAATACCCCAGAGAAAGAGAAGGCGCTGTAGAAGCTTAACGAGAAGATTTCAACGTCGAGAAAGAAGGCACCTTTTAACCCGGATAGTTCAGATGATGATGACGACGACATCACTTCACTCCATGGAGAGTCAAGTGAGTACGAAGGTGAGTTTGGAGATGATCCCTTAGAATTAGCAAATCTGGCAGCAAAAGATCCAGAAACGTTTGACTTCGTACTCATCAAACTGACCCCTGTTAATTAAAAAAGGGGCTCTTCTATGGTGGGCAAATTAACAGCAGATGAGCAAGAAACTTCATATGATGTACATTTCTACAGGTAGTCAAGTAAAAAGAGTGGGCCTTTCATTAAACCAAATGTAGAAAACAAGTCGGAGGTCATGAGAGGCGACATTGTGGTGTGCCTCCCCAAACCCGTCACAACAGGTGGCATGAAGAGAGTAACTTCAATGTTACAATTTAGTATGGATCAGTCATTACAATTGCCAATAATTAAGTACTCTTCCGACTTGCATGGTTAATAGGCTATAATGACAATGTAATCCTCGAACGAAATTTATGCCTCTTAAGAATTGTCCACACCATCTTGACGTGTACCCGACAGGGAATGTTTATTAGTTAAATCATGTGTTAAATTTAAATGTTTTTTCAGCGTTCTAGTGTTTGTAATTACAACAAGGCATCACACGCCATAGCAGTGGACCAATGAGTAGACGTGTGTAGGCCTAATCGTGAGGGGGTTGAGGTGGGGTGGAGATCGTGAGGGTCGTCGTTAGACACCATCACAGGATACTGTAGTCAGTAAGCCTGTATTGAACGTTTAAGAGTGGGCACATTGAACCACTTTGTATTTTGTTATCATCACAATTCGCCATGATGGAAAACTGCCAACCAATGTTGCCATTGGTTGATGTTAGATTAAGACCCAACCTTTGTTTTTGTATACTAAGGAAGTATGATATTTTGGCATGTTAGATTATACAGCCGAACCTGTTCAATGTGCCCCCCTCTCCTCCACCCCGAATCATTAGCAATGTTAGAGGGTTCGTATGCAGAATGGTCTAAATAAATTAACTTGACAATAACCGCATGATGTGATTTACACCAGCAGTTAGCAGCAATAATAGCAGTTATGAGAACATGTTAGTTTCTGCTAGCTTATCATTCAAACGACAACGATGGCTGCTATTCGAGTTTATTGTGTTATGTTTTGTACAGTGCATCACTGGACCTGAGTTCCAATGCTACGAGGAAACAGCAAATATCCCATGTTGTCAACTGACCATTAACACAAAATACCTCATATACATGCTTCTGCAGGATTTAGGCAAAGACCAAATTTATTTAACAAGTACACCCAGTCATACCTTTATGTAAAAACATGTCAAAGTTGTCTTCTTTTTACAGCCCTTTTGATGCCCTCAAACTAACCTATAGATATGTCAATACAAAACAAAAAATATTTTAACAGACCGTAAACAATCTTTCTCAACAAACATTTGCCAGTCTGAAGGAGACATTATAACACAGAAAAGTCCAGATGCTCTTACACACAGGTTGTATGATATAACTAACTTATTACAGAACAAACATATGTGTTTACCACCTGAAAATGTCTTCTTCGAGTATTATCCTTCAGCTGGAGATCGATGTAGTCATGTCTGCAATGACCTTGTTGTTTGTGTCGGACACTGGTAAATATTTACGTTATATAATCTTAACAGGTTACATAATTCAATGTGTCCATACATCTACATACACAACCACTGAACTCTTGTGGCACATTAAAACACTGGCAGTTTTCTTTGATGCCAACAGTTTACGACACCAATAGTTTCATGAGTTGGTTTGTCTATAAAGAATAATTTAAGATTGGCAGTTACGAATTTAAAGTATTTCTAGTTTTGCTACTCCGGGTGAGTTCAGTTGTCGCCAGGTACGACTTTGTTCTCCGGCTTGCCCTTGAAGAAGTACTCAGTCCACGATCCGTCATACAGTGGCACGGCCTGCTTGCCGCAGATGTACGCTCCCACCACGGGGAAACACGCCGTCACACCTGCTACGTCACACCTGCTGTCTACACTTGTCAGCACCTATGCTAACTAACAAGTATTAGCTATATCATTCAAAAGTACAACAACCTTTCTCAAACTATCAGCGGGTGAATACATTGTAACGATTGTGTGTATGTGGACACTATCATTGCGGCAGTTTCTGAAATAAACATGTACCCAGTTTGTCATTGCCCACCCTCACAAGCCAGGGGACATTGCTGGTTACACATATCCCTGGCAAACCGCCTTGTCGACACGTATAAGTATGGCTGAGCCAGTTAGCCAATCAGCTCTTTGCCTTTTAGATGCGGTCGATTTGGTTGTACCAATCGTGGCTGATATAACATCTTTCGGGAAATAGTGATTAGTGCAAGAAAACATTATCATTGGCTAGTAAACATTTCTAATCTCCATAACACACTCCTGGTTCACGAACATATTAAGGTGTATGTAATAAAAGCCCTATAAATCAAATCATCAAATGTCATTATAACCGCCGTTGTCATTATAACTGGCACAGTTTTGTTATTAATTAGTGTTTCATTAATATGGTATGGTCGTTATAGCGCATTATGCATGTATGTTCTACAAGAATAGCCTATTTGCGGGAGTTACGGACGTCTAAAAGAGAGGCCATTCACGCGCACGCGCGCGCATACTCACGCACGCACACACACACACACACACACACACACACACACACACACACACACAGTGTCACGGTGCGTTGAAACACCACACAACAGTATATGTTCGACATCTATTTTCTCATTGGCTATTGGTTAAAATGGCTAGGGGCGTACTCGTGTCGCTATACTAGGACACTAGGGCTGTGATGGTAAGCTAGACTGAGAATAAAAGTATGCTTGTGCGACAGAGATAACATTGCTCTTTCACCGTATGCTATAAGTTTGGGGGCTGATTTGTGTCAGTCAAACAAGATAAAACTGTAATCAGTGAGATCTGATGGAAACATAGAAATACGTCAACGAAGGGGGCTCCTGAAAGGTCAGACTGACACACCTATATTCAAGTTGTGAACTGAATAAGGGTATAATGCTAGGCCATTTGTACTATGAGAAAACTTTGATATAAGGGTTGGTTCACACATTCGCAAAATTCCGATAAACGAACAGCTTTTCGTATTGGTTGCAACCACGGCCGATCCGCACCAATGTGTCGCGTGTTACTTAAGATTTTGAGCGATCCAAAATGGTTTCAAAACCCCAGCCAATACCTGCACGATTCAACTGACGTGCCATGGTTGACATTGATATAGCCCACCACGCTGCCCAGATCTCATCTCCACAATGATGTCAATGTGCACTGTTACTGACGTAGGAACATGGCGAATATTTGGAGGGCTGAGGCTCTCAAAAAACCGCCAATTGCACCCCACTTGAGGCTCCCAAAATACCCTCAGACTCTCCAAAAACCTGTAGTTGTACCTCACAAAAAGACACCACATTGAGGCTCTCCAGAAATCTCCAACTGTAACTCACATTGAACACCCTTCTCTGCATATTGGGTAGTTAACCCTATTTCCAGTCCCCACCAACAATATATGGGGCTCAGCCTTCCAAGCCCACCACCGTTTCCGATTAACGATTCATGTTTGTATGCGTGTGTGTGTGTGTGTGCGTGCGTGCGTGCGTGCATCCCACACAATTTGCGACTCCTTTTCGCCACGTTACGCGATGCGCCAACCAAACCACCACCTGTACGTAATGCTATACGTTTTCTAGGACATTGCGAATTGATGCGACCAGCTACTCCTACTCCGCTTGGTGTGGTCGTTTTATTGGTTAGGCCAGACACTAAGCAACCAAAATGTTATTGTTAGGTTGATATCATGTGTCAGAGGATGTTGTATGTATGCGCTGGTGCAGGGGCCGGTTACATGAATTATTACACAGGCGTGGACTCCGCTCTGCGGTCTTGCATACGTATACTTACACAAGCACATACATGTCTACATACATACACAAATGCACACGCACGCACGCGCGCGCGCACACACACACACACACACACATACATCTCGTGGAGACCTTCGATCACCCCGTTATTTATGTTATGTAGATCATTATATCATTTGGTTGCCATGCTCGTTTTATACACATATACTTTACTGTCTTGTGTTGTTTATTTGACACACGCAAGCATGACCACATTCACAAATACGCATTTCCCCTCCAGAAATTTTGCACCGATTCTAAATTAGTATAATGCCTACATATTTTAGCCTATACTTTGTTTTCACCCTGACCTTCGCGATTTCAATTTGCTGGTAAATGTTTGTTCGAAGGTGGTAGAGCGGTAGAATTATGGAAACGTTGAAGAAGAAATTGTAATTCTACTGCAATTGACTTCACTTGGCCCAACTGTTCGGGTGTCTAGGCTTGACATAAATGTATCTAAGATTCCAAATTACTAATGTTGTCATGGTAGGCCATAACAGCAGAACATTCTAACAATTAATTTATATGTCATCAGCATATGACATGTAGGCTATATAACTATATATACATATATTTGTGTTGGTCCATTAGGCTAATTTATGATACTTAGGTCTACCGCTACGTGTTTACTACTTAGAGCAGGCCTACTGTACGTGGTTAGAGCAATACGGAAACAAGCTATTCCGTTCAAACAAGCTTTTGTGTGTACAGAAGACAACGGAAATGAATTAGTACAATACTTGACATTGCAAGGACGTCACACAGGCTTGACTGTGGGGCAAGACTTGTCGGTCACGTTCTCTTCGTCTACGCTACTGGAAGGAATTAATTTGCCGGCAGCTAATCTTGTTGTCACGGAAATACTTTCTATTCTACGGTGGCGGTTGCCATGTGTGTATAATATAATACGATATCAAGATCCGCTAGGCGTGTGATTAAGAGCTGGAATGTAATTGCTTACTGAGGACGTTCACTGATTAAGCACGTAGGCCCCTTGTAGATACCGAGGCCAGGCACTAGTTCAGGTCAAAGGGTGTAAACAGACGCCAGGCGCAGGCCGCAACATCTTTTTTGCAACAAGAACGTCTCAAAGTCCGTACATTCATTGCGGAGTTGGGTTTAACATACCATTTACATTTTTCGTGCGGCACTTAGAAAGAACTGTCACCGTAACAAACAGTTCCGAAAGCAATCCGCTACTGGGTTGTGTTTAAAACAGATAACACTAGAACTCCTGCCAGTGTAGCAGTCAATCACACTCCTCAGTTCGGAAGGCCCTACGGTTTTTGTGCCGTTCTTTTCTTGCATATTTTAGGAGGATGTTTTTCCTCCATGTCGCTGCTGATATAATGTTGAATCACCCTCTCGGTCTTTCACAGTCATCTTTCTGTAACGTCAGTCTTGGAGCTCGATATCGCAAAACACTGTTAGCCAACGGATTAGTCAAAACTTTATTTTCTGTGGATTCACAACTTGACGAAGAACTGTTAATATACCTTCCGCAAATCAAAGACAGCGTATTGATCACTTACTTCATCGGATGGTCACTCTGTAGCTGTTCATAAACTGGCCAGGTCCGTAGGCTTACGAGTGTGATGGATACGCACCCCGCCCCCCGCCCCCCCCCCCCCCCCGCCACACGCACGCACACACACACACTCATGTACGCACGCATACGCACGAACGCAAGCACGAACGCACACACACACACACACACACCTCGAGGGTGTACAGTCGGTTGTCTCGAGGAGTGGTTTAATTGGAGGCTTTTTGGGAGCCTGCAATCGCAGATCGAAAATCGCACCCTGCAAAATTATCTAACACGAAAAGTCGGTGGTAACGCATTACATAATTTCGTAATGAACTCGTTTCCTTAAAAGACTGTGTGAGACGTTCGCACTCGTTGACCTAGCGACGTTACGCCACGAGTAATTGAAGCGTCAAGATGACAATGCATGCGTCATCACCACAAGAGCGTTGGTAAATAGTATAAGTTTAGTTGACAACGTACCGGTTACTTGCTGTTTACTGGCGCTACCTGCTCACCAGGTCGTGAACTGTAGGTCGCAGACCACTATTTCTGTTCCATTGGAGACAAAATTAATATTACACAATTTATTGTGTGTCAAATGTTAGCTACCAAATCTAATGAATTCGCAATTCAAACATAACATCACAATATTATAGCTCTCTTTGTGTTGCCGCTAGTTCCAACTTTTAGTTACATCTCTTTAAGTATCGCACGTGAGCGTACGGGTTTCCGGCAAGACAGTTGTCAAAATATGGGTGCCTCTTTGAGTATCTAAAAGCAATACATATCACAGCCCCTTAAACACAATAATTCTGCAATTAGTATAAAACAATGTGTTGGCAAACTGACGATGTTTGAGTTAGTAACTTATAATCGTATAGAACTGGTTATCATGGCGTTAAGGTCGGAGCCGCGCAACGCCCGGAAGTCGAACGTCTTCTTCGTTCGTGCGACAGGTAACCGCACCAACATGTAACTCTATATGGATTTAGATAGCAGCGTCTCGTTGATTTAGAGCAGACACTTCACGTTTGTCTGTAATAATCGACTACTTGCATGAACGTCAATAACGCGAAAAAACAACTCACTGAAACCACAAGATTCGTTCGCGTGAACGTCCCATCTCTAACCATTCACACTGTGTGTATGGCAATGCAATATATAATTATATATATATATAATTATATATTGTTGCTTTATAATACTTCTGCGCACAAGTTATAATATTTTATAATACTCTAGCGATGACAATAAGGGAGATTCCTAAGTCGGTAGATTGTGAAACACCATATTGGAAACAAATATTGGAAATCAGATATTAAGTAATGAAACAGCACCACGCTACTCTTCAATCCTGAAGTCGTGACCCAACGTGCACCAGTTCATTTGGCCATTGCTTGAAGAAGTTTGAAATTGTGTCTTTTAGATATGATACCGAGTCCTGTCTTTCTTGTTTTTAAGCAGGGGACGTAAAACCCACGCAGCGCGTGTGAGCAAATACGAGGAGTCCGCGAAATGGGTAACACGTGCAGTTTGTGCACTGTTACATCGACTGGACACGAAGGTGAAGCCATAGCATACCATCTACTGATTTGGTATGCGATAACTAAGGTAATTATACATTGCAAACAACCACACATGTACGCCTAGTCGGTGTGCAGTGTTGGCCAGAACTGAGAGTAGGCTAGCGCCAATTAAAGCCTGCGTGCATCACAACACGTTAAGATGCAACTGTTCCGTTGTTCTTTTACCCAAAAAAACGCACGCATAGACTTGCAACTAAATTTTACGGCGTGGTAGGCGCGTACACTGACGACGCGACAGATGAGTCGTGCAGTGATGGAGTAAACGAGCACGTGCACATGCAGGACTACAACCCACAGGTGCGGGCAACCACTGATGCCACAGGGTGCGCTTAATGAGTTACAGGTGGCCGTGGACAAGGTAGTAAATGGTTTATTGATTACCCCGCGATACATCATCTACCCGTGCCGTGCCCTTGCCATGTACACTAGGACGACGTACACTAGGTCCATCTTTTACTTCCCGTGGCACATACACCAGCCAGATGGGACCAACATTCAGTGCATCTTCCAAAACACACAGGCAATGAGAGGTGAACAAATTTGTATGGTGTCGAAACGGCTGGAGGTGGAATGGAACCACCGTAGCGTCCGGCGCTCTACCACAAGACCACTAGCTGTGTCTTACTGCTCGTCAATGTCTCCTCCTTCTATGTCCAACTTCTTCACAGGGTTCACGTACCCTCAGGTGGAACCGTTTTGTAGGTGGTGTGGGGACAAATTAAATAATATTCACGAATTCTAATTATGATTGGGCGAGTGCGTGCGTGCGTGTGTGTGTGCGCGTGTGTGAAAGCCTTTGCGTGCATCACATTATATCATTACTTTTGTGTAAAGTTACTACTCTGCACTTGCATACGTTGTATAATAGTATTCGTGGATTTCTTACAAGTACTCCCAAAGCTAAGTGAAGCCGCCTAAGGTGCTATGTAATACCGTCTTCCGACTATTACAAACGCCACACCAATCATTACCCTGATTGATTAGCAATGTCAGAGGGTTCTTATGCAGAATTGTCTAAATAAATTAACTTGACAATAACAGCATGATGTGATTTACACCAGCAGTTAGCAGCAATAATAGCGGTTATCAAAACATGTTAGTTTCTGCTAGCTTATCATTCAAACGACAAAGATGACTATTATTGGAGTTTATTGTTTATTTGTTTTGTACAGTGCATCACTAGACTGGAGTTCCAATGCTACGAGAAAACAGCAGATATCCCATATTGTCAACTGACCATGCTTCTGGAGGATTTAGGCAGACATCATTTATTTAATAAGTACACCTAGTCTTACCTTTATGTAAAAGCATGTCAGTTATCTTCTTTTTACAGCCATTTTGATGCCCTCAAACTACTCTACAAATATTTAAATAAAAAATGTTTAACAGTAAACAATCTTTTTCAACAAACATTTGCCAGTCTATAGAAGACATTATAACACAGAAAAGTCCAGATGCTCTTATACACAGGTTGTATGATATAACTAACTTATTACAGAACAAACATATTTGTTTACCACCTGAAAATGTCTTCTTCGAGTATTATCCTTCAGCTGGAGATCGATGTAGTCATGTCTGCAATGACCTTGTTGTTTGTGTCGGACACTGGTAAATATTTACGTTATATAATCTTAACAGGTTACATAATTCAATGTGTCAATACATCTACATACACAACCACTGAACGCTTGTGGCACATTAAAACACTGGCAGTTTTCTTTGATACCAACAGTTTACAACACCAATAGTTTCATGAGTTGGTTTGTCTATAAAGAATAATTTAAGATTGGCAGTTACGAATTT
Source organism: Escarpia spicata (assembly GCA_963995525.1). Taxonomy (NCBI): domain Eukaryota; kingdom Metazoa; phylum Annelida; class Polychaeta; order Sabellida; family Siboglinidae; genus Escarpia; species Escarpia spicata. The sequence continues at coordinate 61,711,938 of OZ023210.1, forward strand.
AAAGCATTTCTAGTTTTGCTACTCCGAGTGAGATCAGTTGTCGCCAGGTAGGACTTTGTTCTCCGGCTTGCCCTTGAAGAAGTACTCAGTCCACGATCCGTCATACAGTGGCACGGCCTGCTTGCCGCAGATGTACGCTCCCAGCACGGGGAAACACGCCGTCACACCTGCTCCCAAAACAACAGCCGTGAGAAATATACCAAAAACACGTCTACACTTATCAACACCTATGCTAACTAACAGGTATTAGCTTCATAACAGACAGCCGGTTCGTGAAAATGGTCAGATGGGTAATTATGGGGACTCCATGGTTGCTCTTTGATATTGGACATTTGGTTCCTATAATCACGACTAATGCACACATTCACGGTTCCCGCACACCAAACCACAAGTCGAGCAAAACAACTGATTCAGTAAACTTCCTGCTAATAATTACCAGCCCTGGCTGATTCCAGGTAACGGTACAGAGAACCTCACTTTAACTCTGAGTAACACAGTCTAAATACCTCACAATTCTTGCAGAAATTGCGATAAGCATTCTCGGATGAAACAGGATAGCCACATGGTGAGTGTGTATGGGGAGAAAAGAAATTATCCGCAGTTTGTTAACTCACCAGATCCACACATGGCAACAATGGGTGTGTCTTCAAGACTGCCGGCAGAGTTCTTGAACACTTGGTATATGGCATCCGCCGACTTCATCATCTTTGTCTTCGGGTCAATCAACACAGTGAACGGAATGCTGATGCCCCCTTTCACGTGTCCTGGCTTTATGTCTGGAAACATAAGACAACATCCACACTTTTGAACAGCACAACATAATTATACATTCAAACATACACATAACTATATATTCATATCCAACAATTTGTTTAAAGAGTGAATTTATCTCCCATGCTTGATTTATGCCTTCCCATGGAAAACATTTGGCACCAACTAGTAAATGAAACATGGTTCCCGAATCTATAGTCCTGATTCGGGGACCATAGATTGTCTTAAAATGTTGTTCACACCACAAAAGCTAACCCTAGCCATATAAGCAGTGAAGTAGATCATGGTGATAAAACCATGTACATATGTATACACAATTTGTTGTCACCAAGGGCTGTCTGCCTGTCTTCATGACTGGCCAAAACTGGCAATTACAACTGATAAGACCAGTTAAACTTAGAAGGAATCAGCTGGCCTCTTGGTTAACTTATTAGTATTAATTAAATAAATAGCTCAAATGACACTGGTTTGGCACTGGAAAATAATGACTGTGACTGATGTGAATGGATTCCATGCAAGTTATTCGCGCTAAAATGTACAATTTTGATTAATTCAAGACTCAAAAAATTATATCTAACAAAAAGCCTGTTTGTCACGTGAGCCTGAATTCTTATCTATGATTACACCTGTCTGTTGGCTCCGTCATTCAACTTTTTAAAGCTGCTTATTGCACTTACGCCAGACACACATGATCTTAGCAAACCCCCGATGTCATCGCACTGACCAGACACGCATGATCTTAGCAAACCCCCGATGTCATCGCACTGACCAGACACGCATGATCTTAGCAAACCCCCGATGTCATCGCACTGACCAGACACGCATGATCTTAGCAAACCCCCGATGTCATCGCACTGACCAGACACACATGATCTTAGCAAACCCCCGATGTCATCGCACTGACCAGACACACATGATCTTAGCAAACCCCCGATCTCATCGCACTGACCAGACACGCATGATCTTAGCAAACCCCCGATGTCATCGCACTGACCAGACACGCATGATCTTAGCAAACCCCCGATGTCATCGCACTGACCAGACACGCATGATCTTAGCAAACCCCCGATCTCATCGCACTGACCAGACACGCATGATCTTAGCAAACCCCCGATCTCATCGCACTGACCAACTGTCAAGAACCCAACACCAAAGGAGTGGCATCAATTTTGCAAAGATCAACAACTGGACAGCATTTACAAGATGATCTTGACAGATTGATAAAATGGTTTGAAAAATTGCAAATGTTGTTCAATTTTGGGAAATGTAAATGCCTCCACACAGGACATGGGAACAAAGATGTACAATATACAATGGGAGGTTCTGTACTAAGTACTACTGTAAAAGAAAAGGACTTAGGGTTAACCATTAGTGCTGATTTGAAGGTTTCAGAGCAGTGCGGTATTGCTGCTTTAAAGGGAAATCAAATCCTTGGATTAATTAGGCGAAACATAATGTATAAAGAAAAAGAGCTAATAATACTGCTGTACAAAACAATAGTTAGGCCTCGGTTAGAATATTGTATTCAAGTGTGGAGGCCATATCGCAGGAAGGACATAGATATGCTAGAAAGAGTGCAGAGGAGAGCAACTAAAATGATACCAAAACTGAGGGATCTTAGTTATGAAATTCGCCTAAAAGAATGTGGTTTAACAACACTAGAGACAAGGAGATTGAGAGGAGATCAGATAGAAGTGTTTAAAATATTGAATGGTTATGAAAATATTGATAGAAATATTTTTTCTCAGTTAAGAAAGATAGAAAGACCAGAGGACATGAAGTTACATTAGTAAAGGAGCAGTGTAGATTAGATATAAGAAAGTTCTCATTCTCACAAAGGACTGTAAATGATTGGAACAGATTATCTCCTGATGGTGTTGGTGCTGGTAGCGTGAATGTTTAAAAATAAAATTGACACATACCTTAAAAGGGCGGGATACACATAGATAAAAAGTATTGGAATCTCGATAAGCCAAAAGGCTTCCTTGTCCACCTGCCATCTAGAGTTAATTTTCTGGATGGCAATCTTGTTAAATCTTCTGATAATCCAGTGTTGGGGGTGAGATATCATGAATTATGGTTTCAAGGATCAAATACAAATTTGTTACACTTTCAAATGAATGTGAGCAAATAAAATGTTTTATTAAAACTATGAGTAATATTGTTACTAACTGTCTACATGCATGCCTAGGACTACACAATAAATTCTGACACAAATAATTTGCAACAATGTTAACTTACAAAACGTCACGTTTTAATGCCACTCACCAAACTTGGCAAACAACAAGTGTTGTAATTACCTTAATCATCTCCTTGGAGGTTGATTAGGTTTACATTAATCAGAAGCTGTGCAGCGTAATTACCCGTGTTCCCTCTTTAATCATAGGCTATTATTCTTCAAAGGGCAATTAATTGATCCAATTATTGATCACATTATACTTAATTGCTTCACATCACCTACACTTTCAGTGTGCTTGATTGCTCAATCATTATAATATGTACCCTCCACTTCCCAATAGAAGCACACATCCTAATATAAATGCACCTCCTTCCATTGTACATGAAATTATATTGGAAAGCATGATAAGCATCTATAAGTTTTCAGGGGTGAAGCAAGTCAAATACAATTCTAAAGGACAGCAGAACTGTCACCACAGAGGAGATACAAATAGCTAATCCATAATACACATGTACATGTATATGCTTTTAGCAGCAAGTTGGTGCCAAGTTGCTATCATTGGTGGCATTGCTTGAAGTTGTACTAATACTAATATTATTTTCTCATTCTTGCCCAAGTTGGTGAATAATGTTCTGAATGTTCTGTCGGCCACTGGTGTCCGTCCCCCTTGCTGCCCCACAGTGACAGTTTATCTAGCACCGAATAAACTGAGTGGTGACTAGCAAATGGTTGTCAGGATTTACAAAAACTATGAACAAACAACCTTGCAAAAGGTTGCATTCTGTTATATATATATTTCTGTATTGTATCCATTGTAATATAGCTTTACGTAAATCTGCATGTGCTGTACCCGTTGGACGTACAATTTGTTAACATTGTTGATCCTAAATAAAGAATCAAAACCTGCCTCATACATTCTTGTTGTGTGGTTACTTAATCAAGCGTCCATTGGTTTGATAGTTGTTCTGAATGTATGTTTGCCAGGAGTTGAGGCACTGTTGCCTGACATATAATTGCATGAGCGTGAATCCGTGCTATACGTACATCTGCCTACCCCAATAGCTTCCTTGTGCCACTTATGGAAAACTAATAGAAGACATATGCAATTGTTAGCGCTTGCAGGACTTAAATACGGTATCAAGAATGACTTGATCAGCCACTCTCGTCTACTCTATCAACTTGCAGGAAGGTGCAAATTGGTGTTCCAGGTGTCATCAGCAACATTTGGCATCATTCGTGCAGAAATATTGCATTGCAAATGGACAAGTGAATCCAGAAAAGTCGATGTATAATTTAATTAAGATATGATTATAATAATATGGCACCAACTTGAAATCTTGATAATGTTGATGCAGAAATTATATAAGGCAGTTAACTTGGAAGTGAATAAACTGTCAAATTTAATTAAATCCACGGCAGAAATTATACTACAGCCAGGGCAACTATAACAGTAACTAAACATGTGCAGTTGACTAATATAATACTTTTAAATATTTTATTTTTAAGAATAACCTTTATAGAACCAATAGAAAAGGAAATAAAGTTATATCGAATTTTAGGCATATTTGAGACTTCTAAAAGACGAGTTCTTCATGTGTGAAAATAATTATTGGCAAGGATGATTTTTACGCAAGAAAGACCCATCAAGATCCACAGTGTGAGCTGGATGAACAGATCACCCATCAAGATCCACAGTGTGAGCTGGATGAACAGACCACCCATCAAGATCCACAGTGTGAGTTGGATGAACAGACCACCCATCAAGATCCACAGTGTAAGCTGGATGAATAGACCACCCATCAAGATTCACAGTGTGAGTTGGATGAACAGACCACCCATCAAGATCCACAGTGTGAGTTGGATGAACAGACCACCCATCAAGATCCAGTGTAAGCTGGATGAACAGACCACCCATCAAGATCCACAGTGTAAGCTGGATGAATAGACCACCCATCAAGATCCAGTGTGAGCTGGATGAAAAGACCACCCATCAAGATCCACAGTGTGAGCTGGATGAACAGACCACCCTTCAAGATCCACAGTGTGAGCTGGATGAACAGACCACCCATCAAGATCCACAGTGTGAGCTGGATGAACAGATCACCCATCAAGATCCACAGTGTAAGCTGGATGAACAGACCACCCATCAAGATCCACAGTGTAAGCTGGATGAACAGACCACCCATCAAGATCCAGTGTGAGCTGGATGAACAGACCACCCATCAAGATCCACAGTGTGAGCTGGATGAACAGACCACCCATCAAGATCCACAGTGTGAGCTGGATGAACAGACCACCCATCAAGATCCACAGTGCGAGCTAGATGAACAGACCACCCATCAAGATCCAGTGTGAGCTGGATGAACAGACCACCCATCAAGATCCACAGTGTGAGCTGGATGAACAGACCACCCATCAAGATCCAGTGTGAGCTGGATGAACAGACCACCCATCAAGATCCAGTGTGAGCTGGATGAACAGACCACCCATCAAGATCCAGTGTGAGCTGGATGAACAGACCACCCATCAAGATCCAGTGTGAGCTGGATGAACAGACCACCCATCAAGATCCAGTGTGAGCTGGATGAACAGACCACCCATCATGTTGCTTCATCTCGGATTTGAATTTTGTAACTTTAGGCTTAATAATGCACTGTGCTTAAAGATTTCTTTTCATTTTTTTCTCATGACTGGCCGAGTTGACAATTTCTCCACAATAACGTCCTTCAGCTAGTAGCTACTTTGTGGTACCTGCTGATTACAAATACAAGCTAAGCTTCTTTCATCCTCTTCAGCATAGTAAAGTTATGAGACTTGATTTCAGTTCAATAAGTTCACAAGCATGAGGGCACTTTAGTTATAAGGTTAAACCTATCAGACATGTTGGGCAGTGGGCCGGACGCTGACTAGATGTACATGATATTGACAAGTGAGCTACTATCTAACACCTTCACAGATCTACTGTCTGCTTTGACAGTAGGTGAATAAGCACTTTGATGAACTGATTCTTCTTTCCTAGTGTGTTCAATGAGACTGTTATTGTCATCAGGGATGTCAACTTCTAGCACATTTATAAACAGCTTTCATATATTCAAAGTGACATGAGGTACAATGTGAGAGCGGCTTGGTAAGGTGGTGTTCAGGTGTTGTCATATATTAGGCAAACTCAAGATTTTAAAGTTGTTATCCAGCAACTTATATCATGTGACGTCTGACCTGCACCTGATCTTGACCTAGTGTACACAGGTGTTGCTCCTGGGTCAAGTGACTTGAATGACCTAGACTACTCAGCCCAGAAGCAATGTGGTGCAAGGTTTACTGGTTTAGCCAAGTGTGTTGACTTTACAATCACATAAGGGTTGGTCTCATTAGCTTGCAAAATCCCGAAAAAGTTTTGCATTTACTGATTTAGCATTAGTTCCCCCCACCCCACACAAATATGTGGTGTGGAACTTGCGATTCTAAATGGCTATTCGCATAAATTTGCAACTGACATGTTTTATTTCCTTCTATATACTAAATGGAATCCAAGGCAAATAGATGTCCTACTGTCACCACATAATTATATAAATTTTCAAGTTTAAAATACTAAAGAAAATGTCCGGGCACATAACATAATCGCCAAGTCAACATGTTGTTCAAAGCATCTTGGTCGATCACATGCATATAAATATCTTTAAACCTGTTCTTCTAAATGTACTGAACACAATTGTTAAATGTACCTGCGAGAGAATAAATACCACTTCATATGTTCACATTAAATTTAATGCTGCCTCAATTCAATTTTGTCAACATTTTTTTTCTCAAATTAATGTCGCAAACCTACATATACAGTATCCTCTGACTTGTCAGTTCATGTAAGAAATGCTACTTTTACATTGTGCATGTACACATAGTTTTATTAAATGCATATATTTATATGGTATCAACTGTTATCAACTCTCTCTCCCCCTCATTAAAATTCTATGAATCATGAAATAGTTTGCTGACATTGAACAGTGTCATGTGAAATGTGTCAAATGCCGAAAGAAAACCTGTTTTCCAAGCGTTTTATTTGCATAACATTGTGTTGTGTGGTCTATTTAACAGTAATACTGCTCAACATTTATTAAGTTAAAAAAATTATGGGTTATAATTTTAAAATTATAATAAGTCCATATTCCTAAAACACATTTAATGGAATACATGCCTTTTGCAAGTTTAAAAGTACACAATATAGCAATTAATCTAATCATTTATATATCCTATAGCACTTGATGGACCTTAGTCCTACAATAATAGTTACTGTAACTCTATTATTTCAATAAAATTAAACTTCAAGTGAATTTTAATTAGGTCGCTTTATTTATTACATAGCCTGATAGTGATGTAGGCACATAAAAAGTGGGTATAACTATAGTATAACTATGAGTATGATATCCACCTGAGAATTTTTCAAGTTTAACAATTATTATAATATATATCTAGAGCTTATAGGTTAAATGCCAAATTGTTATTACTTTTTAAATGTTACAATTTTATTACAAAATTGTGAATTTATTCTTATGACTTAGGTATGTGTAGGCCGTGTCACTGTCAGAGTCCTGGAACAAATGTCAAATCTAGCACGCAACTATAAAAAAACAGTCGCCTATACTATACTATACTATAGGCTATAGCCTATACATCATCTTGAAAAATAATGCCGATGTTTTACTTTCTGACTTAACCATGAAAACAACCACCTACGCCAAACTTCTCCTCGCATGTCTTACATACATATACACACACTACGTTACAAAAACAATCCTCTTACATTCCCATAACGATCAAAATTCACGAAAAGTCAAGTAAAACTCGACGTCGGCGACTACCCGTAGCTCATCGGTTACCGTAAAATCGACATTGTGTAACAATGGCCTATGCCCGAGGGCCGGGGCCAGTGTTGGCATGACTTACCAGGTCTGGGTTCGGGAGCCGTGCCCAGGAATCGACCGGCCGGTCGTCCATCGATGAGTACAAACTGCTTCGTCTCGATATTCGCCTCGATGTCTTCAATTGACCTCAGCAAAGCGGCATTGAGGGTAGCTTTGAACGTCTTCGGCTCCACTTTATCGACGACAGCTGTCGTTTCGTACCCCGCGTCTTCCCACTTAGGGAAACCGCCGTCCAGGATAGACACATTCTCGTGGCCGTAGTACCGCAAGAGCCACCACGCTCGCGGCGCAGAAAACATTCCGAATGTCGGGTTGCTGTCGTAAACAACGACATGAGTGTCGTTCCCCACCCCGAGTTTGCCGAGATCTTCGCCAAACTGTTCCGGCGGCGCAAGCTCGGATTTGTACGCGCCTATTTGCCAAAACTGCGCCGTCGGTATGTGTTTTTCGGCGTACTCTTTCGGCGCATCACGTTTGAAAGCCGGCATGTGCCACGACGCGTCGAGTACCTGCAAGTTGGGTTGTTTCTTTTCAATGGCATCCTTTAGCCAGGCAGCAGTGACGAGCGGCGATACTTGAGAACTCATGACGCGAACGAACGTTAGCGAACGGAGACGAAGAGACGCTACTAGATGGACACGCGACAGGGTGTGTACTGCCGTGAACACGCCTAACGGAGGCATTATCAACGGTGGGCTGCGGTGCGGTCAAGGTCGAAGTAATCTCGGTTCACGGCGCACTCGAATCGATTCACGTTCACGTCTAATTAGATATAGTCTCCCGCCGACCCAGACGAGTGATGGCGTAACAATAACTCCCATACACCATTACCAAGTAACCGTAATGGACGACACTCCTCTTTTATTTTTAACCACGACCAAGTACTCTAATTTGACATTCAAAATAGACTTGTGCAAATAATTACACGATAAATAATATACAAATTTGAACGATCGAACATTCGAGAAATCGGTGAAAATTATCACGTTTGCATTTGTTATTTTAATAATGTCAATGATAAATGCAAATATCAACTGAACAGTCATCAGTGGCGCATTTAACGGGGAGGTATTTAATTTCTAAAATTGTCCTACATAATTAACTTGTTTGCATTGAAAACTAATGCATGTGTTACTATAATCTAATTCTAAAGTGTGCCCCCACGAAGGGCCGACAGGCCTACTCTTTGTGCTCCATGTGAATACTGGGAAGATGGAGCAAATAATTGGAACAATTAAGAGTCAACCCCCCCCCCTCTTGCCGCTCAAAAACAAATCAAAAACCTCCACTTAATTGCACCCTCCTGTAGGATTCCAAAAAAATCCACACTTACGCTCTCCAAAAAGCCCCCCCCAGATGCTGCCCAAAACTTATCTTGAGGCTCTACAAAAAACGATTGCACGTATTGAGGCTCCCAAAAACCACCTTGAAGCTCTCAAAAAACCTCTTGTTCCATCCCAAAATGCACTCGTCACTAGATATTGGGGGTTAATCCAGCCCCACCAAAATATTTCTGTGCTCAGCCACCCAAGCCCCCCCCCCCGTCCCCGGTTCCGACGCCTATATATATATACGATGGTAAAATGTCATTTTGCATACATCATAAGCCCAGACAGTTCGTCCCTATATAGTTTCACTAATGAGCACACCAGGATTAGGCTTGGATGCTACCAAATCTGGTGGAGGCAAATTGTATTCGAGCCCCCCGCACCAAAACAAAAGGAGTTGATTTAATCAAAAAAGATTCAATTTAGGGCCCTATAGCTGTCTCAACAAATTAATTTCGTTCCCCGTACGTTGCATGTGTACTTCGGGAGAGACGCTATATAATGTATAAGCCGTTGACCCCCTTCTATCTGGCCGGGGAAGTAAAATATCTCAAGCAGGAAAATGGAATAACCTGTCGTGGACTCACTGAGCTGAATCAACAAAATGATGCTGGTCGTATAATGGAAGAAGAATATTAATATGGTATAAAAATAAAGCGTAATTCTGACATCGGCTATATAACAATCCTCACGAGGTCACTTCAGATTATGCTGTCACCCTATCCAGGTCACACGTGTGCGTAGGGCCGACGTAGATACCAACGTAGGCAGTTGCATCGACTCGACCAAGGTAGCATATAAGAGCTTAATTATTTACACTACACGGTTTGGTCACACGCACGCATACAAACACAAAACATGGTGATATCAAAGCCAATGTGCTAAAGATTCATGACGTCTTATCAGTCTCATGGTTTACACTAGCTACGATTCAGACGTCAAATTTACTTTACACCCTAATCAGTACTACGAACCGTAGGCCAACCATTCACCACAATGATGGTACTGTTCCAGATAAACAAATTGGAAATATCCAAAAACTATGAAATGTGTCTATTTGAAATTATTCATTTTAAAAATATTGGAATTTGATTGTAAATTATGTGTACACCCTAATCAACTCTAGCGATCAGGATCGGCCTTGATGTCAGTGCCTCGGGTAACTTGCCAACCCGCAACATAACACGAGCGAAGCCTAGTTGTAGACTATGCTCGTCACTCTGTTGTCAACAATGGCCCAACTTATGAATGACACGTCATGGTGGTGTCGCTGTCGCTCACGTTCTGCTTTGTCACCGTGACTCAACCAAAATAGAGCCTTTAGAAAACCAGCGAACCGTTTCACAGACGATCACTGCACTGGTGTTGACACGGGGTCGGACGCGGCATAGTTCCATTTACAAGATATATATACCTAGCTGGCATAACCCTCCGAGGTAGCTAGTCTCGATTCCATGCAGATAGCGACCGAGTCTATGTCGTCAGAATAGTTTTATTTCACGATGGTGACCATGTCACGGTTACGGCGTGATTTTCAGTGGGACACCATAATCACACACACTCCTTCATTCAGAGTTATATAAATGTACATAAAATATACAATTAAAACATTACGTTCTAAATTAAATAGGCCTATAGTAATTTTAGTCCAGCATATATATGTGTATGAATTGTGCATTTGTTTATACAAGCATGACATTTGGCACACACACTTAGGGCATACATAAAAACAAATATTTGGATATAGGGCCATCTCAGTTTTTACCTTTGAAGGCGATGGCGGCCATTTTAAATATGTTTCCCATATCTTAATAACTTTCTCAGATAGAGCACTAATTTTTGTCCCAAAACATATATTTTCGGAGTCAAAGATTTCAGATATAATTATGTTACTTTTGACCTTCACCGACATTCACTTCCGCCATTTTAAAAGTTGGCGGTCGTTAAGCTCTCGAGTAATAGAGGACAGCTTCTGTCTCGGGAATCAATGCTTGTTGTAGCTGCATCAGGTAGGTTGACTTGGATTTCTGGCATGACGTCTCGTCTCTTGCACGTTTGGTTTCCTGGTTTATTTGGTATGCTTCGATATCATTTGCTGAACCACCAGTGAGACAGTCTCGCCAGATGACTCTGTCCTCAGCAAAAGTCTGCCAGCATAGAGGGTCGATGCGGTAGTCTTTTAGAACTCTCTTGACCACATCTTTGAATTCTAATTTGGGTCTGACTACTGGACGTTTGCCCTCAGTCAACTCCTCATAGAGGGTAGTCTTTGGGAGGTGGTCACTGAGCATACGCTGTACGTGTCCAAGCCATCGTAGGCGTCTGTGTTTGAGGATGTTGCTTAGTGGCGTTGTGACTTGCAGCGCTGCGGGATCCTGCCATTTTTTCGCCAAAGATTGTTCGCAGGCAACGAAGATGAAAACTGTCGAGTTTCCTTTCTTGTTTGCGGTAGGTTGTCCATGTCTCTGAACCATACAATAAAATGCTGACAACACACAAGCATATTACACTTTCAGCTAGGTGAGCAATGTTAGGCTCTTTTTATTGGACCAGACACGATTCGGGAGTCTTCCAAAGGATGTTGCTGCTTTGCCAAGTCTTGTGTTCAATTCTTTTTCAAGTTTAAAGTATTTAGACACAATAGAGTTTAAGTAGGATATATTCTCCACAGTTTCGATGAGTTCACCATTAACAATGATTTTGGCTTCTTAATTCTTTCTTGATGTTCATTTTGAGGCCAAAAGCCGTGTGAATATTTGCGAAGCTGTTCAAGATTACTTGTAACTGTTCCTCGGAATGGGCGCAGAAGGCAGCATCATCAGCATAGAGGGCCTCGCACACGTGAAAAGCTGTTGTTTTTGTCTTGACCTTCAAGCGTGACGTTCAGTAGATGTTTGTGTTAAGTCTGGTCCTCAGACCCACTCCAGGATGAGCAATGTTGGCATTTTGTATAGCTTCTTTGAATAGAATGGAAAACAATATTCAAAAAAGCGTCGGGGCCAGAACACACCCCTGCTTAACACAATTTTTGACGAGAAAGGGCTCAAATAAAGATCCATCAGTCTGAACTGTGCCTTGCAAGTTGTTGGGGAAGGCTTGGATAAGACTGAGTACTACTTGCGGATACTTGCTCCCTTGTTTTCTCTTGTAGTTGTCGTACACATAAGTCATATCTACAGTTCCTCTATCATAGCTGAAACCGCACTGTGAATCGGGCTACACCCGTTCTGCCAAAGTGTGTAGAAGTGTGAGGATGGATGATACGTGCACATATTTTCCCTATAACACTGAGCAGAGATATTCCTCTGTAGTTATTGCAGTCGCTTCTGTTATTCTTGCTTTTGTATAGGGTGACTATATTTGAATCCACCATTTCTTGTGGAATTGAGCGATCCCGCCAGCACTTCATGAGAAAGCTGTACAGTGATGGTACCAATGCCTGACTGTCAGCCATAATCTGCTTGGCAGGTATTGCGTCTCGACCAGAGGCTTTATTATTTGATAGTCTGGCAACAACTGCTTCCATCTCTGTGAACTGTGGTTCGTCATTACGTTCTTCCATAATCTCCATAGAAGGGACAGAATACGGTTTTTATATGACATAAAGGTAGGAGAAGTGCTCAATCCAGCGATTCATTTGGTCATCTCTTTTTGTTAGTGTGACACCATATTTCGATCTGAGAGGTGCAGTTTTCTTTATTGTAGGACCTATAGTTGTTTTATGCCTGCATACATATTTTAGGGTTGGTAACAGTGGCAGAGCATGTCCACATGCTAGTGGGTCATGCACACAGCACCTCTGGGGCCCCATGCTGCTCCGAGATTCCCCATCTAATTAGCCTGGTGCCTCACGGTGACCATTATCCGTCAGTTACCTCTCGGAGATTATAATGGGAGTCTTGTTTTAGGAGAGGCTACTGTACTGGCAGATAAGACTTACGCACTCGGCTTGTCTTTTCGCCGAGGCTAGCCAGCGGTGGAAGCTGAAAGCAAGAGGTGATAAGCACGACTATTCGCTACCACACTTGACGCCTCACTAAAACCGTTAAGCTTAATGCCCCCATATGTTAAACAAATTTGCAAATAAAACCGTATTTTTGTCAATGTATTGGTTACGGGTAAACGATTACAAATATGTTACGTTTGATCTTCACCAACATTCCTAGTTGCCATTTTTAAAGATGGCGCCTTTCAAAGCCAATAGTCTCCAATCTTTAAGAACTACACCACCTCAGTGCGTAAATGTGGTGTCAAAATATAGATTTCTGGAGTGCAAAACTTCCAATATGCTACTTTTTACCTTGTCCGACATTGGTATTAGCCATGTTTTCCAAAATGGTGGCTATTTTCTAAAATGGCCGGTACTGCTAGGTATTTTATATATAATCTGCTAGCTTAAATCCAGTGTTGGGTTGCAAAGCTAATTCTTTTCCTTCCTATTTTCATATTATTATATTACCCACAACACGCTACACAAGTTAACAATCATCATTTTATTGTATCGAATGCAACAATTAGAATGCTTGATTCCCAATATTTAGTGTGTCACAAGTTAGTTAGGAGCACACAGTCCACCACTGTTGCAAAGTGCGGTGCACTGGAGACCTGCCTTGAGATACCTGTAGCCCTTCTTGCAACTACAGAGCAGAAGTTCCCGACAAACTTGTATCGCTTCCGGTAGAGATGTCCAGCATATTTTCGACCCACCGTTGTCAATCCTGTTCCACCCCATTCACTTGGAGACGGAAGCTCGGGAGCCGCGATCATCATCTGTGCCCAGGGAAGACCGACTTGGTAGGCAGCCCTCTTGTTGTGCTGGATGAGTGCCACCTGTGTCATCGGAACATCATCTACCCTTTAGAGTGAATAGTTTTTCCCGAGCCGGGTTGTTAATTCCTGGCTGATGGTACAGTCGTATAACAGAACCACAAATCGCTCCAATTGGCCCAACTAATCACCTACGGACTCCGGGGTAGGAGCCAAGGCGTAAACATGCCACCTGTCCTATGCAGTCCTTTTGCCACTGCCTCAAGAAGATGACACGGTGTCACAACCATTGACAAAGCAAAACATTGATCAAGACCCAGAGTTTTGACCATCTCGTGGGCTGGACAGAACCGGAAGCTCTTCCCTGCACCAACGGCAATCTATACCTCAGTGATGTGGAGGCACTAGAACTAATACAGCATTTGTGTCCACTGTGCGAATGGATACAGTGTTATACCCTTGTTTCACAGCATCTTCCAGGTGGAGTAGGATTCGTATGTTCCCTCCTCGTGCGTGCACGAAGCAAGACCTGATACCTCTCGGGGCTGAGTACACAGCACATCAGTGTGATGCGTCCTGATGACTTGTATGTCGATGGCAGTGGCTACTTCACTAGTAATCAGGAACGAACACAGCTCAACCTTGTACCCGTCAATGCAAAGAAACTCCTGCCAGTTTCCAGGAGCTGTGCTGGATGGCTCTACGCGTCTGATGACGCATTTCCCTTCTTATTTCGTTTCAGCCTTCAAATATCTGCGAGCTAGTCGTCCCACACAACATCCATTCTGCTCACATGCTGCAGTTGCGATATGATGTCTGGCAAGAACACTTGGTGTTGCATAATCAGAGAATGTCTTTACAAAACCCGATCAAAGCATGTTAATGATACAAGCCTCACCAATGATGATGTCTTGAACGGTGGGAGTGGGAATCCTCTTGTACAAGAACGATGTCTTCCAAGTAACTGACTAGATCAGACTTTTGTTCCAGGTCGCAGTTTGCCCGTGGCCAACTTGGTGGACAAGCCTGATTTTCATGCTGAAAGAACTGATCCAGTTCACCATTACGTATTTGCGACGATATAGAGGAACGGCGTTCAAAACGGGCCCCCGCCCAAAACGGGCCCCACCCGTTTCGCGTTACTGTATTATATATAGTAACATTTGTGTTGTCACTTCATAGTCACTTATAAAGGGCACTACTGGACGTTGGTCGGAAGCGCGAAACGGAAATTCAAACATATGAGCTCAAAAAGACAATTTTTCACACTTTTCTTAAAATATTAGCAATGTTTTCAAAATGTAACATTTCCATTTGTGCGCGATAAAAAAAAGAAAACTCTTGTACATGCCAGCCCATTGTGTCTGCTCTGATATGTGTAATTTTCATTACAAGAGCTTGGAAGAATTGCATTAAAAATGGCAATTTACCGCAGGTCTTGGAATCCGACCAAAACGCTAGTATTCCCGACGACGATAACAACCCCCATAACGGTTGTTTTGCTTATTCCGGAGATAAACCAATCAAACCAGCAAAAGTCGAACAACAAAGGGAAGACATGCATTATCATCCTAAGTCCATACAGACGGCAACTTCAGACAAAAGATAAATCCCAGGATAAAACGTTTGCCACGAAAGTGCTAAAACCCAGCACGAGACAGGGAATGAAGAGAACGCCAGTCAAGCCACTCAAACGTCTTAACGCCAAAGTTTCGAAAAAAAGCCAAACAAACGTCTTAACGCCAAAGCTTCGAAAAAAAGCCAAACAAACGTCTTAACGCCAAAGCTTCGAAAAAAAGCCAAACAAACGTCTTAACGCCAAATCTTCGATAACAACCAAACAAACGAAGAGAATGATGAGCAATGAAGAAAATGAAGAAAACGACAACGCATCATGTCTTCACTCATGTGCAAACTGTTTTCGGACAGTAAGGAAGGGGAAGAATGGGTAAGAAACACCTTTTAAAAATAATAATTTTGACAGTAGGGTGCCTTATTTAAGTGCAGCCATAACTGGATATGATAATCAAGTTGAAAAAACAAATTTTTCCATTAACAAATATGTTTATGACAAATCTTGCTTAAGGGGCCCGTTTTGCACGCCGTTCCCCTACGTACATCCTGGAGAACAGAGAACAGTCATTCTTGAGGGATGACAGCTGTAGTTGTGCTGTTGGTTTCTCTCGAACATGCCACGGTTGAACAGTGATACGTTGTTCCTCGTGATTGGATCTGTAATGGGCTTTGCGGGGTTGACAAGCCGCTCGTTGACATAGATGTCATACTGCTCTTGCACGAGAGACTCAATATGACGCAAAGTATTGAACACAACTGGATAGATCTGCAATGTGTCTGCTGTCCAGTACAAGCAGATCATTGCTGTTCTCAGTGAATGAATTTCTCATCTCTTCTATAACATTGGTTAATGGCTCATGCATGTTTCCTCTGCTCGTGATGCCGGAAGTCAGTTTTCTATTGCTTCTCTGTTGGGGTCTTGATCTCTCCAGTCAGACTGGCCATTTCGGGACCTGACACCATCCAGCGCTGCCAAACTTGTTTTTTGTCAGGCCCACAGTCCCACTGTCATCTTTGACATTGTTCTGCTCATGAGCATGGTCAATTACAATGGCAGAGAACACGTGTGATGTCTTCATCACAGTAAAGTTTCCTTGGCGAAACTTTACAAAGACACTAGGGTGGCTGTATTTCAGAGCAATGTGGCTCAAGGCGAAGAACCAAGGAACGAACTTGGTCAAGGCATCTATGTAGAGCAGGAAGTCTTCTTCTCACATCGCTCTCACATAGACCATTACGTCCTGTTCCAGCTGCAGGATGATTGACCAAAAGTGGAAGTGGGGACATGCTTCAGATTTGTAATTACACCAGTCTTCCAGTGACATCAGATTACATTCCTCTTCTGATCCTTAACTTTACTCAGTGTATGCCTTCTGCTGGAGAAGATATATGCTACTAGGTGTGATTCGATGAGCGCGTAGGGTGCGAGTCATGCGGGTTGCTTTTAGAAACAAACCTGCTGTCCCAGGTGTTGCCACATTGCCCTGTATGAGTGCACTTGTCCAACCGCTACACACCAAAAGTATACTAAATGCCTTGATGTACAGCCAACCAAACAAAGTGATTTTCTCAATGATGATTTGCTGGCCAGCTCCACTGGATTATTGGACCTGAACACAGGAAATAACACATTAGCACTTAAGATAACTTACACCTTTGGTGCACATGACATATTTTATTTCATTTTGTGAGGTTGCTGTGTGTGCACATAAATATTAAAATCAATTAAAACAATCCTGTTACACGCGGAAATATGACAACAAGTACTTATCTGTTATCTGTGCACTGGAGATCAATAAGGATGCTCATGTAATAGATATAACGATAAATAGCATACCATTTCATTCAGACTACCACATATATACCATAGACAAAATCTCCTTAAAACCACTGGCAGCCATTTTGGAAAATGCGACCATCTTGGAAAATGGCCGCAACATGGCTGGCATTGTTATCACGATACAAATCAGCAATAGTTCTAAAGCTAAAACCAATTTTGGACATTCCTTAACTGTGTACTAGATGACAACAAAATCCTGCCAATATGTTTCACTTTATCATTTTCGCCTCGACAGGCGTCTTCTTTTAAAAGTGGCGAATAAGAATGTCGGCGAAGATCAAACGTAACATATTTGCAATCGCTGACCAATCTCCAACATATTGATCCAACAATCACAGTTTTGTGTGCCAAATTTGTTAAGATATAAGAACATTGAGGTTTAAAATGGCGGTGTGAATGTAGGAAATAGATCAAAAGTAACATATTTGAAATCGTTGACCCCGAAAACCTATGTTTTATTACCAAAATGATTGTTCTACGTCAAGCTGTTATTAAGATATGAGGAAAATAGTTTTTCGGTGGCCAACTTGAAAAATTTCATGATTGTATCATAAAATGGTTTCTAAATGGCTCAGTGATGTGACAGACAACCTCTCCTGAGCAATTCTGACCGTATCTTCTTGTGGTGACCCTGTTGTACCCGAGTTTCATGGCAAGGGGACAGACACAGGAAAGTCTAAGGGAGGGACAACTCTGACAGAAAACCCCACCGACTGGACTAATCACCCATCCAGGGGAAACAACATGATTACAGAAACCGAAACGAAAACTCATCCAACTAACACCAAACCTCAAGATGATGCCTCCCCAGAGAGCAACATGACGCGAGCTGATGAAAGCCTTCGGGAAGTCAGACAGATTGATCATCCACTTACCGTCAAGCGAAACATCAGAATAGGCACCTGGAATATCCGGACCATGTACCAGACTGGGAAGGCGACCCAAGTGACACATGAAATGAAGACATACAACGTACAGGTGCTGGGTCTCAGTGAGACCAGATGTAATGGAGTCGGCTTGATACAGGAGAACACATAATCCACTCAGGACATGAAGACGAAGACCACGCACACACACAAGGAGTGGCAATAATGACAGCACAAGGTGCCATGAAATCTTTGATAGACTGGAACCCTGTGTCACCAAGAACTATCACAGCAAAGATTCAAGTCAAAAGGGAGAAAAGTCAGTGTGATTCAGTGTTATGCTCCAACGAACAGTGACAGTGAAGAAGCAAAACAAGACTTCTACGACAGACTACAGACTGTATTATATGACATACCAAGGAGAGACATAACAATTCTAATGGGTGACATCAACGCAAACGTTAGCTCAGAAAACACAGGCAAAGAAGAAGTAATGGGGAAACACGAAATTGGGGTCACGAATGAAAATGGAGAACTTTTCACAGATTTATGTGCATTTAATGACCTAGTGTCTTCCCACACAAAACAATACATAAAGCAACATGTGTGTCACCATATGGGAAAACAGAGAACCAAATCTACCACACAACCATCTGCAGGAAATGGAGAAGAGGTCTTCTAGATATACGGGTGAAGAGAGAAGCAGACGTGGCATCAGACCATCATCTACTAGTTGGAACATTCAGAATTAAGCTGAATTCAAACAGAGAAACAGTAATTAGAACACACCAACTGTACAATGTGAGGACGCTAAAGTCAAGAAAAACACAACTAGAGTTCAACTGTGCAATGAGAAACAAGTTTGAAGCACTCCATAGACATTATCTGGAGCACACGGCAAGAAACATGGAAGGATCCATGCAAAGTTCTAGGCACGAAGAAGAGAACACACAAGGCGTGGCTGTAAACAGTAACATGTACACTGACCAAAGAAAGGAAGGAAACGAAACAAATAGTCAGTCACATCAAAACAGAAGAAGAGACACAAAAACAACAAGGAAGGTACTGGCAACTCAACAAAGCGGTCAAGAAAAGTGCAAGAAAAGCAACACAAGTTGAAATGGCAACACACCGAAGAGACATGAAGGAAGTGTACAATATACAAGCACACTAGCCGGGAAAAGACGGATCACCTCAAAACCAATGAAAGACAAATAGGAAAAATCATAAACAAAGAAGCAGAGCGAAGATCAAGATGGGAGGAACACTTCAAAGAAATACTCAACAGAGATCCACTGGCAGAAAGACCAGACATACCAATAGCAGACATGCTATTAACTGTTGATACAAGCCCATCTTCAAAGGCCGAAACAAGCAGAGCACTGAAGACGTTAAAGAATGGAAAAGCTCCTGGACCGGACGGCATACCACCAGACGCCCTGAGAGCAGACCCATAAACGACAACAGATATGATGCACAAACTTAAGATCTGGAAAAAAGAGGAAGTCCCAACATCATAAAAAATGGATACCTTGTCAAACTACCAAACAAGATAACTTGAGAATGTGCAAGAACCGGAGAAGAATTACACTACTCTCAGTACCAAGAACATAAATTTTGGATAGACAGAAGGAGCACTAGTCGACAAGCTACGTGAAGAACAAGCTGGATTTAGAAAAGACAAATCATGTACGGACCATATTGCCACCTTGAGAATAATCATAGAACAGTCAATTCAGTGGCAGTCACCCCTCCATATCACCTTCATACATTTTGAAAAAGCCTTCGACAGTGTGGACAGAGAGGTCATCTGGATGGGATGCTGATGCAACACCACGGTATTTCTGCAAAGTTCATAACAATAATCAAACATGTATAAAAACTGCACCTGTCAAGTTATACGTAATGGGAAACTGTCTGAAACATTTGAAGTAAAGACTGGTGTGAGACAGGGGTGCATACTGTCGCCATTAATATTTATCATGGTGATTGACTGGATAATGAAAGAAACTGTTAAACAGGGACGAAATGGCATCCAGTGGACATTCACAAAACAAGTGGATGACCTTGACTTTGCAGACGACATTTGTTTACTACACCACACACACACACGAGCAGATACAAGCGAAAACTAGCTGGCTGACAAAGGAAGCAGAAAAACAGTTATGAAAATAAATATACAAAAAGGAACATATATAGAAGAGGACAACAAATTTACCTATCTCGGCATGTAGTGACAGACAAAGGAAGAACAGACGAGAATGTATAATGCAGGATTGGAAAGGCGAGACATGCATTCATCACCCTTAAGACAGTGTGGAATACACCATCCCTTTCAACGAGAAACGAAATTCGAATATTCAACTCAGACGTGAAAAGTGTACTGCTCTACGGGTCAGTGACATAGAGAGTCACAAAAGCAACAACCAAAAAACTACAAACATTTATCAACAAATGCCTTAGAAACATACTGAAAATCAAATGGCAAGACAAAGTCACAAACACCGAACTGATGAACAGGACAGACCAAACAAATATCAAAACAGAAATACAAAACAGAAAATGGACAAGGATAGAACATACACTTCAAAACAAAAAAATTACAACAGTGACAAAACAAGCCCTTGATTGGAATCCACAAGAAAAAGAAAAAGAGGCCACCAAAAAAACAGCTGGAGAAGATCCACAACAGAGGAATTCAAGACGTTTGGTACCACCTGGAAGGAAACAAAGAAGACTGCTAACAACAGAGTGCGATGAAGAAGCTTCGTTTCGGCCCTATGCTCTTATCAGAGCGAAGAGGATTAAGTAAGTAGGTATACTAAAATGCACAATTCAGTCAACGTAATATTACGGCAAAGGTTGTCCAGTTGGAGGTTTTATTGAGCTTCAAAACTCAGCCGTTTTCAAATGCAGCACCGAAATACCTAGCTGTCTGATTAATTATAGTTTATCATCCAAATTTTTTTTAATAATTAGCTCCTTAGCTTATGCGGCCACCAGTCGACTCCCTTACAGACACATAGCTAGGCTGGGGTGAGATGTGTGCAAACGCAACCCCCCCAGCTGTGTTTAAATAGTTCCGTTCAGAGAAAAACATTCTGCTTGAAGCATCAGTGGGAGTTCAATTGGATGTTTTGTGAGCACTTCCTCCTCCACTAACCACGCTGCATCCCTGCCTTTATCATTGCATAATGTTATACCGATCTCGATATTTTTAAACCCTTGGCTTTGGTGTGACACCAATCATAAGAATACGAGGGTTGTGGTGCGATAGAAGTATTCGTATTGTAAATTGTAGTATAAACATTGACTGTATTTAAATTAATACTGTTGGCACGCTAAGCGGGCGCGGATTTAGAGCTTCATCCTTCTTGGACCACCATCACCACAGAAACCTGGGATCGTGCGGACAACCGTCCAGTGTAGAGAGCTCTATACTTATTGCAAACTGCACCGACACTGAGAGCAGTGAAACATCATTAGGGGTCTAGTGAGATAAAATAATTGAAGTTGTGGACAGGAGATCGGCATAATAACCTAATGGCCGGTGAGTTTGATCGATACAAAGGTGAACACTGAGCACCAACATGAAACAATAGATCTGCCTCTGGCTAAGAATGCGATCGATGTCGTTCACGGCCACCATAATCGACAAAGTAAGCCTTCTCGCGCTTGTCCTTCGAGGAATACCAATATCTCTAGCCGTCTCTTGTATATGTGTTGTAAACCCAGCGTTTACGTGTTTGGGCCGTTAGGCAGCAATTCCGTGTCAGGCCGCTGATGTTGTCAGGGCCGCTGCTTCCAAGGGGATCTTGTTTAAGAGTAGCATTGACCACTGGCACCGCGCGGCGGCCACTGCCCCAAAAAGTCGCGTGTGTATCCACGGAAGTGACGTCACTGTTATCGTTCCGCGCGACATTTTCGTCCACTTCTACAGAGCAATACAACTGCACGGAGCAGCGGATAGCGAAGGAAAACATGCAGTGTACTTAGAACGTCCAATATGTCACAGCGGGCCCTATAGGCATAGCGTAAGGCGTGCGTGCGTGCGTGCGTGTGTGCGCGTGTGGGATTATAAAGTGGTGCAATGGATCCAGTACAATACACATACCAAGGGAAGTTTTGGTAGACCAAATTAATCTTAAACCAGGCTTTGGAAGAAGTCATTCTGGTAAATGACATATTTTATTGACACCAGACCAGCAAGACGCAGATCTTTAGTCTAGACTAGCACACTGTGATCTGCAAAATTCTTCCGTCTGCAAGATGCCTCCGCCTTCGGTTATCTTGTTGGACTTGTTCGCAGCGTCGAACCCACGCGTGCGGTTCGATTGTTCAACAACTATCACAACGTACTCACAGCTCCGTTTCCCGAATGCTTTACTAGTTTCTTTCCGGTTATTTTGCTTCGACCGCGTGGCCTCGTCGAGGTCGACCACTCTGTGGACCATATCTTCGTCACGTTGCTCCTCATCCTGGCCCACGGCGACTTGGTTGCCATCCTTGGACTATGGGCTCTGTACAAGGTTTTTGTCAGCATCGCCCGACGTGTGGCTTCTGGCCAAGAAAAGCCTTCACTCTTTGAATCTTCGGCTTGCATCATGGCATTCGGTAATTACCTTCCCTTCGTTTCCGGTCTCATCTCTTGTTCTTTTAGGAGAGTATGTATATAGATATGTGTATATAGATATGTATATATATATATATATATATATATATACAGGTGTATATAGATATGTGTGTGTGCGTGCGTGTGTGTGTATGTGTGTGTGTGTGTGTGTGCGCGCGCGCGCGCGTGTGTGTGTGCGCGCGCGCGCCCGTGTGTGTGTGTGTGTGTGTGTGTGTGTGTGTGTGTGTGTGTGTGTGTGTGTGTGTGTGCGTGCGTGTGTGTGTATGTGTGTGTGTTGTGTGTGTGAGTGTGTGTATATATACTTATTGATTACAGTGTGTGTGGTGGTATGGTATATCAAAGAACGTGCTACTAAGAGCATAGTAGGCCGACGTATACTACGAATGCTGGGTAAATATAAACGTAACTGGCACTTATATATTATGTGCAATTTTCTGCGAGAGATGATGCGTCGGAATGAACATTAGTGGAGTTGAAAAGGCGAGATCTCAGATAGGAATGATCGAGTTATAAAAAAACAGTTTTGGCTAGTTAATTAGATCTTCACATTTACTGAACGCAGATACACGCACGCGGGTTACACATTCTCGATAATCACATGTTATTTTTAGCAACTACACGACCTCGCAAGTCCACAGACCCACGTTGCAACGAATCGTGCAGCGAAGTACCGCCAGTGGCGCCACATAGTGAATCAAAAGCAAACCAAAATCAGGGCGTCCTTTGGGGGTGTTTAGGTAGAGATAGTACCTTTGTTCCCCGACAGCAGCATCCTTTGGGATGGACGGAATCACTGGCTCTCACCAAACACTGAACTCGCACTTCTCCAAGAAGCTGTCTTCGGATGGCGGCCACACCCTGGAAAACCGCTTCTGCTGGCGAGCTAAACGAAGTGAGGGGCCGATGCGTTCTAAACCATCGGTAGGGCGGACCAAGCTCTTCAGCTGTGGCAGGCAGTTGGTCTACGGGAGGGGCCCCGGAAAATGCCAATGGCGGAGATGCAGGACTGTCGGGTGCCCAACCACTGCATCACGCACTATCCACTATATGACGGATAACACTGTCGCTTCGGGGTGTGGTGCTCGTCCTTTGAAGTCCTGCCGGGGAGGAAGAGTGTCGGGCCCCCAATCTCGAAGCGGTCCACAATCAGCTACCGGAGCACAGGTCACCTCGTTCTGTACAGCCAACAGACGAGGACTGAGGGTAAAAGGTACTGACCCGGAAAAGACAGCGCTAAGACATTCAACATTCTGCAATGGAATGCAGATGGAGTGTAAAACAAGAAGGTTCCCCTTGCAGAGAGACTCCACCAGGAACAACTCGAAATTGCCTGTCTACAGGAAACACATCTGAAGGAGACCCAGGGTTTCAGCATGAGAGGATACCTGGTGTTCAGACTCGACAGAAAAGGCAGAACCAAAGGCGGAGTGGCTATTCTTGTCAAGAATTCCATCCCCGCTCAAGAATTCCACGTCAACACAAATAACGAAGCAGAAATATATGGCGTCTGCCTCACAGTAGACGCTCAACAGCTGAAGACCTACAACATATACTGCCCGCCGGACAGAGAGTTACACATTGACCAGGTGGAACTCCCAGATAGACAGTGCCTCATCATTGGCGACTTCAATAGTCATTCAGAAATCTGAGGATACTTAGAAGCTGACAAGAGAGGACAAGAAGTAGAAGACTGGCAAGCTGAAAACAACTTCCAGCTTGTAAATGACCCTGAAGACACACCAACGTTCTTTTCAAGGCGATGGCTGACAATAACGACACCTGACCTGGCCTTTGTCACTGGTGACATCTCAAAAAAATTATCAGAACGGTACAAAATCAGCTCGGAGGGAGTGGCCACAGACCAGTGAAGATCTCGTTGGACATTAACTTCAAACTGCAGGACGCCAAAACATTTCCACGATGGAACTACAAGAAGGCTAACTGGGAGACATTTGCCATGCTGCCTGTTATACACAGAAGACATTCACAACAAACAACAGAACCTGAACCTGAAAGTGAAGGCTCTAAACCAGATTATACTCAAAGCTGCCAAAGAATCTATCCCTCGAGGTGCCGAGAAGAACGGCATACCTTACTGGACTGGGGAACGTCAAGAGCTGCTTGAAGATCGCGTCACAGAAGCTAGAGAACAAGTTGAAGAATACCATACAGTGAATAACAACATTACACTCAAGGAAGTTTCAGCAAGGTACAGGAGAACCTTCATCCAAGAAGCACGAAGAAGTTGGACAGAAAAAACAGAACATCGCAACCAAACAAACGGACAAAGATGGCAGCACCTTGTGGAAACTGACACACGCCATGAATGACGAAAACATAAAAAGCTCATATTCCAACACAACCAGAAGCTACACACCGACAAGCAGGCAGCCAATTACTTCATCATCCAGTAGGCGGAGACCAGCAACCTTGATATAACACCAGAACGAAGAAGAGAGATAAGGAAATCCCAAAACGCCCTTGAGGACAACCAGGTGGAACTCACAATGAACACTCCCTTCAATTATAAAGAACTTAAGAAAGCAATGTCAAAATTAAAACTAAAGGAGTCCCCAGGACCAGACGAGATCACAAATGAGATGTTGCTTCATCTCGGTCCAAAATCGAAGAAGAAGCTCCTTCAGCTGTGCAAAGACAGTGGTACTACAACTATGGAGAGAATACATCATGATCCCTGTAGACAAGAAGGGAACGCTACCGACTTACCAGCTGCGTTGGAATGGTGATGGAATGGTGATGGAACGTCTCATCAACACCAGATTAATGTGGCACCTAGAAAAAAACAGCACATGAACAAGTTGCCTTTAAACAGGATCTGTCCACTGAGGACCAAGTTACCTACATATCCCAAGCAATAGAAGATGCTTTCCAAAAAAAGAAACATACTCTTGCTGTCTGGATAATCATTGAAAAGGCCTCTGATATAGAGGCCTTTATGGAGTGAAGTATGGAAAGAAGAGTTGACGTTGAAAATACGACAGTGTGGAGTTGCTGGATGCATGTTCAAGTGGATCGGACAACAGAAGAGCCAGAACCCAAATCAAACAGCACCGCAGCAAGAAAAGACTAATGAGACAAGGTGTGCCACAGGGTGGAGTGCTGTCACCAACAATCTTCCTAATCTTCATTAAAGACATCATCCAGAAGAAGTTGCCAAATATGTATGGGGAGCCATCTACGCAGGTGATCTTGTCCTCTGGAGCAGTTAAGAAAAAGGTAGAGGCGTGGACCAAAACCTGGCTTGTGAAGATCAACGAAACGAAAACAACGTACACTGTCTTCACACTTTCACACAAAAAGCAGAAGGTCATACTACAATTCAACTCACGGAAACTCCAGGCTGAAGATATACCAACTTATCTTGGAATCACGCTTAACCGTAAATTGACCTCAGTTGAACAAATGTCAAACAAGAGCAAAGATACGGCTGTCTCTCATGAGAAAACGTTCAGGCACAAATTGGGGCGCAGACCAAAGTGTACTGAAGAAACTCTACGTGGGAAGAGTCCGTCCAGTCTTGGAATATGGCATGGCAGCAAATTCTACAGCTGCCAAATCAAGCCATGAGAATCAAGACAGGAGGCATGCGAACCGCACCTATCACGGAACTGGAAACTGTCACTGGACTACAAACTATAGAAGACAGAAGAGACGCCACGGTGCTAACACAAGCAGCCAAGTTCAAAAGACTGAACGACCATCCCATGCACCCAAGAATAAGCACGCCAACAAAGGGGACACTCAAAAGATCCAGCTTCATACACCACGGCAGGATGCTTGAGAAAAAAACCCAGAACTGCTGGATCGCATGCCAGAACCCTTACCGTCAACTGCATCTGTTCCATTATGGAAGAGGAGACATTTCCCTCTCATCATACACCACATCCCAGGAATCCAGAAGAAGGAAACACAGTCTGATGAGGTGAGAAAAGGCACATCCCTGGAGTTCATACACTCTAGGTACCCTCGTGAGCAGTGGAAGCACGTCTATACCGAAGATTCCGCCACCGTAGCAAGCCGAGATGGAGGTGGAGGAGTGTACATCAAATATAGAGAAGAAGAAGCACGACACAGTTGCAACCAGCAAATACTCCACCAACTTCAACGCTGAAGCGGAAACCCTGAAGACCGGTGCAGTACAACTACAGAACAACCTGAGAAAAACACATGAAAACACTGTCGTGTTTACATATGTCCTCTCAGTACTTCATGCCCCCTAGAACCCCCGAAAGAAGGAATTGAATTAACTGACTACTACTCTGTCAGAACTGAGTACGCAAACAAAAGTAGCACTACGGTGGATCCCTGCACACTGCGGAATCAAGGGAAACGAAACAGCTGACAGGCTTGCAAAAGAAGGGGGGCTGAAACAAAACAACAAAGGCATATCATATACAATGATGAAAAGACCATCACCAAGACCCTGAAGAACAGAAAACAGCACCCTAAGCACAACAAGAATGACAGCTACTACCATCTAACAGAGCTGACCAGGTCTTTATGTTCAAACTCCGAACAGGACACAGCAGAATGAAAGTACATCTATATAACAAAATGAAGATTGGCCAGTCGGAGATGTGCTGCTGTGAAACCGCGCCGATGACCAATGAGCACCTACTTCAACACTGCCCATTACATGATGGCCACAGGCGGCAAGCGTGGCCAGATGACACCCCCCCCCCCCCCAAATGAAAAACTACATGGTGATATCGAGGCTTTGAGGACGACGGCATCATTCGTGAGGGCGACAGGCGTTCCCCTCTAAGCGAACGACGAAGAAGAAAGGCGTCCTTTACGGAATCTTGAAAATGGCGCTTATCTGTCCCTGATAATAATATAGTATTATCGTCGTTAGCAAATCCGGCGTGGATCAAAGGGTCATGTGGGCGATGGGTGTGCAGTTGGGGATCTCGGTATGTTGCTTTCTGTGTGGGTGTATAATAGTGTTAAAGATTGTGGTTAGATTCTCCATCACCCATTGTGAGTTCCATTCACTTTATGAGAGTAGGACCTTGTTCTCCTGCTTGCCGTTGAAGAAGTATTCGGTCCACGACCCGTCATACAGCGGCACGGCCTCCTTGCCGCAGATGAAGGCTCCGAGCACGGGGAAACACGCCGTTACACCTGCACGCAGAAAATAAACAGCTTATACAAAACGAACACTAATAAACGTTTTTAAGGTGTGCCTTTGGTATATAATATACATTACATACAACACACACACACACACACACATATATATATATATATATATATATATATATATATATATATATATAATAGGCTAGAACTGCAAGAATTAATACAGCGGTGGATTGTTTCGGAAGTGAATGCTTTTAGAAAGCAGAACTAGGTCGAAGAATCCTCTCAGCTACCATCCCTGATTAATCCACCTTAACACGTATTGAGACAGTACTGAACTCACCGCATCCGCACGTGGTTACAATGGACATGCGATGCAAGTCGATGGAGGCTTCCTTAAAGACATCACGGATGGCTTCGGCCGACTTCATTTGCTTCGTGTCGCGGTCAATCAGCAGGGAAAACGGAACGTTGACAGAGCCCTTGATGCGTCCACGTTTGACCTCTTCAACAAAACGTGACACAAAGTGGCCTTTGAGATCTACCTAGTGATTAGTAAATTTATAACTACCCGATTGCAGCATGGTACACATATGAATTTGCCACAATTATAGTGCAAAGCGATCTTCGATATTTTGCGCACGGGCGCCAAATTAGGTGTTCGTTTTTAGGTATTTGGGATTTATGTTAGACTTACTGCAATACTGTTGGTTGGCAGCCATGCTGCGACATACAGCGTGACTCGGAGACTTACCGGGCCAGGGGTATGGTGTCAGTCCGAGAAAACTGCCGGCCATACGGCCATCAATGAGAGTAAACTGCTTCGTCTTAAAATTCGCCTCGATGTCTTCTATTGTCCTCAGCAAGGCGGTATTCGGGGTCGCTTTGAATGACTTGGGCTCCACTTTGTCGACGACGGCTGTCGTTTTGTACACCGCCTCTTCCCATTTTGGGAAGCCGCCGTCCAGGATCGACACATTCTCGTGGCCGTAGTACCGGAATAGCCACCACGCTCGCGGCGCAGAGAACATTCCGAACGTGGGATTGCTGTCGTAAACAACGACATGGGTGTCGTTTCCCACGCCGAGTTTGCCAACATCTTCGCCAAATTGTTCCGGCGTCGGAAGTTTCACGTTGTACGGGTCTATCTGGAAAAACTGCGCGGTCGGAATGTGTCTTACAGCAAACTCTTTCGATGCGTCACGCTTGAACGTAGGTAAATGCCACGACGCATCGAGAACCTGAAAGTTGGCGGCCTTTGTCGCTAGTGTCTCTTTCAACCGAGACACGGTGATGAGTGGTGAGACACGAGAATTCATGATTCAAACACAGAACGCGTTAACTATGGGACACGCCTAGATGATGTGTGTATGTGCGTGTGTGCGGCTGATCGCTATGCGAGTAGGTATAATTATACACCAAATGGAGCCGGCCGTTGTGAAGAGTTGCTGCATGCGCAAAGTCCACGACATAACCTCAAAATTAAGCGAGAGGCTTGATGGATGTGATTTCATACTCAGTGTAGACAGCTGTTCATTTTTTTTTCTCACCGATGACAGCTCGCCATTGTTCAACGAGGTTGTCAATCTCCATATAGTGTAGGTCAGGGGTAGGCAACCATTTTGAAGGGGGGGGGGGACAAATATAACTGACATGGGCTAGGTCCGCGGGCTACACGTTTATTCATGAATATTCATTATTATTCGCCTAATCTTCGTGACATAATTAACAATTATTATGTCACGAATATATAAACATACTATCCGTTTAATTTGAACTAACACTTGTTGGCAGTGTATGCCCTATAAGATTAAATAATGGTTATCTGTCATTAAAGTATAATTTTGTTTAAAAAAATACGTATTACTCAGTGTCCGTGTTGTTGGCATGCAACTGGCATTTTGACTAGTGTGCCCCACTTCTAGCAGCAGATTTGTTCCTGTCCCCTTCAGTGCGCCACATGTGTCCGTCGGCTAGCTGCGTCAACGTCTTGCATTTCACGACATATATCATCGTGTAGGCCCTACCACTTATATATCGTCGTGTAGGCCCTACCACTTATATATCGTCGTGTAGGCCCTACCACTTATATATCGTCGTGTAGGCCCTACCACTTATATATCGTCGTGTAGGCCCTACCACTTATATATCGTCGTGTAGGCCCTACCACTTATATATCGTCGTGTAGGCCCTACCACTTATATATCGTCGTGTAGGCCCTACCACTTATATATCGTCGTGTAGGCCCTACCACTTATATATCGTCGTGTAGGCCCTACCACTTATATATCGTCGTGTAGGCCCTACCACTACTCACACCAATGCACAGTCTCAAAGAGACATGCAATGAATTTGATGTGTTTGATCAGTTTAAAAACAACTTAAATCGGCAAGTGTGTGGTATAATGGCGACATCTCATTGAACGTCGCCTTGATGGTCATAGAGGCACTTTGCAGTCCGGTGAACATTATCTACACAGTTTCCGGCCCACCAAGTGTACACCTATACTTCTTCTGGAACGTGCTGTAAATAAGAGAAACTGCGAGGTCTGATATATAGTATGTCTTATGCCCCCCCCCCCCCCCCCCCCCCCCCCCCCCCCCCCCCGTCTCACCAGACCAACGATTCGTTGGTCTGGTAAGGTGGTAAAAAGTAAAAGTAAAACAGCCAGTAAAACGTAAATTAAAAAGTACTTCGTTACAAATAAAAGTAATTCCCCAAAATGTACTTCGTTACAAGTAGATTTCAAAATAATCTACTTAAGTATTGTAACGAACTTAATGTACTTCGTTACATCCGGCACTGCCAACGAACGCAACGTACGTGTCCGGCCTTTCTAGCTGGTTCGTTTTCCAGGAGTGTTGAGAAATGTACGCAGTTGACGTTCTGCATTTGTCTTCCACAATAACAGTTTGATCAGGAAAGCGGAAACAAACTGGAAGGTGTATTTGAATCGATATTCCCGTCCGTTGAGTTGAACATTCAGCGGATTGAGATGCGCCACGACGTCGACAAGAAATGGTTATGGACATTCAATGATTTGCCGCACAGGTTTTAACGGGATGATGCAATAGGCCACGGAGAGCGTTGCGGAGGCAACTGCATCGTGTCGAACCTTTCCCATCTACGAAACAACTCATGTGGTTGCTTCGCCCACGGAAGGTGCGCCGTACATGCTGTCATCCCGCGAGCCGCATTGTGTGCAATCTCGCCTTTGGTCCGCGGGCCGCATGAAATAACTACTCGCGCTGCAGTTCGTGGGTTCGGCTTTAACGATAACTACTATAAGGCAAGCGTTGTATTCTCTTCTTCTTCTTCTTCTTCTTAGTGGCCATCGGTCAAGCAGTTAACCATTGTTGTTACATAGGTTTGACAAATGAGACCACTTCTCAGTGAGTCCATGAGACATTTTTCCATTTCCTTGTATGGGGTCTTTTACTTCCCTTGGCATAGACACCAGGTAGAAGGGACCAACGGGTATTAATGCCTCTTTCGAAAGACACAGGCAACGTAGGGTGAGTGAAATTGCCCAAGTTTCGACGAGGCGGCCGAACCAGTACATATCAGCTACTACTCCTGAATACCGTTACAGGTTCTAGCAAGGCGTGCGTTTCTAAGTGTGTGTTTTGATGGTGCACTTTCGCCCAGTTCCACTTTGTTGTCGTATTTTACAAGGACAGGAGAGACACTTAGCGACCAGTAGGTCCAAATGCTATGACAAATAAAGGTCCAGATATGTATTAGTAATTCTAAAATTCAAATTGCCTTCGCGCAATTATTGCAGCGTGGCTGAATGCTTCTCAAAGAAATCGAGATGGCGCTCTAATGAACGGGTCTACTGCACACACACACACGCACGCACGCACGCAAGCACGCAAGCACGCAAGCACGCACGCACACGAGCGCGCTAGTTCGGCTATGGTTTGATTTTTCTTTCAGTTGGTTATTTTCGTTTGAACGTAAACATTTTGAATACCACTGCTCTTAGTCCTTACGTCCAGATCAAGTTGGAACTTGAATGATTGAAACATTGTATATTTGGTCCATATTTAAGTCGATTAAAAACAATGAATTGAGGACTAACCTGCACATTTAAGAGTTAATGTGCTTATAGCTAAATCACACAGACAAATCGTCATATCTATTAATTATTTAAATGTGGGGTGAAGTGTAAAGTGCTTTGAGCAGTCCTAAGGACTGGATATCTCGCTATATAAGAACATACTTGTATCTTTTTACATTACGTACAAATCAAAACAAAATCCTTCCTAATAATATGCATAGACAATAAGGGAAGAATAGTGTATATTGTAACAGTCTGTATTATAACTGCAGGTTTCTAGTGATATGTATCCGTTAAAGGGAGCCAGTCAGTTCCTCTACCCGGAATCAACGGGCGTAGTAATTTGTAACAGGAAGTCTGCTGTGTTGGACGTGGGAACATGTGACATCGTTTAACATCATTTGAAGCGTAATGCAGTTGACTCAGCCCGACTCGGCCGTATCAACCATAGCTTGTTTTGTAACTGGGTGTTTTGTTTACTATTTGAACATGGGTGTACCTTCCAATTTGCAAACGATGTTATGTAGTTATTGTAGACATAGTCTTGAGAGTCGTTGTAGACATAGTCTTAGCCTCAACACTTGCCCGGCTTACAAAGAGAGTGTGGAATAACAAAATGCTGACAGAGCACACAAAGGTGACAGTGTGCAACGCCTGCGTGCTGAGTACACTTCTGTACGGAAGTTAGTCCAGGACGCTGTACTCTGCACAGGAGAATCGAATGAACTCATTTCACGTGCGCTGCCTGCGGCACATCCTCGGGATCTCCTGGAAGGACCGAGTCCCCAATACAGAGGTCCTCTCACGTGCCAAGTCTGTGAGCCTGGTGACCCTGCTCAGGCAACGCCGCCTCTGCTGGCTCGGCCACGTGTATCGGATGGAAAATCCATCCGATGGATATATGCAAGCGAGACTTGAAGGCACTGGACATACAAGTTGAACATTGGGAGG
The DNA here is from genome assembly GCA_963995525.1 of Escarpia spicata. Lineage (NCBI taxonomy): Eukaryota > Metazoa > Annelida > Polychaeta > Sabellida > Siboglinidae > Escarpia > Escarpia spicata. The sequence goes on from OZ023210.1 coordinate 61,744,931, forward strand.
ATATTGCTGGTGACCTGTCCCCATGGAGGCAGGAACTACACAGGTGTCTCAAAACAGGAGAGGATACTCTACGCAGGCTAGCAAAAACCGCAACCGCAGAAAAAACACCCAGGCTGAGAACAGAGCCGAGAGCGCCTTCAAGTGCAGCATATGTAATAAAGACTGCCACTCAAAAAATGGCCTCTACAGCCACAACAGACGCTGCCCAGCCAACAACTGACCTTCGACACCAGGGCACAGATCCATAGTCTTACGAGACTGCAGGATGCCTACTACAACTAGTCTTAAAAGCATTATGTTAATTAATAAGTGAAACAACTAGGAACAGACTGTCTCCGCTTAATATAAACAACACGCTATATGATTATAACACATTTTATTATGCTTCCGTAATATTAATTGACTTAGCATTGACTCTTTAACGCAGTTTGACATTAATTCATTATCAAATTGCATTTATTCGTTGTAAGACCAAACGCTCTGTTTGAATGAACGGTATCGCATGTTCAAGGTCGACCACAACTATGCATATTGGTATCGAGCCAATAATACGACAACAACAGAGTTACTAACATTCTTAACATTGGTAGATATTCACGTTGGATAACCAGAACAAAATTCAATCAGCCTGATGAATTTGTGTGTGTGCAAACATGTCGCACAATTCAAATGTTGACAATTGATAAAGGCTGCCCATTGTGCCTAAATGAACATTCCACAGAGCTGATTGATTCATGTCTATCTGTGGCATGTGTGCAGATTACTATTGCAGTGACAGTTTTAATCGTAAATGACAAGGCGATCAAATGTTGGACTTGTTTTCAGCTGATGCAAAGACCATGTTTTCTGGTTTTCCGTTGAAGAAGTAGTGCGTCCATGATCCGTCGTACAGAGGAACTTCTTGTTTCCCGCATATGTACGCTGCCAGAATAGTAAAACACGCTCCTACACCTACAGACAAAACAACAAGAAACCGTTGTAAAATAGGCCTCACAACAAAGCAACTGCACACATCGCTTTGAAGTCACGTTGACTTGTATTTGTTATTTAATTACAGGTGTAATACATTTTGTCTATTACCACGAGATAACAAAACGTATTTTGAGAACCCGTCTGTCGTAAAATGCATACGACAACACCAATTAATCTAGCTAACACATGCCGGTACATGTATGATCAGTTTTTAAATGCATGGCACGCCATATAATAAGGCGTTTAACAAGATTTAACAAGATTGCCACCCAGAGAATTAACTCCAGATGGCAGATGGACAAGGAAGCCCTTTGGCTTATCGAGAGCCTTTATGTGTCGGTTTTATTTTTAAACATATTCACGCTACTAGCAACCACACAATCAGCAGATAGTATGTTCCATTCATTTACAGTCCTTTGTGAAAATAAGAACTTTCTTATATATCTTATATATAATCTACACTGCTCGTTTGCTAATGTATGTTCATGTCCTCTGGTCCGTCTATCTTTCTTAACAGAGAAACAAATATATTTCTATCAATATTTTTCATAACCATTCAATATTTTAAACACTTCTACCTGATCTCCTCTCAATCTCCTGGTCTCTAATGTTGTTAAACCGCATTCTTTTTAGGTGTATTTAGGCGTTACCATGCAAAATACAAGAACGTGAAGGCCCCTATACCTAAGTTTGTGTTACGTTGGAATTATGATTACGGTCGGTTGTCGATTACAAAGCTCACCGCCTCCACACGTGGTTACGATAGGAGAGTTATCCAAGTCGACGGATGCATCTTTGAACACTTCGCGTATGGCCTCAGCAGACTTAATTTGCTTCGTGTTGGGATCAATTAGTAGGATGAAATGGATGTTGACAGAGCTCTTGATGTGTCCGGGTTTTACATCTTCAAATAGAACGTTACATGAAAGTTAGAGCGACTAGTTCATATATTATAACGGACGACTAATACATCAGTTTAAGATTACACACTTTACATATTTGTGTATGTTTGTACACTTAAAATACACTCCCCGATATTTTTGTCATGCATTGTTTATAATATGATACGCGTCGCTATGATAACGTCGGTGTTTACGTAAATTAAGAATTGTATACGGTAATAATAATAATAAGGTAACTTGTTTTGCGCCTCAGTCCTCGGAAACCAAGCTTAGAGGCGCAACCCCTGGGCTATGATGAAGGTTCCGCCGTTGTAGTGACTTCGCATCCAGTACACAATTGCCGAGCTACGCCCCTGGGCTATGATGAAGGTTCCGCCGTTGTAGTGACTTCGCATCCAGTACACAGTTGCCGAGCTACGCCCCTGGGCTATGATGAAGGTTCCGCCGTTGTAGTGACTTCGCATCCAGTCCACAATTGCCGAGCTACGCCCCTGGGCTATGGTGAAGGTTCCGCCGTTGTAGTGACTTCGCATCCAGTACACAATTGCCGAGCTACGCCCCTGGGCTATGGTGAAAGTTCCGCCGTTGTAGTGACTTCGCATCCAGTACACAATTACCGAGCTACGCCTCTGGGCTATGATGAAGGTTCCGCCGTTGTAGTGGCTTCGCATCCAGTACACAATTGCCGAGTTACGCCCCTGGGCTATGGTGAAGGTTCCGCCGTTGTAGTGACTTCGCATCCAGTACACAATTGCCGAGCTACGCCCCTGGGCTATGGTGAAGGTTCCGCCGTTGTAGTGACTTCGCATCCAGTACACAATTGCCGAGCTACGCCCCTGGGCTATGATGAAGGTTCCGCCGTTTTAGTGACTTCGTATCCAGTATACAATTGCCGAGCTACGCCCCTGGGCTATGATGAAGGTTCCGCCGTTGTAGTGACTTCGCATCCAGTACACAGTTGCCGAACTACGCCCCTGGGCTATGATGAAGGTTCCGCCGTTGTAGTGACTTCGCATCCAGTACACAATTGGAAAATAGTTTTTAAACAAACAAATGAAACCATAAAGTAATTGCTACGTTTTGTCACATGTGTGTCCTGGTTTGTGTGCTAGTTAAGGCGAATATATTAAACAACGAGTTCTGCTGCTTAGCTGTAAAACAACTTTACTGTCACCTCTTGATGTTAACATATGCAGTGTCGGGCACAAGCCAAGGTTTTGGCACCAATAACTACGTTGATATTACAGTAAATGAACGACGTTTCGGAAACCAATAAACCTCAACTGAGTTTCGATCGTGCCAATGTGTTTATTTTTATAGCTTTTACTCTACAGTTAGTGAGTCCACAATAAGTTACCAAGTTACACGTGTACCCACTCCCCAATCACGCAAGGAATATTATTTCCACTGACAGACGTTCCACACAGAAGGGACCTACGAATTGCAGTGCCTCTGTGGAGAGACACGGCGAAGAGGGTTGTACAAATTGTCCAGGGTTCGAAGCGGAAGTGTCCATTGCCCAAGTGTTTTTGCACCGGCCCAAGTGTTTTGCACCGGTTGAAAGTTCAAGTTTTGTTGCACTGGTTGCCAGTTCTTGTTGACTTAAATCTTGAACCACTGATACTGTGCACGTGGACTTACGTAATTCCGGAAAGGTTTAAAGTTTAAGTACTGTTACACGGTGTCTTGAGACGTGATGTTTAATTGATTGATGTTGACTGGTAACTCAATCCGTCTTCGTAACTGTGAACGTCACCCTATGCCGGTGTGCTTCACAGAATAAGCATAGTCCACGTGCCAAATTGTTCTGTGATTTGTTAGATATATTTTGTTGGCATTTGTCTTAGTATATAGCTTAGGCTCAGAGCTGGGACGTAACGAAGTACAAGTACTTCGTTACTGTACTTGAGTAGAAATGTTTACTTTTCGTGAGTAACGAAGTACATTTTTTTAGGAGTACTTTTACTTGTAACGAAGTACAAATGTGTGTACTTTTCATAAATGTAACGAAGTATCCATTATTTATGCGTTAAAAGTTTGGAGCTCCAAAAATATTAGTAACGAACGATAATGCCTGAAGCCCGGAACTGGTTTCCCCCAGCATATATCCATCAATAGATATCAGCCGGAGCAACAAGTGGTAGTCTTTTCTGATTGGCCTATCATTGTCGTTACCAGGCATGATCACCAGGTGTCATTCGCGTTCAAAGATTTATCATAGAAGGATCAGCCGAAAACGATCATTTGCAGCAACCATGGCCACACTTATCCAGTATGTTTGAGATTAAGTCAGTTCACGGGGCTACTGTTAAGTTGATCTTTTTGTTGTGTGTGTCGATATGCCAGATCTGTTGATCACCTTCAAACCTTCCTTACACACGTGGTCGGTAAATTATTAGTGTTAGACCTACGCAGCTAAAAGGTCTTCTTGCCTCATTTTTGCTGTGCAAATATATTACACCATAACACGTCGTTATTTGTACTAAAGGTGCAAGTGCATTTAATATGAACAAAACATGTTCTTAGATTTAGGTTCGAGCTATTAGTGACCTGAATAACGTCCCGAATTGCATTAGTGATAAACGCACGTCGAAATTCACACATTATCGCCCCAAAACATTCCCTTCGCTGTGGCAATTTAAACTGCTAATGGTTACTCAGATTTATCTTAATAATAAACTAAGTATTGTTAGGGCCTATAAATGTATATATGTATTCTTGGTTCATGTTTTCAATATTTTGTCTCACATATAGATCCCCAGGCCTGGTCGTAGACACTATTTAGTGTTCACTGTACACACTACTGAATATGGTATTACCATTATTTTATTTCTTTTGTCACTGACTTGCATAGTATGTATAGTTTGTTTGAGGAGCCAGCCTGTCATTGTATCCTGCTGAGGATCCTGTCCTGTTCAATAAAGTGTTTGCTTTGCACACTACTGAATTCACTTGTTTGTTCGCAGTGGGTGACCATATCAAAAGTTTTTAGAGAAGTACTTTTGCATTTACTTCAAGTACATTTGGTTACTTTTTACTTGTACTTCAAGTACATTTTTCAAAAAGGACTTTTACTTTTACTTGAGTAGCTTTTTCCAAAGTTACTTGTACTTTTACTCAAGTACAAAATAAATGTACTTGTTCCAGCTCTGCTTAGGCTCTATGGGTCTTTACAAAAATAAGGCTTCTGAAATGAATAACGAAGAACGGTTTCTTAATTCAGTAACGAATAATTAGGGTTAGTATGTTCTTTTTATATTAGATAGTTGTAGGTGATGTGACGTGATCCGGAGGATAGGAGTGTAACTTACCAGGCCTGGTTTCGGGCGCGGTGCCCAGGAATCGACCGGCCGGTCGTGCATCGACGAGTGTAAACTGCTTCTTCTCGATATTCGCCTCGATGTCATCAATTGTCTTTAGCAAGGCGGCATTGGGGATCGCTTTGAACGACTTCGACTCCACTTTGTCGACGACGGCTGTCGTTTCGTATCCCGCCTCTTGCCACTTGGGGAAGCCGCCGTCCAGGATCGACACATTCTCGTGGCCGTAATACCGTAAGAGCCACCACGCTCGCGGCGCAGAAAACATTCCGAACGTCGAGTTGATGTCGTAAACAACGACATGAGTGTCGTTTTCCACCCCGAGTTTGCCAATATCTTCACCAAATTGCTCCGGTGTCGGAAGTTCGTCTTTGTACGGGTCTATCTCGAAAAATTGCGCCGTCGGGATGTGTTTCTCTGCGAATTCTTTCGGTGCGTCACGTTTGAAAGCCGGCAGGTGCCACGTCGCGTCGAGAACCTGCAAGTTTGGTTGCTTATTGGCGATCGCATCCTTCAGCCAGGCAGCGGTGACAAGCGGTAATACATGAGATCTCATGACGACCGTTGACGAGAGTTTTAGATGAGAAGAGGGGACAAGACGTTGCTACATGCTCCGCGACAAGTGTGTCGCGTTAGTGAATCGACCTTTTATACTAGCTGGACGACGTTTTTTCAGGTTGCTTTCAACTGCCACAGACACGTGTCGCATTGATTGATGTCTAAGCTCGCGACATTTAGGTGCTCGCTCAATGCAGTGGTGTATCTCGGACCTCAGAAATAGGGAAGACAAAGGGGAGTCACGCTTAGACATCAATTAGTTTGCAAGCTAAAATGTAGTGGCTCCACATATCTATATATAGGACAAATGTAACGAAAAATTGCCAATGGAGGCATGGTACAATGCCACCCCTAAAAATCGTATTCGTAAACGTTAATAATTTGTAAGTTATTCAGATTCCAGCCGTAAAAATAATGTGCCTGTTCCCACGAGGATTAACCTATCATTAATATCTAGTAATACCTGTGCGGCCCGCTGACTTGGTCCGTGTCATGTGTTTGGCCCTCCATTCAAAAACGTTGCCGGCCCCTGGTTTAGACCAATACGTCAATAGTACTCAATACACAACCGCGACGTCGCACCAGTGTACGCACGCCGTAATTGCAAGTTGTCAATTGTTGAAATGGCATAAGCGAAACTTAACGCGGACATGCTTATCACATAATTATGTTCTCAATGAATGAGAAATTATAAAAAGACTAGAAAACATATATTAGCCATAAACATGTTATTTAGAGAAGATGTTAGCCAAATAACTAACTTCGTATTAACAGGTCGCCATTACGGACACACCAAACCGACTGCTAACTAAACAGGCTACTGCTTAAACTAAAGGCCCATGGCATAGGAAATGGTATAATTAACTGGATAGAAAAATGGCTGATTGACAGAAGACAACGGGTAATTGTTGATGGGGAGGCTTCAAACTGGAAATCAGTTTTGAGTGGTGTACCACAGGGATAAGTACTGGGACATGTATTATTCTTAATATATATCAACGATTTGCGGATGATACAAAAGTGTTTAGAAGGATTAAAAGAGATGGAGATAGACAGGATTTACAAGATGATCTTGACAGGTTGATCAAATGGTCTGAAAAGTGGCAAATGTTGTTCAATTTTGGGAAATGTAAATGCCTCCACACACGACATGGGAACGAAGACGTACAATAGACAATGGGGGGTACTGTACTAAGTACTACTGTAAAAGAAAAGGACATAGGGTTAACCATTAATGCGGATATGAAGGTTTCAGAGCAGTGCGGAATTGCAGCTTCAAAGGGAAATCAAATCCTTGGATTAATTAGGCGAAATATAGCGTTTAAGGAAAACGAACTAATAATACCGTTGTACAAAACAATACTTAGGCCTCATTTAGAATATTGTATTCAAGCGTGGAAGCCATATCGCAAGAAGGACATAGATATGCTATAAAGAGTACAGAGAAGAGCGACTAAACTAATACCAAAACTGAGTGATCTTAGTTATGAAAAACGCCTAAAAGAATGTTGTTTAACAACAATAGAGACCAGGAGATTGAGAGGAGATCAGATAGAAGTGTTTAAAATATTGAATGGTTATGAAAATTTTGATAGAAATATTTTTTTCTCAGTTAAGAAATACCATAGAAAAGCCAACCTACTACACGATAGTGATGGGAGACTTTAATCCACAAGTAGGGAAACGAACAAACATTTCTGAAAGTTCTTGTAAAACGGCAACAGGCAAATTTGGCCTAGGTGTGAGAAACGAAAGAGGCGACACCTTGGTAGAATGGGCAACATCAAGAAAGTTCAAAATCATGAATACCATGTTCCAGAAGAAAGCGGGGCGGAGATGGACATGGAAAAGCCCAAATGGAGAAACGAATAACGAAATTGACTATATCCTGACAAACAGGCCAGACATGGTCACTGACGTAACTGTCATCAACCAAGTCAACATTGGAAGTGACCACAGGATGGTAATGAGCAACATCAAACTAGACGTCAAGGCTGAAAGGAAGAAGTTGGTAAACAAAAGACCACCGAGTGTAGATACCACACAAATCGGAATTCCAACTCGAACTGCGAAATAGATTCGATACACTAGAGGAACTAGACGACATCGACACCATAAGCGAAAACATCACTGCGATGATCAAACTAAATGCAGCAAGTGTAGCCAAAGCAATCAACAGGCATGGAGTGACGAGAATATCGTCACCGACACGAGCACTAATGAAGAAACGACGAGAAATTGTGGATAATGGCGACCGTAAAACAAATAGAGTACGCAGAAATATGCAAGACCATCAAAACGAAAGCGAAGGAGGACATCAGAAAGTACAAACAAGAGATCATACGAGAAACGATTATGTAATCAAAGAGCCTGAAGAAAGCAAGAAGAACGCAGGCACTAGGCCGAGACAGACTGATTACACTTCTAGACAAGCAGGGTAGAGAAATACAAGACCAATATATGATCATGGAACGAATAGAGGATTTCTACACCGAGCTATAGTGAACAGACTACCATAATTCACACCGACCCGAAAGAGGTACCAGAGATAACACCATGGGAAATGGAAAATGCGCTAAGAGAGATGAAGAATGGGAAGACATCAGGCATCGACCATGTGAACATTGAAACATTAAAAGCAGGAGAAGATATCATCTCGAAGACACTGGCTAAGCTGTATACTAAATGTTTATCAGAAAGACGAATATCCACCGTTCGAAGAACGCAAAGATGATGATAATCTTCAAGAAGGGAAATAAGAAAGACTTAAAGAACTACAGACCGATATACCTGTTATAAAACATCTACAAATTACTCACAAAGATACTAACGAATAGACTAGAGAAGACATTAGACGAAAACCAATCATGAGAGCAAGCAGGATTCAGAGGCAGGTACTCAACGACAGACCACATACACATCGTAAACCAACTGAAAGAGGTGTGCCGAGAATATAATATCCCGCTCTACATCGCTTTCGTAGACTACGAGAAGGCTTTCGACTCGGTGCAAACTCAAGCAATACTGACCTCGCTTCAAGAACAGGGGATAGAAGATGTGTACATCGATCTCCTGAAAGACATCTACACCAACAGCTCGGTGACAATCCACCTACACAAAAAGAGCAATAAGATCAACATCAAGAGAGGAGTACAACATGGTGGCACCATATCGCCCAAGATGTTCACGGCAACACTCGAAAGCATATTCCGAAGACTAACATGGGAAACCAGAGGCTTGATGATAGACGGAGAATATCTCAGCCATCTTCGCTTCGCCGACGACCTACTCGTATGCGCTACTACACCGCAAGAACTACAAAACATGCTGCAGGAGCTAGCTGATTAAAGTGAAAAACAAGGTCTCAAGATGAACATCTCGAAGACAAAAGTGATGCTAGAAAATGACATACTAATATATATCAACACAACGCAGATAGAGAACGTTGAAAGCTACGTAGATCTGGGACAGCGATACAGTATCAGAGACAAAAACCAAGACAAGGAGATTCAAAGAAGGATCACTGCCGGCTAGACAGCATTCGCCAAACATCGCGACATCATCAAGGGTAACTTTGGAACTTGCTTGAACAGACAAGTCTTCAACTCATGCGGACTTCCAGCGATGACACACGGCGCGGAAACATGGGCACTCACCATCCAGGCAAAGAACAAGCTAGCAGCCGCACAAACAAACACGGAAAGAATCTGGGTAAGGCAGAAGACAAAGGTCATAGACTTGGTAGAACAAATCAGAAGACAGAAGTTGACCTGGGCAGGGCACATCAGTAGACTACGAGATAACCGATGGACATCGTGAATCACAACCTGGAGACCTTACGAAGGGAAACGATCTAGAGGAAGACCGGCGAGACGGTGGAGAAACGAACTAGACGAGTACTGGAAGGGCACCATTTGGCACAGGGTAGCGCAAGACAGGCAGATTTGGAAACGACATGCTGAGGCCTTTGCCCAACCACGGGATATTACAGCTGCACAACGATGATGATGATGAAAGATAGGGATTCCTTGTCCACCTGCCATCTAGAGTTAATTCTCTGGGTGGCAATCTTGTTAAATCTTGTTAAACTGTTTATTGTCTGCAGACAGCCGCCAACGCACTGTAGGACGTGAAGAACGAGACATGTAAACACGTGATTATCTTTAATGGCATCATCACACATGGATGGTCACATTTTCACGTGACTCGCTACAATGGCGCTTAGCCCCCTATAGATTGATTAATATTAGCTGTACAAGTAAGTTTATTGAGAACATATTTAGTGTGCGTCAGACACTGGTCTCAGACATCCGTGACATCAGAGGAGCGTGTCCAACACAAAAAGAGAACTAGGACTATTAGATAAACTACTAACAGTATCAGAGCATTTTAGTAAAGGCTTATGTAGCAAACGCCGAGTAGTAACTCAGAGTTAAGGTCCGATGTAGTAGTAGGCTAGAACATTGTTTATTTCTTTTGCGGTTCATGGACGACGAGAACGGGAACCTTGCTGTGGTGCAGCACATAGTCGCTGACACTGCCCAGGATGGTGCGTCTCAACGTGCCCAGTCCGCGAGAACCCATGATGACCAGGTCCGCATTGACGTCGTCGATGACGTCAACGATCACGTGACCGGGTTTCAAGCCTCTTTCTATGCGAGTGATGATGTCAGAAGATGGCACCTGCAACGGAACGAAGTCAGTCACTTTTACTTGTTTATTTTTATTATTATAATGGAACAGTTATCAGGCACCTGTGCGAATAGTGACAACATACGAGACAATCTGATGACAAAGAAGCTACATTTTAATTCGTAATTATCATGTTGTTGTGCAACCCCAAACATATGTGTCACAGCATGTAAGAAATAATACGAGGTTCTAAGACTGCACAGTCAAAAACAGGTCATTTAAACTTTATAATGGACTATTTTAGACACTTCTAACTGTTAAACAAGGTGCCAAAAAGCTAAATACAGGGTTCTAGGCAGTTATGATCAATACAGCAGGTCAAAGTTGCGGGGACCCTGTTGTGTATGTGGAGGTTGGAGCACCGGCCTTACTCAAACACAGCTTTATTCCAGGACACAATCTTGAATATTTAATAGCGCTAAAATATTACCACCAAAGATACACGATCCATACGAATACACAGAAGCAAAACACATTTCTATAGACATTGATTGCTGTAAAATGTTCCAAAAATCATACCCCTATTCATTAGTATAATATATAATGTGGGCGGGCAAACATTGTGTAGTACTCCAATAACTGCATGGCAGTTGAACCTCTTTGACCTTCTGTAGGAGGCCGTCTCGTCAGTAGCATGGTGGTACTGTGCAGTGTACGTAAACACGAATGTAGTACAGGTGTTTAAACAGACTTCACTAGGTACTTAAAACGAACCACGTTATTTGTTCTTCCCAACGATGGAGGACCCGTACGACGAATGTTTGATTAGTAGTCTAGTCCAATACACCCGATAACACATTCGCCATTACACAGAGTCATATACACTGCGTGTGCCAATCTTTCTATTACAGTAATCAATTACCGACAGGCGATTGTTTGCCACGTTGGTTCTATTCGTTGAAATTGCCTGCTTCCGGCGAATTTTTTTTCGGGTGTTAACATAAACGTCACAACCCTGTGGGGGTGAGCACCCAATATTTTGGGTGTGGGCTGGAGATATGTGTAGCCCCCATTATTTTGATAAGGGTTGTAATTAGAGGCTGTTCGTGAGCCTCAGAGGGCAGTTGCACCAATTTTTTTACCCGCTTCTTGACCGACTTTCTGGAGAACACAGCGGCCACCAGCGAAAGAAACCATATAAAGACAGACCTCAACATCGTTTTTGAATCACCATGTCATACACAAAATGGACAGGGACAACTACTAAGATACGGCACAATAATCTGACAGGGAAACAAATTGTATGTTGGTGTATTGGGCAAGATAACTACTTGCTTCGTTCGTGTCATGGCGAGGCCGAAGCCGTTTCTTATATGACGTGTTAATCGTTGAACAATATCGGAGGTGTGCGTAACATACAGGGAGACACAGTGGTGAAACTGGCATTGACGTTCTTTGGCTTTGGTTGCATCGTGAGACGTCAATGAGATTGATTGTGCGTGGCTAGTAATTAATTGATTACATTAAAATACCATTTCCCATATCATAACTATGTTTAAGTTAGACATGCACTATCAGCCAGCAGCGGATATGCTTCTCATTCCCGGACTTCTCTGCTCAAATGCACATTTCACGGTATGTATTTGCATAGAATGCTTACGTTGTTCGCGGTGAGAAATGTGACAATCTTGTCTATAAGGGTTTTACTCTGGCTTTCTTCGTCCTTCCATAGAGCCGACAGTGTCGCGGGGGACATCACAGCGTCACCTGTCGACAACACCAACACACTAACATTACACGACGTCGTTATGTTATTAAATGTGCACAACTGTTAACAGTTCTTATGCAACGTGTTGACAATAAACAAATGCACATATAAGCGCACGCATATGCACGGGCACAATACACACGAGAACGCGCGGACACACGTGCACACATGCACACACGCGCATGCACGAACGCACGCACGCACCAGCCCGCGCACAGAGACACACGCACTCATTATCTAGACCCATCAGGTATATATTCTTATTATTTTAATAACGAATAAACGCCTACAATCTCCGCGCATGCATGGACATTGATCATATCGAAGTAACTACATACGAGGGTGAGCACGGTCGGGCAGCTCCACGCAGTGGGATATCACGACTTTGTTGCCAGCTCTATGTATGCTCTGTACGTAATCTGAAACAACGCACAAACACAGTGTATTACAGGGTAGCCTCTTTAGTTTTAAAAAATGTCAAATTGTTCTATCCAATTATATTTCAGGCCGCAAAACCACATCATAAAATGATATTCCCACGCGTGTGTGGATCTGCATGTTATTTATCTCAAAACATTCGCCAGCCAGGTGGACATTTTTCAGCTGTGTTCCATCAGCGTCATATTTTATTTTCCGTTCCCGCAAATATTTCTATATTAATGTGTTTGATTTTAATATTTCTAATCAGCAGCTCCCCACACGTTTGATGAACACTAGTTGCTAAATGCCATCGATCTACATATGAGAGCACTTCGCGTGAATACTATTGCATATAAATATAACATCAATAACAGTTTCTTTAGCCAAGTTTCAGTGATAGCGTCAAAACAGCACATGTGTGCGTGTGTTGTGTGTTATTTAATGTATTATATGTTAAATTGTGATCTACAGTTTACGTCAAAGAACGTAAACCCGTGTAGAGAGTCGTTCACCACTCGATTCGACGATAGGTGATCAGCAAACACTAAGTAAATGAATGGAAGTAACTATCTCTGTGTGTTTTGAAATGCGTCGTCAATTGGAAGATCACAGAGCAGTGATCAAAGGAACCGAACGAATATAGAAAGTTGTATGTTATGTAAACCTCGGCACGTGGGGGAAACACTGGGCGGCAGAAACAAGTTACCGTAGTAATATATATATATATATATATATTATGTGTGTGTGTGTGTGTGTGTGTGTGTGTGTGTGTGTGTGTGTGTGTGTGTGTGTGTGTGTGTGTGTGTGTGTGTGTGTGTGTGTGTGTGTGTGTGTGTGTGTGTGTGTGTGTGTGTGTGTGTGTGTGTGTGTGTGTGTGTGTGTGTGTGTGTGTGTGTGTGTGTACAGTGTATATTGATTAGACATTAGTAGCATTAATAGTAAGCAGAAGGCTGGCATACAATTGACGGCATGATCGCACTGCTTGCTGTCGTCTACAGAGAGAAGCACTACGTTCGTTCGTGTGGCCATGGCTCACTGAAAACAACGATACCATTATTTATGTACACATATATATATATATGGTGTGTGTGTGTGTGCGTGTGTGTGTGTGTGTGTGTGTGTGTGTGTGTGTGTGTGTGTGTGTGTGTGTGTGTGTGTGTGTGTGTGTGTGTGTGTGTGTGTGTGTGTGTGTGTGTGTGTGTGTGTGTGTGTGTGTGTGTGTGTGTGTGTGTGTGTGTGTGTGTGTGTGTGTGTGTGTGTGTGTGTGTGTGTGTGTGTGTGCTCATGCGTGTGTGCATGTTTTACCAGCATATACGTGTATGAGAGTAACCCTGTCCCAATGTTGATACCGACAACATACGACAGAAATCGCCGATTCAGTGGTCGACCCTTCAGTTCCTCTCTAATCTATACCAATGAGCTCAAGGTGAAATCCGTTGTAACACTGATATCGTACCGTTTTGTTTGTCGTAGAGAATATGCCCTATGTGTAAGTTACATAAACGTTAAACTTGAACCTCCAATGACGTTCTTTGACTATGACCGAAGCTAACCCCGTCATGCTAATGCCCAGATCCTATCTATAACTTTATTACCATACTGTGTTTGCCAACTAGGGCAGTAGATATATGACTCTTATACAGGCGCCGGGGTTATGGTGTCGCTGGCCTAAACACATAACTTACGCCCGGGTGCACGCGCTACGGGTCATGGAGATCGAGGTCAGCAGTGTCAGCGTCATCCACGTTTACCACACAGCGTCAGTCTGTGTCGTCGTGAAAGTAATCCCTTTGGATGGAGTATATCGCATACGTTGAGTAACCAGAACAACTACATTCCTGCCACATGCCTGCATATAGACATACATTCCGCTGCGCCGCGTGTTCAAGTACGCAGGTGGCGTCACATACAGACAACATTTCGCCTACCTGTATGGTCGTACCTCCCCTTCCGTCCTGTGTAGTGACAAGTGTAGACCCAAGCGTAGATCGTCGCGTGATCTAATGGCTGCACCCAACTAGCGATGTAACGTAACACCCTTCTGTTGTCACGCGGCGCAACGACAGCGAGGAATCGTAACGACAATTACCGTACTTGCTGTGCCGACGACGCTATGTCAGGTCACTGTGTGGCGACCGGAGGTGTTTCACTTATGACTAAGTCAAGCTATTTCTGGCGCTTTTGAGATAATTTGTACTTGTACAGTTCGTGCCGGGGTCGATTTATACCCCAGACTATTTATAGCTGATACAATTCTCAGATTTCGCACAAACATGATTCGTATTGTAGACAAAGTGAACTCGAACAAGTGTCGACGTTATTTCTGGAGTTAAATAATCGACCCGCGTTGCCATACACTATTCCTCTCAAGTTACCAATTAAATCACTCTAGCAACTGATTTAATCAACTTACGCTCTTATTAGCAATTAACCGAGCTAATTTGCATAATTATTGTATATAGCAATGGCTGAACCTGATTCCCCAAATTCAAAGCATTCGACTCAAATTACCCATTAATACACCACGCACAACTCCTCTTGCCTCTTGACTCTAGTTGCGAAACTCAAACGACTTGGCATGAGGTAAGGATCTACGATACGAATGTTGTTAGTTGTAATCGTCTTGGGTATGATTCGATTGAGATACGAGTCGAGTGGGTGCGGCGTGTTGCGAGGTGACCTTCCTGGAGAGGGTCCGCAACGGTGACATTCTGTTGCGCAGTTAACGACCTTGCGAACGGCGCTGATTTGTGATTGGTTGTTGTGAGAGAGTTGGCCCTAGCCCTACATGCTACAGTCACGGCACCATTCAGCTAGATTTGCCCCGTTACAGTTTTTTTTACAGATACATGTTAATACCACCGCTATTAGTGGCTACACCAAATGTGTGTCATTAAGTAACATATGGGAATAACATTGTTTGTGTGTGTATGTGTGTGTGTGTGTGTGTGTGTGTGTGTGTGTGTGTGTGTGTGTGTGTGTGTGTGTGTGTGTGTGTGTGTGTGTGTGTGTGTGTGTGTGTGTGTGTGTGTGTGTGTGTGTGTGTGTGTGTGTGTGTGTGTGTGTGTGTGTGTGTGTGTGTGTGTGTGTGTGTGTGTGTGTGTGTGTGTGAATGTGTGTGGTGTGCATGTCATATGTGTGGCGCGCGCATATATATGTGTGTGGTGTGTCCGTGTGTGTTATGTTAACGTTTTCCTCCTATATAAGGCTTTCATTTCAGGAGCCAATATTTCAGGGATTTCAGTTATCTACGCCCCAACAGCCGAGCAGTAAAGCCGTTAATTTTATTAGTTCACCGTCGCACCATCTCACCTCTATCATCACACAGTCTCACCTCTTCCGTTACACCATCTCACCTCTATCATCACACAGTCTCACCTCTTCCGTCACACCATCTCACCTCTTAAAGTCCGTCACACCATCTCATCTCTTCCGTCACACCATCTCACCTCTATCATCACACAGTCTCACCTCTTCCGTCGCACCATCTCACCTCTATCATCACACAGTCTCACCTCTTCCGTCACACCATCTCACCTCTTAAAGTCCGTCACACCATATCATCTCTTCCGTCACACCATCTCACCTCTTTTGTCTCACTATCTTACCTCTTCCGTCACACCAGCTCACCTCTTCCGACACACCATCTCACCTCTTCCGTCACACCATCTCACCTCTTCCGTCACAACATCTCACCTCTTACGTCATACCATCTCACCTCTTCCATCACACCATCTCACCTCTTCCGTCACACCATCTCACCTCTTCCGTCACACCATCTCACCTTTTCCGTCACACCATCTCACCTCTTCCGTCATACCAACTCACCTCCTACGTCACACCATCTTACCTCATCTTTAGCTCGGCCCAACTCCCCAGGTAAGATGATTTTCGCCTACAGTTGTAAGTAACAAGTGCTACTTTATAAATACAACACTAAAAGACGAAGATTGGAGATATCTTGGGCAACGATCGTGCATCGCACTGTTAGAAAAGAGAACAGTGCAGAGGTTATTTACTTGTATGTATCGCATGTTGTCCTTCGCGAGTAGATCTACGAATAAAACAAATATAAAGGGTCCTAATTTATGAATGTCTATGAGCATCCAATAAAGACCTTCTTCTCTTCTGCTGGCAAAGAAAGAAGACGATGCGACGTGGCCAAGTCACTGAGCGGTGTCAGTCAGTGGGGCAGACGGTGTGCGACCACGTGTGCCTCCGTCGCATTCACTCAAGGAACGCGGTTGCGTTTAGAGTGATCGCATAACTTCGCAGGTAACCGTGTCACGTCAGTTCAGTCTGGCGGCTAATGGATGTGGTTTTGAAAGCTATTTGGTCGCTCGTATTGGTGGCTGGCGGTTTAATTGCCACACCACATATTGATGGTGGTGGTTTAATTGTCACACCACGTATTGGTGGCTGGCGGTTTAATTGTCACACCACGTATTGATGGGTGGCGGTTTAATTGTCACACCACGTATTGGTGGGTGGCGGTTTAATTGCCACACCACGTTTGATGGGTGGTGGTTTAATTGTCACACCACGTATTGGTGGCTGGCGGTTTAATTGTCACACCACGTATTGGTGGGTGATGGTTTAATTGTCACACCACGTATTGGTGGCTGGCGGTTTAATTGTCACACCACGTATTGATGGGTGGTGGTTTAATTGCCACACCACGTATTGGTGGGTGGCGGTTTAATTGCCACACCACGTATTGATGGGTGGTGGTTTAATTGTCACACCACGTATTGGTGGCTGGCGGTTTAATTGTCACACCACGTATTGATGGGTGGTGGTTTAATTGTCACACCACGTATTGGTGGGTGGTGGTTTAATTGCCACACAACGTACTGGTGGTTGGCGGTTTAATTGCCACACCACGTATTGATGGGTGGTGGTTTAATTGCCACTCTACGTATTGGTGGTTGGTGGTTTAATTGCCACACCACGTATTGGTGGTTGGTGGTTTAATTGCCACACCACGTATTGGTGGCTGGTGGTTTAATTACTACACCACGTATTGGTGGCTGGTGGTTTAATTGACCCACCACGTATTGGTGGTTGGCGTTTAATTACCACACCACGTATTGGTGGTTGGTGGTTTAATTGCCACACCACGTATTGGTGGTTGGTGGCTTAATTGCCACACCACGTATTGGTGGTTGGTGGTGTTTAATTGTCACACCACGTCTTGGTAGCTCGTGGTTTAATTGCCACATCACGTATTGGTGGTTGGTGGTTTAATTGCCACACCACGTATTGGTGAGTGGTAGTTTAATTGCCACACCACGTGTTGGTGAGTGGTGGTTTAATTGCCACACCACTTGTTGGTGAGTGGTGGTTTAATTGCCACACCACGTATTGGTGGTTAGTCGTTTAATTGCCACACCACGTATTGGTGGTTGGTGGTTTAATTGCCACACCACGTATTAGTGAGTGGTGGTTTAATTGCCACACCACGTATTGATGGGTGGTGGGTTAATTGCCACACCACGTATTGGTGAGTGGTGGTTTAATTGCCACACCACATATTGATGGGTGGTGCTTTCAACCAATGCGAAACACTATGACAGGCCGTACGTTTTTCTTTGCGAACTTATATATGAGAGCACCTCTATGCTGTAAAGATAACTAAATGGAATGATACACATGAATACAGAACTCGGCCTGCGTAATGACCATGACAATAATGATGACGATGGTGCCCCCCCCCCCCCCCCCACAACGACAACATGATGCATCTAGCTGCGCGCAGAATCCGACATGGAGCATCTGTGTCGGTCGTTAGTCATTACCGAGGTCAGCGTCCAGTCGCACCGCGTCGCAGTTGCGCATCCACACGTAACGCTCATGTTCCGCTCACCTGTAGACCGTATATAGAGGTACAAGCCCAGGGCCCGTCTTACTGTCGTCGCTGCACCACGCTGTGTCGAATCCGTTCTTGTCTTAGTTCGTTGTAGCAGCTGAACTTGTTATCACATCGGTACTGTTGCATTTCCTTCGGACATCGCTTGAGTGCTCGACCAGCGGTAGGTGAAAGATACGTGTTTCGTGTACTTAAGATGCGCACTGTCGAGAACACAAGAACCGGTAATTTACCTAACGTAATATGCACAGCGTCAACCAGACCAGACTAAACGGGTTCCACGTCTGTTTAAGGGGTGATCTCACAATCAGACGTATACCTTCTGTGTTGGTTCAAACCATCACCCATCCACGCACACCAACACTCGTGTGGGAGTTGCGATGATTTTGAGCGATTCAAAATGGTTTCCAAAACCTCAGCCAATACCTATCTGATTGAACTGACGTGATACGCTTGCCAGGACATCACCCACCACATTGCCAGGACACCACCCACCACATTGCCAGGACACCACCCACCACATTGCCAGGACATCACCCACCACATTGCCAGGACACCACCCACCACATTGCCAGGACACCACCCACCACATTGCCAGGACATCACCCACCACACTGCCATATGCTGATACACGTATCCACAATAGTGTTAATATGCATTAATATATGTTCCACTCGACAAGTGGCGCCACTGTTTCGGCTTATATTTCTCGCAATACGTGGTGACAATCAACCCAGCCCCACGTATATACATAGCGCTACACGTTTTTGGGACTTTGTGAATGCATGCGTGCACCGATAAGTGATGTCTCCCTGGTTACTGGAACATGCAAAAGGACCTGTATAGTCACCATATTTTATGTCGATAAGCGGCGACTTTACGTTGTCCACTCTCAACATGATTCTAGTAATAAGATACGTATCAGCTCTTCGTGTGTTTACACATTGAGCGGCGTTACCGTAATGTTTTAATACATGACATTGTGTTTAATTCTGGAATTCAGTCATATTGTGCCGGTGTAGTTTTATGGGCCGTCTGCGCATGCAGTGTCAGGTGAGATTATTAGTCACTCAGCGACCTCAATGGCTGTCACTGGGGTGTTACTGGGGCCGTCTTTTATAGTGACATGCACAAAGACCGTTGTATGAGTAAAATATTGCTTAAAATCTGGCTCATAAACATACTTGTACAACCAGTTACGCACTCAGGACACAATATACACACGCGCACAAACTCTCACTCACAACCAACAACTATCCATACCGCACAACCATTGTTTCAGGTAGACAATGCTAGACATGACTGAGAACAGCACAAGCGTGGTGGTTTTGTCAGTGGACGACAGCAAACAGAGTCACTACCGCCGTCCACTGTAAGTCTCACTCGCAGTAGAATGCAAGTGATCATTCACTATGTCACGTCCTGACTACAGCTTGCCTGTAACTAAAGAGAGAAGGAGAGAGTGCGAGTGCATGTGTATATGTATGTGTGTGGTGTGTGTGAGAAAAAGAGAGTGTGCGTGCGTGCGGGGTGTGCATGTGTGTGTATGCGCGCGCATGTGAGGGAAAGAGAGGGCCAAGTGTGTGTATGTATGTGTGTGTGAGAGAAAGAGAGAGTGTGCGTGCGTGCGTGCATGTTTGTGCATGTGTGTGCATGTGGTGTGAGAGGAGAGAGAGAGAGAGAGAGAGAGAGAGAGAGAGAGAGAGGAGAGAGAGAGAGAGAGAGAGAGAGAGAGAGAGAGAGAGAGAGAGAGAGAGAGAGAGAGAGGAGAGAGAGAGAGAGAGAGAGAGAGAGAGAGAGAGAGAGAGAGGAGAGAGAGAGAGAGAGAGAGAGAGAGAGAGAGAGAGAGAGAGAGAGAGAGAGAGAGAGAGAGAGAGAGAGAGAGAGAGAGAGAGAGAGAGAGAGAGAGAGAAGAGAGAGAGAGAGAGAGAGAGAGAGAGAGAGAGAGAGAAGAGAGAGAGAGAGAGAGAGAGAGAGAGAGAGAGAGAGAGAGAGAGAGAGAGAGAGAGAGAGAGAGAGTGTGTGTGTGTGTTGTGTGTGTCGTCATCGTCGTCACAGGTGTGTTGTCTTCTTCATACACCTGGTGTCTTCGTCTGTTCTATTTTATCCATCGTCATGTGCGCAGTGCCCGTTGAGTTACTTGGTGCCTGTGTTGTTGCAGACTACTTACACAGTATGCACCGAGCCGGCAACACCATCGTCATTTCCCATTGCGTCGAGCTGCCGGAGCATGTCCATCATAGTACGTAGTCGCGGTAACCACAGTCGGCTAATGTCGCCACGACTAGGTGTCGCCCATACCACACATACCACTATGTTTGACAAAAACACAAGTAAACATTATGACAAATTGTTGTTATTCAAAAATCGTCTTTAAGGTATAAAAACAAATTGAGTAGGTGCTAGCAAATGTGCTGTAAAGCAACACAGTTACCCGTGGCCCCTGTGTAACGGAGAACAAGGAGGAAGATCCATAGGTCTACTTATATGGCATTGGTTAAGTAATTGACTGAATGCGTTGTGTGGACCGACCAGCGTACATCGGCCGACTCTGCATGGCGTCGCATCATGATTGGCACTTTCTTCACACATTTCACAGTTTTGTTTCTGCGATCCACTTTTCGAATCGGTTCAATAATTGTAGTACCGGTGAAATAAAAACGAGACTTGAGTTTTGTCGATCGAGTTGCAAACCAGCGTAGGCCTACATTTTACAACTAATCAGCTTTTAGACGACTACAAAACACGTTCAGCAGCGTACAAGGTGTACACTGCCGGAAGTGTTTTGCTAGCATACTGTATTAACGTCACAATGCTAATTCTGACCAATGCCAATGACCGTTGTGTAGCAAACATTGGCTGGAGTACGCGGACACATTCAGAGATTCACGAATTGGCCTTGTAGAGCGTCATATAATTTGAAGTCGAATTCTAGGGTAAGACAACAACTTAATAATAAATAAATAATTATTTAAGTACGATCATTTGTTAAAAATAACGGTTCCCGTATCCACTCATCTTTAACAGACTATGACGTCATCACATTGGCCGACATCAGGTCATTATGATCTGACCATGGGAGTTCTTTTTGTTATTAATTATACCCATTTTGTAAGCCATTACTGTTAATTTATAAAAGTGCTATCATGTTACGTCACACGTCTGCTGAAAAAGGAGAGAGCTTCCTACTACCCCTCCTGGTACAAAGGCCCTTTTATGGCTGTTTTTTTATGCAAAAAGAATTAGGTTGAAGGTTAGGGTTAGGTTGAAGGTACTTTTGACCAGATTGACATCGGGTGTTTACAGGCATTTGTACGTGGAAGTGTAGCAGGCAGTTTTGTCCGCTGAAAAAGCGTCCTGTTAGCGTGTCAATGTGCCGCCAGGTGACGCTCTGGTGACCCCTGCGACCATGTTGGAGGCGTGGAGAGCGGAGGAGAGCAACAGTAAGGTCCTGGAGAACAAGATAGTGTCACTGCTCATGGAGAACGGGGTAAGTATTCGCCGTACAGACACGTATCTCGAATCTGTGGATCATAAGAGACAGTGGTCAGTATATTGTATGGACGAGACACTTGCCCATGCATAGGAGAGAGTGCCTATAACACACACCTCTAACAATGATGCATTGTACAATCCAACATGTCATGCTAAAAACCACGTAAACTAAACAGGCTACTTCGTGTTTAACTGGTTGTTTCACTTTTTGTTTCTTCATATAATTATGTTGTATTAATTCTGTCGTCCCATAACACACCCCAACAAAACAACATTTTTGATTTCTATGCTGCCTGTTCTTGGTTCACTAGTAGGGCAAGGGTATGGTGTGCCTTTGAGAACAAGCGCATTTTTGGTTTACAAAGTCCTTTATAGGCTTTAACAAATCATGTCAATGAAAAAGTGTCGTAAAATCATATTATTGTTGCTCAGATTGCCCCGCTATAGCTTGGGTTATCCCCTTGCAGTCTTTCTCTACAAAGTGAGGGATCTTCAATCTTTTACATCGAGCTGTCATATTTGACAATTATACGTCGTTGACGCCCGCGTGACGCAGGAAAAAATAAAAGGGAACAGAAATGAAAAAAGGGGGAGGGGCAACCAATGTTCAGGTATCCTGACCAGACGAATTCGGCAACCTTAGCGGCCACCGAGGATATTCTCGGTCCAAAATAGCTCTAGCCCATCAACTACCCTACCTTTGTTGCCCCACACTGGCTATATAATTCAAAGTGTGTGAGAGGCGAGCTCCCTCTTGAAGGACACCAAGGCGGGAGACTCTGCTACACTGGATGGGAGGGAGTTCCAGATAGGAATGGTACGGGGAAAGAAACTGTATTTAAAAGTGTTGGTTCTCGTAGATATGGAATCTATGACGTACTGACCAAAGACCGTATATCAATATAAGACGGTGCAGCGCGCGCTATCTACATTGTTCGAGGAAAGTACGTAAGCAGCAAAGACCGTCCCGCAGGCGCATGCGCTTACCTCCCGAATGGCGGACAAAAACCTTCATTGTAGACTGCCATTTTCTCGCTCAGTGACGCCTCCTGTCCAGATAGACGCTCCTTGGTACTGACTACGTAATATTTTTGGAATTTCCAGGAACGTCTTGGCGTCTTGGGAACAGTGTGCGCTAAGGCCGGGATACATTGACATTTTTCACCCGACCAGTCAATATAATACCAGACCACATCAGACTGCAATGTATCCACTACACTGACCGTTACCAACAGCGCTATACTGGAAGCCTGTGCGACGTAATAATCACGTAAACTTGAAACTTTCGAATACATCAGACGGACGTCGCCTAGCCCAGCCCCAACTACAACCGACGTAGTGACAAACTTTCAAGTTTACGTGATTATGACGTCACGACGGCTTCCAGTATAGCGCAGTCAGTCTTGGTCGGTGTATTGGATGCACTGTACTCTGAGAGAGTCTGGTCTGGTGTGGTGTGGTGTGGTTTGGTTTGGTTTGGTTTGGTTTGGCCTGGTCTGGTCTGATATGGCCTGATCAGGCGTAAAGTGCCAGTGAATCCCGGCCTTCATAGGCACTTTCCCGTACAATAAAATTAATGTAAGTAAATACGCCATATTCAGCAGAATATCAGTCATTAGACATTACGTCGACTTTGTTCCAGATACCTTTGTCCGACATTAATACCCGTATAGAACGGGGCTTGAAACCCGGACGCGTCATCGTTGACATCATGGAAGACGTCAACGCTCAGCTGGTCGTCATGGGTTCTCGCGGACTGGGCACGTTGAGACGCACCATCCTGGGCAGCGTCAGTGACTACGTGCTGCACCACAGCAAGGTTCCCATTCTCGTCGTTCACGATCCGGCCAAATAAACAGCGTCTACTTCGTCGAATGTCGCAAAATCGAACTCTGAATTAATGCTTTGAGTGCTTGTGATAACTTAATAAGCCGTCTGTTCCTGCAGAATTGGCGGCTGTAGACTATATATACGTACCAAAAAATTACATTTGATTGATAAGTGTATATATATATATATGCTACTATTTGGATTTATGAATATTTCATATTTTTTAATAGCGTCGAGACAGACACTGGAGGGGGTGGCATGGGTCTCAACAGCCCAGCTCCCACCTGCTTTGTGATCCACCTCCCACCATTCTGAGTGTCAAGCTCCCTACACCCACCAAACTGGGACGTCCCACCAATTTTAGGAAAGATCCCTCCTCCCGTTTCCCTTGTCCAGCCTTCCCCTTCGCCCTACAGTTTGTTGTTACCCATGTGGTTGACAACTAACCAATCAATGAACACTATCCGTAGGTCACATGATAAAGAAGTGTTATGTTTTGAAGTATTATTATTATTGTAATATTTTGTTTACTACTAATGTGTCCTAGTTAGTTAGTTATAGGCCTACTCGCACCAATAGATCGCTGGCGATGCTTTGGATTAGACAGAAAATGAGTTCGTGGTTGTTAATCAATGGTGTGTTTGCTTCTGCTTAAAAATAAAATAATTTGATACGTAAATGTTTTCTTAGGCCATTGTTTGTTTGCAGGGAAATTTCAATCGGTCGGTTAAAAATAACTATCAGAACTGCCCATCGTGCGGTGACGTGAGTTATGCAGAGACGAGGATGATCGTTTCCCGGAGAACTCTTCAATTGTATTTGTTACGACGTATATATTTAATAATTAGTTCGCGTTAATGTGAACAATCTTATAATACCACACCACGTAGACCTCGGAACAATCGCATAACCCACGCGTAACTTTAACGACAATCGATTTGCGCAAAACTTTTACAGATTAACCTGCTAATGTTCGAAAGAAAAATAACGCCTTTATTTGTTATTTTTCGAAATTCGCCGCTGGGAAAGGGTTCTTATCAGTTGTAGGGTTCTTACCAGTTGTAGGGTGGTATTGTTATATTTAGGCCTATGATGACATTAAATTCCGCCGTTGTAACTTCAGATAGACTTTTTAAATGTTGTGGCCCAATATCCCCATTCCACACGGTACCCGGGTGAAATTTTAAAATCTACGAACCATCCTAATATAAAGGGTCCGCTAGCCTGTCCACAAAATTGCATCCTTATATATATATATATTTAAATTTCACCCGGGGACCGTGGGGAATGGAGATCTTGGGCCTCAACATTTAAAAAGTCTACATCTGAAGTTACAACTGCGGAATTTAATGTCATCATAGGCCTAACGATATAACAATACCACCGATAGACAAATAATTATTATGTGTTTTATATATATATAGATATATATATAACACATAATCATTATTTGTCTATCGGTGGTGTTGTTATCTTTAGGCATATGATGACATTAAATTCCGCAGTTGTATATACATATACACACACACACACACACACACACACACACACACACACACACACACACACACACACACACACACACACACACACACACACACACACACACACACACACACACACACACACACACACACACACACACACACACACACACACACACACACACACACACACACACACACACACACACACACACACACATATATATATATATAAAACACATATATATGTGTGTGCATGTGATGATTGGAAGGACATACGGACAAACAAACAAACAGAGTGTTGTGTAGTTAGTAAAACATTTTAGATTCATGGCGTCAAGTTGCACCACGGAAAGTGCCATTGAAGTGAAACTGAGAATTCTGCTGTTGAAGTTTGGCATTGACAAGGCAATGAATAGAAGAGAAGCAATAGTAAGGGTTGGAATCGCAAGATTATAAAGGTAAGTATACTTTTACAGGATTTAAAGCAAAACAGAGTTACCTATCTGCAGCTACATATCTACGTCAGACAAGGGTGTATCCAAACACATGCAGTCACAATAGTCTTGCAAAGGCGTCGGAACTTAGTGAATATGGGGGGGGGGGGTGAGACTCATAAAACACCTCCAACTGAACCAGAGTAGCAATCTTCTTGTGGCCGGGGTGCTGTTGGAGGTCTCAAGGCGGGAGTGGCAGTTGGAGGTGTTTCGAAAAACGCACCCCTCTCCCTGTTGTGGGTCCTAGGTAGACACGGGGAGGGATCCAGAGAGGGTATAGTTTAGTGGGGCACAAAACCTCAAATTGCAGCCCATTGAAGCTTGCCAAAAATCATCCACTGGCACCGGAACGAAATGAATACTGGGTGGGGTGAGCCATTAAACTTTCACATATATAGGGCCTACATCAGGATTATTCCCCGCTTGCAATACGCATTAGGTCACTGAAGTACCAATGAAACTTGTGCAGTAGCCATCATTGACCAAATCATGTCTGCTCGCTGGGTTTCTGGAATATTCTGTCCAGAAAAAATATGCTCGGGTATCTTTGTGGACCCTGGCCTTCATGGGCCCTGGCCTTCGTGACCCCAGGCCTTCGTGGGCTCTGGCCTTCGTGAACCCTGGCCTTCGTGAACCCTGGCCTTCGTGGGCCCTGGCCTTCGTGAGCCCTGGCCTTCGTGGGCTCTGGCCTTCGTGAACCCTGGCCTTCGTGGGCCCTGGCCTTCGTGAGCCCTGGCCTTCGTGGGCCCTAGGGACGTGCCTCTTGTGCCTATTTGTTAATCCCTCGCTGAATACATGATAGAATCAACTCTTCTTATATTCAAGGACCACCACGACCGTAGCAACGCAGCGGATCATTACCACGACCGCAAGAGTGCCACGATCGACGACGGATCGCCACGGCCGCATGCAGGGAGCGACGGGAGCGCAGTGGTGCAGTGGCTATATAGTTTGGACCGAGAGAACCCGGGTTTGAATCGTGCTGCAGTGTCGAACCTTGGAGCAACTTCGTTCACTCTACGTTGCCCTAATTCACTCAGCTGTATGAATAAGTACCTGGCTATAGACAGTGGTGGGTGTTTGTGTATGAATAGTCTTCGCGCATTAATTGCAGCATAGATGGATGCTTCCCAGAGAAGTGAGATAGGGTTCGATTGAACAGGTCTGCCGTAAAGTGTAAAGCGCCTTGGGCAGTCCTGAGGACTGGATACTGCGCTATATAAAAACTTACATTTATTTTACTTTACCATCACGGGCCATCACGACTGCAGGAACGCCACCGACAACCATGAACGAGGACATTCTACGATCGATGGCGATGATGCAGTTCACATCCATCGTAATATATGTGAAAGAGATATGCGAACAGAAAAGAAACGTCTAGCTCGATCATGAAAGTGGTAGCAACGCCAAAGACGACAACAAAGCTGTAATATGACGCCACTTCCGATATAATGACGTCATTTAACCGTCCCGGAAGTAATCCCCATCGTGATTTCCTCTGCTCTTAATTTGGGATCAACTGGATACCGTGTATTTACCTCGGAAAATGTTCGAAGTGCTCAACAAATCAACAACAGGTGCTCCAATGCCACGTGATGCAGTAACACACACATATATATATATATATATAATTGGTGCAGTTTCAGCGAACAATTATTGAATTGTAGCGAGAAATAAAAACTACTGATCAATCTTTGATGCGTTGTTAACTTTGACGGCCGAATATACGTCAACAAATCAGATACAGATTCAGGGGGCAAGTGCCCCTCCCCCCTTCGGAGATCCACGACGATGTCCATCACGTTCAGATGGCTTGTTTTTTCTGTTGTCATTAATATATCTAGCTCGATGCATGCAAGTATAGTAACGGGTGGACTTAATTTACAAGACTTAAATATCACAATGCACTTACTATATGCTACGATACAGAGGGTGGCGGCTGGAATTGTCAGTAGAATGTGCAAAACATAATTAATAATGCAATGTTAATTTTTTTTTAAGGCAAATTACAGCTACTTCAAACGCAAGCCGCTGTTCGGACAATATACGCAACACATATATATCTTTAATTGCAAACGAGCCTGGTGAATTAAGTCATCTTTTACTAGATATAATTATCACAATATAACGTGGAATATATATTTTATGGCAAGGCTGACAGGTATGCGAAATATAATTTGACGCTTATGATGCCGATCAGTCGCGATCACGTGCAAAAACAATGTTGCTCACGAGACACTTGGACACACATATGTCAGGGTGGGTACCCTTCTGATTATAGCATGGTTCCGAAAGGACGACGCAAGTATGCTTCTGGAGGGGCTTATCAATGAAGATGATTGCGGCTTCTTGTTTTGCCTGGTTCGCGGTGATAGTTTTTATGCTGATTTTAAGGCTAGCATGTTTAGCTGCATGTGCAAGTTTTAAGCAGATGTTGAATGATTTACAGCTATTGGTTGACGGTCGACAGCGACATATAGAGATACGTGGGCAGACAATTAACCTCAAGAGATAGATCATAGCGAACATTATAAATTCAGCTGCGAAACAAGCCTGTTAGAATAGTATCTTAGCCAGTTAATTGGGTTCAATTTAATTTGTGCCTACGCCTACTCCAAATAGGGATGATTTTGGCAAAAATATATGGTTTCAACTAATTAGCAAGGGTAATTTCTTGATAGTAGACACTTTTGCGAAGTAAAAATTTGAAAAACCATTACCAAAACCGCAATTTTTTTTAGAACTGAGGGGAGAGTTTGTTATCAATAAACCACAACACTGTAGTGTACACAACAAAATGTACCTAAAAACAACGATCGATATGACCATAAGGCCCTATATCAATTGAGCTTTTTCTTGCGGTTTGATTCAAATTACTTATATCTATTTATATCCAAACGTAGGTAAAATTCTACGAATGACGACCTTTGCGAATTACATGAATACCCAATGCGTTACTAATTATAATTGTTGTGACTTCTAGAAAACGAGTTTACGTGTGACAGCGCATGATATTGACTGCTCCGGTAGATGGCGTCGGCACTGCAAACGTCAAATGGCTGTGAAATGGAACAGTAGACTGCGATTATTTGACATGTAAATGCGTACTTTGTAGTTTTAACGGTATGTATTCTCTATAGAAAATCATGCATGAACAATCTTCGAGATGCAATACTTTTTGTATTACATGAAGTCAGAAAATCGCGGGTAAGCGATCAAACATAGCGATCTCCCCCATTTTGTCTTGTATTATCGCTCACAGCTGATTTTTGCCTTGTGCTTAAACATTTTTGTTTGACAGCTGATTATGCAATTTGGCACATGCAGAATCACCAATATAAGCAGTATTAGGGTTTGCTCGAGAATTATGTACGAGAGGTATTAAAGAGAAAAAAGACTATAAGCCAATTAATACGAAATGTTATTAATACATAGTCAAGTTTTTATTTTAGTTTAATAGACGTCCAAGCTCCTTTCTAGTCCTGACCCCGTCTACCTCAGGTCAAGGTAGTGAGTGTTCCTCATTTGTCAGCATTGGATTTAATCCAAGTTCTGTCACCTGTAGTGAATGGACTTGGATACTGTCACATGCAACACTGTTTCTGTTTGCAATACTGGCAGTGGCACAACATCCTGAAGGACGGCTTCGGCCAGTGAACGGACACTTGGTCAACTAAGACACACATATTCTACTCACATTTTACACAATTAAGTTGCAGTATTTCCTGTTTTAGTGCGGCGTGCCAGGCGTGGCTGCCCAATCACAGCCATGTTGAAACAGTCAACAAAACCAGAAGAGAAGAGCAAGATGGATAAGCTGAAGAACTTCCTCGGCATAGGTGGCAGCAGTAGTAGTGCAAAGGCGTCGAGTGCAAACATGGGCGGGGCCAGGATGTCCAGCAAACACTTCATATTCACTACAGAAATGATCCAGGTAAGCAGCGTTCATGATAATGGTAAATTGATCTCCTAATGAAATCACAGCCATGAGAATTGTAAAATCTCTGTATGTTTTGCTGGACAGTGCAGTTGTATGTCGGTATGCATTAAATTAGGCAGTACAGTGCATTGATTGTAATTTAGGTGTTGTATTCTTACAGGAAATAGGCCCAAATAGTCCAGCTAACCATCGCAGACAGAAGATACGTGAGCTGTGTGACATAGTACAGACAAAGCGACTTGAGGATGTAAGTATATCAACTCACCACAAACATGATTCCAATGTTTCATTCAGTTGAGTAGCAAAAGTGCTGATCCTCCACCCAAATGCAGAAGACAGTTTCCTGAAGTATTTGCACCTGATGTTTCTTATGGTGTAAATTGGAGCTGTTTTTCAGATTATTACTTGTTGTATCTTCGATTTTTGCAAGTGTAGTAGTTATGTAAAACGCCCCAAACTAATCTAATTTAATTATGTAACTTGAAACAATCACAGAAATCATGTAACATCGTGAAAAATTTATTATCGTCCATCTGGTGCAGACCCTTAACTGGTAAAAACCCTTAATGAGAGTCGAGTTTTTAAAAAATGATACATTATTTTTCTAAAGTGAGGTTGTAGGTAAAATGAACTGAAACAATGTGTAGTGAGTGAACTTACCCAATCTTAAAAATATCAGCAAGTTGTTTCAAACCCTGGTCCTCTGATGTTCTAAACACTGTGCTACTCTGCTCATCTGGCTGTCTCTCACTACATTCCTCGTCTTTCTGTTTATCTCACTCCCCTTCAATCTCTCTCACTATATCTCCATCTGTCTCTCTCTCGGGCGTCAAGCTGAGGTCGCGCAGTGACATCAAGACTTTGAGAGAGCTGGCGGAAGACCGCACGGGATGGAGTAAACTTTGGGAGGACTGATTGCAACATTAAGATGTCCCCCAGACTATTTCTGTCACAGGAACAGTACATCATCATGTGTGCTTGCTGTTGCAGAATGCGCTACAGGTTCTCTGGAGGAGTGTGGCAGATCTGCTCAAGCCACAAGTGACCACCGAAGACAGACATCTCACTCTCACCTTCCTCCAGTATGTCGTCAGTGGACAGGTGAGTGACCAGTGGACAGTGGTCAGATGAATGACCATTGGTAGGCACATGAGTGACCAGTGGACAGGTGAGTAACCACTGGACAGGTGAATGACCAGTGGACAAGTGAATGGGCAGTGGTAAATGGACAGATGAGTGACCAGTGGTCAATGGACAGATGAGTGACCAGTAGTCAATCGACAGGTGAATGGACACTGGACATGTGAGTGACTAGTGGACAGATGTGTGACCAGTGGACAGGTGAGTGACCAGTGGTCAAGTGAGTGACAAGTGAACAGGTGAGTGACTACTGGACAAGTGAGTGACCGATGGACAGTGTAGAGGCTTCATATATCATGATTAGGTTCAGTCTTATAAGGTAATGTTTGTGATATAACAGATTTCTCTTTTCTCATGCTTTTGTTTCTTTCTGTTTCCTTTCCGCACACAACATTTTAAGACATGGCCAGTGGTGTTGTCTCGTATTGGACATGTCCCTTTCTTGGGTTTTGTTGGTAAATTACACTGGGTGACTGCTCAATGAAGGGGTGTCAAGCCCTGTCATGCATTGTGAGTCTGTAGAGTACCTGGGATATTACACTGATTACATGATTACTTGTTTCCATAAAGGACAGGGAGTTTCATTCCATTGTCTGTGTGTGTGGGGCCAGAAAGCAGCAGTATGTGCTTTTGTTCATGAGAATGGTTGTGTGAATGTGTTCTTGTTCCCTCTAGTGCTCAGTGGGTACTGCTTTGTCACTAGGTTGATATCAATGTCCAGGTCTATGTTTCCATTGATTCCGTTGGTCAAAAGTTTGTGTCGGGCTTGTTTTTGTCTGCTTTGGAGTGATGGCCATCCACGATTTTCTGTCATCTTTGTCACATTTTCCTGCCAAATGTAGCAGTTTGTGACACATCTGGCAGCTCTTTTTTGAACAGCTCTAACTGTCAACGAATGTGCTTTTTGTGTCAATAATAAACTTCTTGTTGTTGAGGGCATACATTGACTGATTGAGTAAGATTATCTGCACAATACTTATCTGGTTGTTACTTAAAGTTTATCTGTTGTTAGTGTTTTCTGTCATTTTCTTTTCTAGTATGCTCATCTTGGAATAATGAGAGTGCACCTCTTTGAAACCATCAAAGCCCACACGGTACCTGAGGACTTATCACACAGGTTAGTGACCCTTAAAATCATGTTTGGAGAGAGACAATATTTGTGTAATTTATTTATCATCATGTGTCTTTTGGGATCATATCAAAACACAATACTTCAGGCACCAACTTTGAGTTACTTTTACGTGAGAGTAACTTTGACGACACATCCACCAAGTGGCTTTTCAGTCGTCAAAACATATAACTATGATTGAGAAATGAATAATGTTTTAAGAAAACTAAACCATTGTACAATGCTAAAGAACACTGCTACAAACCTGTTTCCGTTTAAAAAACCAAATGTGTTCAGTATCAGACATCAGTGTTTTGAGATGTCTGTAGCTGAGAATGTTGTACAAGTGGTTAAGCTTGTGTCATCTATAAATCACATATTGTTTGTTGTCCAAATGTTGCGTTAGTGATTATTTTCTCATGGTGCTACTATATTGTATATGTTTTATTTTCCAAAGACTGGAGCTGTTTAGACTTCTGTGTAATGATGGCAAGGACTTGGAATACATCGAAGAAGAAACAGGTCAGTATTATGAAATACTTGAATCTTATGTTCATTTTAAACCTCGAGAAACTGGTGTTTAAATATTTCATCCAAATCTTTGGTTCGTAATCAGTGGACTGACTTCACTGTGGGTGTCTTCTAGGGAAAGATTTTGGGAACTCCTGGCTGACATCTCGGTTCACGGAAGGTTTTCTTCTATAGATGTTTAACCTTAGACGTGTAACAGTGACATATTGTCAATGAAGACCGAAAAATTCACTTGAGTTATTCAAAGGCAGAACCTCCATTTCTTCAGGTCCCTTCCTGCTGGAGTGGATGCCGACTATTCTGGGGTCTAGCGAGATCAAGGTCTTCCTGGCTCTGCTCATCAACGTCTTCAAATACAATGCAGCATACATCTATAGATGTTTAACCTTAGACGTGTAACAGTGACATATTGTCAATGAAGACCGAAAAATTCACTTGAGTTATTCAAAGGCAGAACCTCCATTTCTTCAGGTCCCTTCCTGCTGGAGTGGATGCCGACTATTCTGGGGTCTAGCGAGATCAAGGTCTTCCTGGCTCTGCTCATCAACGTCTTCAAATACAATGCAGCATACATCATAGACGAGGAGACAATCGCAGGACTCGTTCTGTAAGTTCCACACTAACTGATTATTCAGGTTATTATTGCATTAATTAATTATTCGGCTTGATGAAATGAAGATGGTTCATGTTTGCATTGTATAAACACAATTAGTATGTGGCAGTGACTTTTTAAAGATGTGGACGTGTATTGTTTATTCAGTTATTAACGTGATAAAGGTGAAGTCAGTGTGCTTCATCAGCATGCTACTAGGACATACACAAATGTATTTATCCCTAGAGTCAATCACGAATTCTCCAAAAGAAACATCAGGTTCAGCAGAGCAAAGATATGCAATAATTCTCCCGATATCATTATTAATAAAATATTCACCCACAGTATGGATTTGCCACCTATACTAAAAGTACATTATTGAAAGATATCAAAATGCTTGTACTATTAATAACTTTTATATATATATGGAAGGTAATTAACTTGTTATTAGTTAACTATATCTTGGCAGATTTAATTGTCTTTAAAATCAATTTATTGTAATGTCTATTGATGCATTTAGTGATTTTGTTCTCATTATATGTGTATATGTGCACATGTCATCTACTGCATTGATTATAATCTTTACTATGGCATTCTCATGTATTATTACCTAAATTACTTTGTGTGAATATATTATTATTATTATATAATTAGTATTTAAGGTGGCTCTCGTGGTAGCGGCAATTAAATGCCTTAACCCTTTAGACCTTAGAGTGTTTCTGTGTAAAGCTCCTGGTTCCTCAGAGAATTAGGTCACATTCCGATAATTGTTGGGGGTGTCCGTTTTTGTGGCGTAGATCTTTTATTATTGAATTTCCATAATTGCAAGTTATAACTATTTTTAAGGACTTAAAGTGCTCTTCACATTGGGTGTAAATATGCTTTTGTAGGAATACAAAGAGTTGTCCATATCTCGTTAGGCGGCCAGTATTGCGATATTTCACTACAACATGTCATATTATGAGCCATAACATTTTTATGCTTCATTTCTTACTGCTACAAGTTGTGTTTATTTGAAAGATAATTTAATTATTTATATTTTGGTATAACAATTGCTATTATATCTAAAATATATGTTGCACATGCTGGAATTCAATGGAACCATACTTTACAAATTTGCAAAACTGAAATTAAATATGGGGTATATCACTATACAGAGTCTACCTTCAATGCACACCATGTTGCAGTGCTGTAGTTTATATGATAGTAACATGTAAATAAAAAACAATATATTGGTACAACATATGTTATTGTATCACAAATATTTTGCCCAAATAATATGTGGTAAAACAAAACCCTGGCGGACCATAATTTCTACACCGAACATAATGATTGACTGCCGTGTAACTTTTTTATTATCAAAATTATACTGCTATAACTTTATTTTATTGTAAAGAGCAGGTAAATGCCTACACAGTGATACCTGTATTGTTAAATTATGATGGCTAGAATTACATATACTTCATTATTGTGGGACTGGGGGTGCCAGGCACAGCTGTCAAGTTTCAATGCTACCACCTCGCCCCCCCCCCCCCCCGGGAAGCCTCTGTCAAAACAAAAAGTGACCATACAACAGAACAGTCCCGCAAGTTACAACACTTACAAATCCCGAAATAATACAACTACAACATCGTCGTGCAATGTCCTAATCGAAATATAATAGCGCATTGACTTCGTGCAAGAATAAGGGACACAGAGTGCGGGACTCGTCTCGTAGCGTGTTTACAAAATGGGCGTGACCGACCAGCTTCCCTGACAACAACAACGATCGTCGAGCCGAGAAGTATCAAACAGTCACATATAATTACATGAACATCGATGTCTGAATCACTTTCTTTGATATCACTGTCATCGCAGACACGTTGACAAACTTCTTCTGCAGTCAAATGATTAGGACCAGCAGACGCCATTTTGTTCTCTCAAAAACTGGAGCATTCGAAAAATGCATGAAACTCCGATAAGTCGAATAGCAACATACACCAGAAATACCCACAATGCATTGCCAATATGTTAACGAAACACGTTGAATGTGTTTCAAAAGTATCCTCCAGAGTGCGCCTCTGGAATAGATGAAACTATGATGCTAATCTTTTCGGGCGGGTTTGACCGACTTGAGGGGTCGAACCTTGGGCGGGTTTGGCCGACTTGAGGTCTAATGGGTTAATTAATGGGAGTCTCCTGACCTATTGTATACACTCAATTATAATATGTACTTGTAATTATTAGTCTAATAAATTTAATTCATTCATTCATACTTGTAATGCAAAAATGCTCTTTGTTATTTTATATAGATAATTTAGAAAGGTATTCAACTTTGTGTTGTTACCAAGTAGTATCATGAGAAGAGCTTATGATCTCATGTTCAAATTAGTTGCTATACTTGCATAGAATTGTTATCTGTCTTAATTTTTTAGGAATATCTGTCTTGTGCCGATTGGACCAGGGCCGGATAAAGAGGTCAAGGTAGGGTCATCTCTACCGCAATAACACATACATAACTGTAGGTGCTTACCTTTTATCTCATTCACTCAGTTCCCGTAAACATGATCCCTGTTGAGTGCAGACAAGAATCTAATTGCTTAATAAACCACTATGCGTATATCTGTTGTTGTGACTTGGTAGGTTAACCTTATGGCAGTACATTGTTTACTGGTACTTTCATGCTGTTTTGAATGCAATATACCATTGGATATCATTGTGTGCTACAGCTGTCTGTTTCTGTGTTCACAGATGTCTGTTTCTGTGTTCACAGGTGTGTCTCAAGGCCCTGTATACCATCGTGTGCTACAGCTGCCTGTTTCTGTGTTCACAGCTGCCTGTTTCTGTGTTCACAGCTGTCTGTTTCTATGTTCACAGCTGACTGTTTCTGTGTTCACAGCTGTCTGTTTCTATGTTCACAGCTGTCTGTTTCTGTGTTCACAGCTGTCTGTTTCTGTGTTCACAGTTGTAGGTTTCTGTGTTCACAGCTGGCAGTTTCTGTGTTCACATCTGTCGGTTTCTGTGTTCACAGCTGTCGGTTTCTGTGTTCACAGCTGTTGGTTTCTGTGTTCACAGCTGTGTCTCAAGGCCCTGGACACCATTGTGTGCTACAGCTACCTGCCGTCAGCCTCTCTGTGTCACTTCATCGTCTACATGTGTCAGGTGGTCAGCATCGAGACGTTCTGTCAGGACGCCTGGCAGGTAACACACACAGATCACACAGTTACAAACTTATCTGCTAAACCAACACATGATGGTGGAAAACAAACTTCAAGAGATACTGTCAATTGAGGGATGGTGGTTTGATTCCACCTGTTGCATTTCAAAACTTGGATAGTTTTGTTCATCTCACTTTATCTGTGTCTTTTGGAAGAGACACCAAAACTCATTGGTTCATTCTATTTGGTGTCTGTGCTAAATGAAATAAAAGATCACCACCCTATGTCTTGATTAAACATGCAGTTTTTGTATGGTTTGTTTGTATGATACATTGTGCATTAATTATAAGTATTCTACCCTCATCTGTTCAATAATATGGGGGGGGGGAATTATGTGCTTGTTTCTCATTTTGTTTACCATCTTGCGAATTACAGATTTTGTTAGTGGTCCATCTAAAACTTGTAGTTAGAAGTTAGTTACTAGGAGTTATTCTTCAGCAATGGATCTTTGGAATTATGTCTATTTATTCGTAGTTTGATAACACAGTGAATATGCTGCATTTGATACTTGCACTGACAGTGATTTCTGATTTCAGTTAATGCGGAAGTTACTCGGAACACACTTGGGTCACAGTGCCATCTATCGGATGTGTTGTATACTTCAGGACGAGTACGTAACATTCCTGTCAAATAAGAGACAATTACTTAAATACACAGCATGTTAGGCATGCACATCAGAGGTGGCTCTCAATGTTAGGCACACATGTCAGAGGTGGCACTCAATGTTAGGCACACACGTCAGAGGTGGCACTCAATGTTAGGCACACTCATCAGAGGTGGCACTCAATGTTAGGCACACTCATCAGAGGTGGCACTCAATGTTAGGCACACTCATCAGAGGTGGCAATCAATGTTAGGCACACTCATCAGAGGTGGCACTCAATGTTAGGCACACTCATCAAAGGTGGCACTC
Organism: Escarpia spicata; assembly: GCA_963995525.1. Classification (NCBI taxonomy): domain Eukaryota; kingdom Metazoa; phylum Annelida; class Polychaeta; order Sabellida; family Siboglinidae; genus Escarpia; species Escarpia spicata. Next base: position 61,782,102 of record OZ023210.1, read on the forward strand.
AATGTTCGGTGTCTATAAAGGCTGCAAGCGAAAGGCAACACCTTTGACAGTAGCACAAGCGACACTAGTTGTGTCATGAATGACACTAATTGTGTCATGCCTGATCTCTGCAGCTTAATCGTATGAAGTTTCTTAGCAGCTGATCTACAGTTTTGGATGTGTAAATAAGAAAATATGTTGTTTTTATCTGTAAGATCTTAACTAAAATGTAAACTGATAATTTTCCATATCTGTGTGGCTAACATATCTCAACTTTTTCACATCAGTGAAACAATTGAGATATGTTGGATATTGCATACAAAGATGTTTACTAAAATATACAACATGTTTTTGGTAGCATCAAAGTCTTACGTTATGTGACTTGTGGGAACAACAGAAGACTGGGAGTTATTTCTGAAGAGAGAAGTTTAATGGGAGGTCTGACAGGCTTACAGAATGTAGAATGTTTCATATTGGTTCAACCCTCCACCCACCATCACCAGAAGGTGCTGTGGAACTTAATGGCTCCCAAAACCTGTCCAGTGCTGATATCCACAAGACATCACCCACCATGCTGTCCAGTGCTGATATCCACAAGACATCACCCACCACACTGTCCAGTGCTGATGTCTACAAGATAGCATCCACCATGCTGTCCAGTGCTGATATCCACAAGACATCACCCACCATGCTGTCCAGTGCTGATATCCACAAGACATCATCCACCACGCTGTCCAGTGCTGATATCCACAAGACATCACCCACCATGCTGTCCAGTGCTGATATCCACAAGACTTCACCCACCATGCTGTCCAGTGCTGATATCCACAAGACATCACCCACCATGCTGTCCAGAGCTGATAGCCACAAGACATCACCCACCACGCTGTCCAGTGCTGATATCCACAAGACTTCACCCACCACGCTGTCCAGTGCTGATGTCTACAAGATAGCATCCACCATGCTGTCCAGTGCTGATATCCACAAGACATCACCCACCATGCTGTCCAGTGCTGATATCCACAAGACATCACCCACCACGCTGTCCAGTGCTGATGTCCACAAGATAGCATCCACCATGCTGTCCAGTGCTGATATCCACAAGACATCACCCACCACGCTGTCCAGTGCTGATATCCACAAGACATCACCCACCATGCTGTCCAGTGCTGATATCCACAAGACATCACCCACCATGCTGTCCAGTGCTGATATCCACAAGACATCACCCACCACGCTGTCCAGTGCTGATGTCTACAAGATAGCATCCACCATGCTGTCCAGAGCTGATAGCCACAAGACATCACCCACCACGCTGTCCAGTGCTGATATCCACAAGACATCACCCACCACACTGTCCAGTGCTGATATCCACAAGATAGCCACCACCACGCTGTCCAGAGCTGATATCCACAAGACATCACCCACCACGCTGTCCAGTTCTGATATCTACAAGATAGCACCCACCACGCTGTCCAGAGCTGATATACACAAGACATCACCCACCACACTGTCCAGTGCTGATATCCACAAGATAGCACCCACCATGCTGTCCAGTGCTGATATCTACAAGATAGCACCCACCACGCTGTCCAGAGCTGATATCCACAAGACATCACCCACCACACTGTACAGTGTTGATATCCACAAGATAGTACCCACCACGCTGTCCAGTGCTGATATCCACAAGATAGCACCCACCACTATATCCAGTGCTGATATCTACAAGATAGCACCCACCACGCTGTCCAGAATTGATATCCACAAGATAGCACCCACCACGCTGTCCAGAGCTGATATCCACAAGACATCACCCACCACGCTGTCCAGAGCTGATATCCACAAGATAGCACCCACCATGCTGTCCAGTGCTGATATCTACAAGATAGCACCCACCACGCTGTTCAGTGCTGATGTCCACAAGATAGCACCCATCATGTTGTCCAGAGCTGATATCCACAAGATAGCCACCACCACGCTGTCCAGAGCTGATGTCCACAAGATAGCACCCATCATGCTGTCCAGAGCTGATGTCCACAAGATAGCACCCACCACGCTGTCCAGTGCTGATATCCACAAGATATCACCCATCATGCTGTCCAGAGCTGATGTCCACAAGATAGCACCCACCATGCTGTCCAGAGCTGATATCCACAAGATATCACCCACCACGCTGTCCAGTGCTGATGTCCACAATCGCATCATTGTACATTAATATCTGCTCCAGTAAATAGATACCTCCTCTGTAACAAGTTATTCTTGCAATACCTGGGTATGAACAAACCATACGTAGTGCTATACAATTGTCTGAACTGTGTACTTATGGGTCGACCCCCTTATGTGTGTCATGTGACTTGCAGGAGGAATGCGACCGAGACTGGGGAGATTCTCCTGAGGGGGGCGGTCTTCTTCATTGGTATGGCCCTGTGGGGGTCGATGAGAGTCACCTCCCTCAACTACCCTCCTTCTGCCGTCCTCCCCTCCTTCCGACAGGTGGGAAACAACCCCAGTTATTTGGGAAAATAAATCAACAATTTTTTCTGTTTACAACTAAACATTTTAACTTGCTTCAATGTTTCGTCGGGAATGTTATTGTGGGATTTCTGTTATGCTGCTCCCTAGCAGTGTCTCGAGCAGGTTACCCAAACACCTATATCCCACAATTCAATCCCAGATGGTGGCCAACATTTTGAAGTTTACTCAATTAATTAGTTGTGGTCAGAAGAAATTGAATTTATTGTAATGAACAATTTCAGTAATACAGTATAGACTTTCATATATTTGTAATAAATCGAGGTTATGTCAATTAAAAAATAAAATATTTGATGGCAAACATTGCTGTGCTTATAAACAATGTTTGTTGTTGTTTTGTATTAGTTATGCTCTCAACCACGTCGAATGGCACAAACTGATGAAGCATAAGCAAATCTTACATCATTTGGAATGCGAATATGCTTATTATATATACATATTAGTTATGTAATAAACGCATAAAAGTTTAGCCGTATAAATATTGATTTATTGTAGCTACTAATATTTGTTTTTTTATGCTAGCCTTTACTAATTGTTTATCCATGACACAAATGGCTACAGTGACTAATAAAAACACAAATATCTCATAATTCATGTAAGAATATATATTGTTATGTTGTAATCATGCTTGTTACATAGTGTAATTAGTTGCTTCTAGTTATATTTATAGTAATTGGGCAAATGCTATGACACACTTCTTCAACATCACGGTGAATAATTCCAGTTGAATTCGTATGTTTGGCGTATTTTATGTTGTTGATGTTGAAATAAAGTAAGATAGTATCACTATAAATCAACATAGCTACAGGAGCTCAGATTACAGAACATACTAACCTGCTAAACTTCACATGGTGTATTCTAACCACCTGCTACCCGAGAGAGTCCAGCTCAACAATACTCATTTACATGAAGAAGAATAAAAGGTTAACATTACACATTATTGAGTCGGGCAGCCGCATGGTGCATTAAACTGTACTTAGAACATTAGTTATATTTAGAGAAGTTTGGTATGTACTTACATCCTAACACACATCGAAGAACTGATTGGAAAAAGAAAGTAAGGTACTGAGAATGGTAGATCACATGTTTAAATTACTGTCTGAAATGTATTTTACCAATGTTATTACTGACAATACAATGTCCATGTTTTATGTACTTTTTTAATAGACCATGTTGTTTTTGACTTGATGTAGGCATTGATGTACAACTCATCCAGTGCCGTGGCATACGAGGTCACTCTGTCCATACAAAGACTCATCAACAAGTACGGCAAAGACCAGCAGATGGTCACCTGGGACATCCTGCTGGACATCATAGATGACCTGCTCAAACAAGTACAGGTCAGTAGTAAGGTCAAGGCCAAAGATTGGTCATGCACCATTGGTTGGCTGGAGTGTACTTTGATAAGTTATAAAGAGCTACTGTTGGCAATAGTCAACACAGGGACTTGATTTGTTTCAATGCTGTTTCTTTAGACTAGTTTGTCAATGGAATAACTGAAGAATTATTTGAAGATTAGATTTTGATTTCATATTTACATACGTTCATCAAAAAGTACATTTGAGGATTACTTTGACATTGTCTTTTCAGGTCTTCCTCTTACAGTCACAACTAAACTCTTGCTTTACTTAGTGACTTTAACATATGTATTAATTCTTTTGTTATTATTTGTTGTGAAGCTCCTGTATGTTATGTGATCCTGGCAGAAGATACAAGAAAAATGCTACAAATTAATTGTGTAAAATGATCAGTACTAATGTTGTATGTTAGACATAGTGTGTATTTTACTTTGTGAAGTCTATCAACTTCAACTGCTTTTTCAGACCAACCCTGGGTTGCTTAGCAACGTCCATGACCTGTTGACGTCAATAGAGAATCTGCACAATCAGGACCAGTTCGCGGGGTCACCTGACCGGTTCTTTAGCATCATTGAGACGTGTGCAGAGAAACGACCGGTAAGTGATGGACCTCGTTCACTTTTGTGAGGCATGAGATCTAGATAAGTGTATACGCAGCAGAATCCAAATAACCAGTGTTATCATTCGAAAGATACGTTGAACACTGTCTTATATATCGCTTGCTTGTCTCATGCTCATTGTAGGAAGTATGCCATTGTAAGTGTCACTATGTTACACATCCCTTGCCATTCTCATGCTCATTGTAGGAAGTATGCCATCGTCAGTGTCACCATGTTACGTATCCCTTGCCATTCTCATACTCATTGTAGGAAGTATGCCATTGTCAGTGTCACTATGTTACGTATCCCTTGCCATTATCATCCTCATTGTAGGAAGTATGCCATTGTCAGTGTCACTATGTTACACATCCCTTGCCATTCTCATGCTCACTGTAGGAAGTATGCCATTGTCAGTGTCACTATGTTACGTATCCCTTGCCATTCTCATCCTCATTGTAGGAAGTATGCCATTGTCAGTGTCACTATGTTACACATTCCTTGCCATTCTCATCCTCACTGTAGGAAGTATGCCATTGTCAGTGTCACTATGTTACGTATCCCTTGCCATTCTCATCCTCATTGTAGGAAGTATGCCATTGTCAGTGTCACTATGTTACACATCCCTTGCCATTCTCATGCTCACTGTAGGAAGTATGCCATTGTCAGTGTCACCATGTTACGTATCCCTTGCCATTCTCATGCTCATTGTAGGAAGTATGCCATTGTCAGTGTCACTATGTTACGTATCCCTTGCCATTCTCATCCTCACTGTAGGAAGTATGCCATTGTCAGTGTCACTATGTTACACATCCCTTGCCATTTTCATGCTCACTGTAGGAAGTATGCCATTGTCAGTGTCACTATGTTACACATCCCTTGCCATTCTCAAGCTCACTGTAGGAAGTATGCCATTGTCAGTGTCACTATGTTACATATCCCTTGCCATTCTCATGCTCACTGTAGGAAGTATGCCATTGTCAGTGTCACCATGTTACGTATCCCTTGCAATTCTCATGCTCATTGTAGGAAGTATGCCATTGTCAGTGTCACTATGTTACACATCCCTTGCCATTCTCATGCTCACTGTAGGAAGTATGCCATTGTCAGTGTCACTATGTTACGTATCCCTTGCCATTCTCATGCTCATTGTAGGAAGTATGCCATTGTCAGTGTCACTATGTTACGTATCCCTTGCCATTCTCATCCTCATTGTAGGAAGTATACCATTGTCAGTGTCACTATGTTACACATCCCTTGCCATTCTTATGCTCATTGTAGGAAGTATGCCGTTGTCAGTGTCACTATGTTACACATCCCTTGCCATTCTCATGCTCACTGTAGGAAGTATGCCATTGTCAGTGTCACTATGTTACACATCCCTTGCCATTCTCATGCTCACTGTAGGAAGTATGCCATTGTCAGTGTCACCATGTTACGTATCCATTGCCATTCTCATGCTCATTGTAGGAAGTATGCCATTGTCAGTGTCACTATGTTACATATCCCTTGCCATTCTCATGCTCACTGTAGGAAGTATGCCATTGTCAGTGTCACCATGTTACGTATCCTTTGCCATTCTCATGCTCATTGTAGGAAGTATGCCATTGTCAGTGTCACTATGTTACATATCCCTTGCCATTCTCATGCTCATTGTAGGAAGTATGCCATTGTCAGTGTCACTATGTTACATATCCCTTGCCATTCTCATGCTCACTGTAGGAAGTATGCCATTGTCAGTGTCACTATGTTACATATCCCTTGCCATTCTCATCCTCATTGTAGGAAGTATGCCATTGTCAGTGTCACTATGTTACACTTCCCTTGCCATTCTCATGCTCACTGTAGGAAGTATGCCATTGTCAGTGTCACCATGTTACGTATCCCTTGCCATTCTCATGCTCATTGTAGGAAGTATGCCATTGTCAGTGTCACTATGTTACGTATCCCTTGCCATTCTCATCCTCACTGTAGGAAGTATGCCATTGTCAGTGTCACTATGTTACACATCCCTTGCCATTCTCATACTCACTGTAGGAAGTATGCCATTGTCAGTGTCACCATGTTACGTATCCCTTGCCATTCTCATGCTCATTGTTGGAAGTATGCCATTGTCAGTGTCACTATGTTACACATCCCTTGCCATTCTCATGCACACTGTAGGAAGTATGCCATTGTCAGTGTCACTATGTTACGTATCCCTTGCTATTCTCATGCTCATTGTAGGAAGTATGCCATTGTCAGTGTCACTATGTTACGTATCCCTTGCCATTCTCATCCTCACTGTAGGAAGTATGCCATTGTCAGTGTCACTATGTTACACATCCCTTGCCATTCTCATGCTCACTGTAGGAAGTATGCCATTGTCAGTGTCACCATGTTACGTATCCCTTGCCATTCTCATACTCACTGTAGGAAGTATGCCATTGTCAGTGTCACCATGTTACGTATCCCTTGCCATTCACATACTCATTGTAGGAAGTATGCCATTGTCAGTGTCACTATGTTACATATCCTTTGCCATTCTCATGCTCATTGTAGGAAGTATGCCATTGTCAGTGTCACCAGGTTACGTATCCCTTGCCATTCTCATACTCATTGTAGGATGTATGCCATTGTCAGTGTCACTATGTTACATATCCCTTGCCATTCTCATACTCATTGTAGGAAGTATGCCATTGTCAGTTTCACTATGTTACATATCCTTTGCCATTCTCATGCTCATTGTAGGAAGTATGCCATTGTCAGTGTCACTGTGTTACATATCCTTTGCCATTCTCATACTCATTGTAGGAAGTATGCCATTGTCAGTGTCACCATGTTACATATCCCTTGCCATTCTCATACTCATTGTAGGAAGTATGCCATTGTCAGTGTCACTATGTTACATATCCCTTGCCATTCTCATACTCATTGTAGGAAGTATGCCATTGTCAGTGTCACTATGTTACGTATCCCTTGCCATTCTCATCCTCATTGTAGGAAGTATGCCATTGTCAGTGTCACTATGTTACATATCCCTTGCCATTCTCATACTCATTGTAGGAAGTATGCCATTGTCAGTGTCACTATGTTACGTATCCCTTGCCATTCTCATCCTCATTGTAGTAAGTATGCCATTGTCAGTGTCACTATGTTACATATCCCTTGCCATTCTCATCCTCATTGTAGGAAGTATGCCATTGTCAGTGTCACCATGTTACATATCCCTTGCCATTCTCATACTCATTGTAGGAAGTATGCCATTGTCAGTGTCACTATGTTACATATCCCTTGCCATTCTCATACTCATTGTAGGAAGTATGCCTTTGTCAGTGTCACTATGTTACGTATCCCTTGCCATTCTCATCCTCATTGTAGGAAGTATGCCATTGTCAGTGTCACTATGTTACATATCCCTTGCCATTCTCATACTCATTGTAGGAAGTATGCCATTGTCAGTGTCACTATGTTACGTATCCCTTGCCATTCTCATCCTCATTGTAGTAAGTATGCCATTGTCAGTGTCACTATGTTACATATCCCTTGCCATTCTCATCCTCATTGTAGGAAGTATGCCATTGTCAGTGTCACCATGTTACGTATCCCTTGCCATTCTCATGCTCACTGTAGGAAGTATGCCATTGTCAGTGTCACTATGTTACACATCCCTTGCCATTCTCATGCTCACTGTAGGAAGTATGCCATTGTCAGTGTCACTATGTTACACATCCCTTGCCATTCTCATGCTCACTGTAGGAAGTATGCCATTGTCATTGTCACCATGTTACGTATCCATTGCCATTCTCATGCTCATTGTAGGAAGTATGCCATTGTCAGTGTCACTATGTTACATATCCCTTGCCATTCTCATGCTCATTGTAGGAAGTATGCCATTGTCAGTGTCACTATGTTACATATCCCTTGCCATTCTCATCCTCATTGTAGGAAGTATGCCATTGTCAGTGTCACTATGTTACACATCCCTTGCCATTCTCATGCTCATTGTAGGAAGTATGCCATTGTCAGTGTCACCATGTTACGCATCCCTTGCCATTCTCATGCTCACTGTAGGAAGTATGCCATTGTCAGTGTCACTATGTTACGTATCCCTTGCCATTCTCATGCTCATTGTAGGAAGTATGCCATTGTCAGTGTCACTATGTTACACATCCCTTGCCATTCTCATGCTCACTGTAGGAAGTATGCCATTGTCAGTGTCACCATGTTACGTATCCCTTGCCATTCTCATGCTCATTGTAGGAAGTATGCCATTGTCAGTGTCACTATGTTACGTATCCCTTGCCATTCTCATCCTCACTGTAGGAAGTATGCCATTGTCAGTGTCACTATGTTACACATCCCTTGCCATTCTCATACTCACTGTAGGAAGTATGCCATTGTCAGTGTCACCATGTTACGTATCCCTTGCCATTCTCATGCTCATTGTAGGAAGTATGCCATTGTCAGTGTCACTATGTTACACATCCCTTGCCATTCTCATGCTCACTGTAGGAAGTATGCCATTGTCAGTGTCACTATGTTACATATCCCTTGCCATTCTCATATTCATGGTAGGAAGTATGCCATTGTCAGTGTCACTATGTTACATATCCCTTGCCATTCTCATACTCATTGTAGGAAGTATGCCATAGTCAGTGTCACCATGTTACGTATCCCTTGCCATTCTCATACTCATTGTAGGAAGTATGCCATTGTCAGTGTCACTATGTTACATATCCCTTGCCATTCTCATACTCATTGTAGGAAGTATGCCATTGTCAGTGTCACTATGTTACATATCCTTTGCCATTCTCATGCTCATTGTAGGAAGTATGCCATTGTCAGTGTCACTGTGTTACATATCCTTTGCCATTCTCATACTCATTGTAGGACGTATGCCATTGTCAGTGTCACCATGTTACATATCCCTTGCCATTCTCATATTCATTGTAGGATGTATGCCATTGTCAGTGTCACTATGTTACATATCCCTTGCCATTCTCATACTCATTGTAGGAAGTATGCCATTGTCAGTGTCACTATGTTACGTATCCCTTGCCATTCTCATCCTCATTGTAGTAAGTATGCCATTGTCAGTGTCACTATGTTACATATTCCTTGCCATTCTCATCCTCATTGTAGGAAGTATGTCAGTGTCACCATGTTACGTATCCCTTGCCATTCTCATCCTCATTGTAGGAAGTATGCCATTGTCAGTGTCACTATGTTACGTATCCCTTGCCATTCTCATACTCATTGTAGGAAGTATGCCATTGTCAGTGTCACTATGTTACGTATCCCTTGCCATTCTCATCCTCATTGTAGTAAGTATGCCATTGTCAGTGTCACCATGTTACGTATCCCTTGCCATTCTCATACTCATTGTAGGAAGTATGCCATTGTCAGTGTCACTATATTACATATCCCTTGCCATTCTCATCCTCATTGTAGGAAGTATGCCATTGTCAGTGTCACCATGTTACATATCCCTTGCCATTCTCATCCTCATTGTAGGAAGTATGCCATTGTCAGTGTCACCATGTTACATATCCCTTGCCATTCTCATACTCATTGTAGGAAGTATGCCATTGTCAGTGCCACTATGTTACATATCCCTTGCCATTCTCATCCTCATTGTAGTAAGTATGCCATTGTCAGTGTCACCATGTTACGTATCCCTTGCCATTCTCATACTCATTGTAGGAAGTATGCCATTGTCAGTGTCACTATGTTACATATCCCTTGCCATTCTCATCCTCATTGTAGTAAGTATGCCATTGTCAGTGTCACCATGTTACGTATCCCTTGCCATTCTCATACTCATTGTAGGAAGTTTGCAATTGTCAGTGTCACTATGTTACATATCTCTTGCCATTCTCATCCTCATTGTAGGAAGTATGCCATTGTCAGTGTCACCATGTTACGTATCCCGTGCCATTGTCATACTCATTGTAGGAAGTATGCCATTGTCAGTGTCACTATGTTACGTATCCCTTGCCATTCTCATGCTCATTGTAGGAAGTATGCCATTGTCAGTGTCACCATGTTATGTATCCCTTGCCATTCTCATACTCATTGTAGGAAGTATGCCATTGTCAGTGTCACCATGTTACGTATCCCTTGCCATTCTCATACTCATTGTAGAAAGTATGCCATTGTCAGTGTCACCATGTTACGTATCCCTTGCCATTCTCATACTCATTGTAGGAAGTATGCCATTGTCAGTGTCACCATGTTACGTATCCCTTGCCATTCTCATACTCATTGTAGGAAGTATGCCATTGTCAGTGTCACTATGTTACGTATCCCTTGCCATTCTCATACTCATTGTAGAAAGTATGCCATTGTCAGTGTCACCATGTTACGTATCCTTTGCCATTCTCATACTCACTGTTGGAAGTATGCCATTCTCATTGTCACTATGTTATGCAAAATATTGCACAATATTAAAAATTACCTGTGCTGACTATTTCATGACAATGAGGAAATAAAAGATTCTGGCAGTTATGGGATGTGACATCCTATTTCAATAGTACATTGAACTTATAATGATTACGCATGTACGTCACGTCGCGTATATAAAACTTACTGTCATTACAGACTTACGTTTATTGTACTTAATCACTTCCTATCTCCTCCCCAGGAGAGCTCCATACTCACCCTGGTGGCGCACAAGGCAGAAGAGATCCGTCCTACACGAGTCGCCTGGAAAGAGAACTTGAATCATCTTGTTGATCGATATTTCAGGTGACTTTTGTCTCATGACTTTCAAGATGTGCTGCCAAATGGTGGATATACAGATAGTCTTCATGCAGTAATTTCAGCATGGATTAGAGCTTCCCAGAAAAGTCGAGATGTTGTTCAATTGATCAAGTCTGCCAGGGAGCATAATTGTATTTATAATTGATTACAGTCAAATGTTGTACTTGTAATTGATTCTGGTTTTGAAAATATCATGTAATTGTAATTTATTATTTTGTGGTATTGAAACAATTACATCAATTACAATCAATTACACTGTCTTCTGACATCACACACTTCGTCTAAAAAAACATTAAGAAAGCTGACTTACAGATTGTTTTCAATCTACAAAATAATAAACCATACAAAATACCCAATGCCTAAGTTGTGATCCCAGTGTGTCATTTTCCTGACAGTGGTAATTAATGAAGAAGGCATGAAGCTGGCAGTGTCAGAGACAACTGTTTGCTCAGATAGTGGATTAGCACCTGTCACTGTCCAAGGGTCAATATCCCCTTTTTACTTTGACCAGGCTGCAAGGTGCTACAGTAAGCTGCCTAAACTGCACTAGAGTCAGAGTCAAAAGTACTTCCCCAGAAGAAGATTCCAACAGTTCTTAGCAGTTGGCACTGTCTCTTACGAGAGTAACAAAGACATTTTATTGTAGATTTCCTGGCTGTTTAATTACATGCAAATGTGGTTATTAACTTGAGGTTTCTAACTGGGAAATATAATAATGCCCCTTGAAGCGAAGCCTTTGTGGCTTCAATGTCATCAACATGCAAAATCTTTATATTTTGTTATATTATATTTGCACTTCACTTATTGATGTCAATTCCAATTTAATTTGTTTTTGTAATCTTTATAAATTTTATTCAAATTGAGACCATTTATTTTTCAATTAATTCTACTCCATGATTGACCCATTCGACCCTACATAACCGTGCATGCCATATCATTGACTAACATTTTGGTAGGTCCCATTAATGCATCTGTAATTGTAATTGAAAACTTAGTGATGTAATTGTAATTGACTTAAAAATTGTAGAAGTCTAATTGTAATTGAAATGACAAATGAAAAGTAATTGTAATTGATTTGATTTTGTGTAATTGGACCCAGCCCTGCCAGGGAGTGAAGTGTAAAATGCTTTGAACAGTGCTAACGCCTGGATATGATATATAAGAACGTACCTTTTTTCCTTTATATTTCCTGCCTTTAATTTGACATTTCTGTATTGTAGACCATAGCAAACTCGCACGATTCCTATTTGTATTGCTGATATGTTGATATAAACTATTTTTGTAAAATGTATATTTAGTCTTATAATATAACCTGAAATCTAAATTTTGTCCGCCATAATTTTAAATACATAATATATGTCCGTGAATGTAAAATTATGATATATTATCATAAAGATAGACTCACAGTTGTAATAGATTAACTGCCCTTGTAAGATTGAAGGGCAGTAAAAAATATAAAAAGAGTTGCTGTTGATATGTAATCATTAGTCAGGTGGGGGTAAGATGTGTTTACCCTGTTTTGGATTGTGTTGCAGGCTGGAAGTGAGAACTAGTATACGTGTGAAGGTGCTTGATGTCTTGTCTTACGTACTCGTTGCCAACAGACATCTGTACGAGGCAAGTAACAAATACCACAACATGGTGGATGATGATTGATTTCAGATGGAATGAGGCAGCTGTGGTTAAATTGTCACTTCAGAACTAAAGACTAGTTAAACACAATTGCAGTAAACATGTCCGTTGTGCATAGCGTGCTGTAGTATTGGTATAATAATAAAATGCAAGTGTGTATTGACACATTACAATAATTGTAGACATCTCAAACAGGCGTCTAACACATGGAGTTGTGTTGTAGGATTTAAAGACTATTTAGGTACTCAATGTGTTTTCAAGATGACTCTATTTAGGCTATTCTTTTAATTGCAGAATTACTATTTAGGTAGCTCATGTAATGTTAGGATGTTCCTATTAGACAATTCACAATATTTCAGGATGTTCTAAGTTCATATGTTCTGAGCCTTCAGAATTACCTTATTTGGGTTGTTCATACGATTTCATGATGACATATTTGGCAGTTCATGTGACTTCAGAATTACCTTATTTGGACAACTCATAATTTCAGCATAATAATTATAATCATTTATTTTTCTTTGCAACCATGAGATTGAATAAAACACATGAAACATGATAAAATGTTTATTAGTATATTTTAGTAGAAAATAAATTAAATTTGAAACATTAACAAAGATATATCTATGCATACATGATTCATATATACATATACAAATATATATACAACAGTGTAGGGGAATGGCATGCAAAACGGGCCTCCTGCCCAAAACTGGCCCCAGCCGTTTGGCATTATTGTACTATATACAGCTAAATGTGTGGTGACTCTGCTAAGTAACTCATAAATGGGCCCTAGTGAACAATGGTCGGAAGTGCGAAACGCACATTCAAAGATGTGAGCTAAAAAAGATTGTTTTTCACACTTTTCTTAAAATGCATTATTTTCAAAATATAATATTTCCGTTTTGTGCGTGTTTAAAACAACGGAAACTGTGGTATGCATAAGCCAAACGTAAATGCTATGATATATTTGTATTAGATTTTAAAAAGTGGAGAGTTTGTATTGAAATTGATTATCAACCCGAGGCTGTGATTTGCACCAAAAACGGGCCCCAATGTTGTCTATTATATTAACAGGGGTTCGCTATCGTCAATATGCTGTTGATACAATACACACACCTGCATTTGTAAGGTTTTATGGTATTACATTATTTTGCATAGGATATTACATATTACCAAGTTATATAATAATGATAATAATAAAATAATTAAGCCAAACGATAATATTAGTAATACCTTTTGTAAATACACTAGTCCCTCTCTTCAGCGGACACATCTGTATCCAAGCATAAGTGTCCCGACATAGCGGGTGTCCACTCATCAGATAAGTGGAGAAGATGATTCCATAGAGAACAATTTATTAGAATGACAAATGTCAACTTGATGACATATCTTGCTTATGGGACCTGTTTTGCACGCCGTTCCCCTATAAATATATACATATATACGTATATATATATGCATGTATACACATACCGAAATGCTTATTGTAGGATGATCATATTTGGACAATTCAAGATTTCATGATGACCATATTTGGACATGGTTGCAGGATGACCTCATCCAGGCGGTGGTGCTAACCCACTTTGCCCATCTCGTGAATGAGCCAGACTCGGAGGTGCGAGTGAGGGCAGTCCAGCTTCTGGTCGACCTTGGTTTGTCCTGTCAGACCTCCTGTTGTCTCGACATCCTTGAACTCATTCGCAAGGTAACAGTCACCCTCTCTCTGTCACCCTCTTTCAGTCACTCTCTCTCTGTCACCCTCTGTCAGTCACCCTCTCTCTGTCACCCTCTGTCAGTCACCCTCTCTCTGTCAACCTCTCTCTGTCAACCTCTCTCAGTCACCCTCTCTGTCACCCTCTCTCTCACCCTCTCTCTGTCATCCTCTCTCTGTCACCCTCTCTCTGTCAACCTCTCTCAGTCACCCTCTTTGTCACCCTCTCTCTGTCACCCTCTCTCTGTCAACCTCTCTCAGTCACCCTCTCTGTCACCCTCTCTCTGTCACCCTCTCTCTGTCAACCTCTCTCTGTCACCCTCTCTCTGTCACCCTCTCTCTGTCAACCTCTCTCTGTCACCCTCTCTATGAGAGATCCTCTCTCTGTCATCCTCTCTCTGTCACCCTCTCTATGTATTAATGCACATTAATTCTATTTTGGATATGAGAACCGGCAGCATGGTGAGTACTGTCTTGGCAGCCATGTCATGTCAGTTGAATCCAGCAGTTGATTATTCTCACCTGTATGTCATGTGTGTCACAGGTTGATTGTTGTCACCTGTCTGTCACGTATCACAGGTTGATTTCTGTCACCTGTCTGTCATGTGTTTCACAGGTTGATTGTTGTCACCTGTCTGTCACATGTCACAGGTTGATTGTTCTCACCTGTATGCCATGTGGTCACTGGTTGATTATTCTCACCTGTATGTCATGTGTGTCACAGGTTGATTGTTGTCACCTGTCTGTCACGTATCACAGGTTGATTTCTGTCACCTGTCTGTCATGTGTGTCACAGGTTGATAGTTCTCACCTGTATGCCATGTGTGGCACAGGTTGATTGTTCTCACCTGTCTGTCACATATCACAGGTTGATTCCTGTCACAGGTTGATTGTTCTCACCTGTCTGTCATGTGCTTCACAGGTTGCCACTAAGACGCCGAGTTCAGCGCCATCGTCACCCAACGTGGTATTTCTGGACTCTATCCAGTTGAAGCGTCCCCCCGGAGACATGGAGGATGTTAGAGTAGCCATCACTGGACTGGTGAACATGCTCAAGGTATGCTCAGGGGTGGCAGGGAGGATGAAACTGATCAGTTGGTCAGTGAACAGTGTCACATGTGGTACTTGTCCAGTCAGACTCATTTGTCGTTGGTGGTTTGTGTAAAAGTCTTGCCATTATAAAAGGGAGAGTTGAGTGGATTATCATGTATCACTGAGAACTACTTCTCTGATATGGGGTTGGAAGTGTCAGAATGATGTAGCCTCGTGTTGACAGTTCTCTATATACAACATCACTGCTAAGGAGCAAAATTAACTTCATAGAGCAAAATTGTACTTGTGAAGTGATAAGAATGTTAGTGAGACGGTTCCATGTACTTGTGAAGTTATAAGAATGTTAGTGAGACGGTTCCATGTACTTGTGAAGTGATAAGAATGTTAGTGAGACGGTTCCATGTACTTGTGAAGTGATAAGAATGTTAGTGAGACGGTTCCATGTACTTGTGAAGTGATAAGAATGTTAGTGAAACGATTCCATGCACTTGTGAAGTGATAAGAATGTTAGTGAAAGGGTTCCATGTACTTGTGAAGTGATAAGAATGTTAGTGAAAGGGTTCCATGTACTTGTGAAGTGATAAGAATGTTAGTGAAACGGTTCCATGTACTTGTGAAGTGATAAGAATGATAGTGAGACGGTTCCATGTACTTGTGAAGTGATAAGAATGTTAGTGAGATGGTTCCATGTACTTGTGAAGTGATAAGAATGTTAGTGAGATGGTTCCATGTACTTGTGAAGTGATAAGAATGTTAGTGAAACGGTTCCATGTACTTGTGAAGTGATAAGAATGTTAGTGAAACGATTCCATGTACTTGTGAAGTGATAAGAATGTTAGTGAAAGGGTTCCATGTACTTGTGAAGTGATAAGAATGTTAGTGAAACAGTTCCATGTACTTGTGAAGTGATAAGAATGTTAGTGAGACGGTTCCATGTACTTGTGAAGTGATAAGAATGTTAGTGAGACGGTTCCATGTACTTGTGAAATGATAAGAATGTAGGGAGACGGTTCCATGTACTTGTGAAGTGATAAGAATGTTAGTGAAACGGTTCCATGTACTTGTGAAATGATAAGAATGTAGGGAGACGGTTCCATGTACTTGTGAAATGATAAGAATGTTAGTGAGACGGTTCCATGTACTTGTGAAGTGATAAGAATGTTAGTGAGACGGTTCCATGTACTTGTGAAGTGATAAGAATGTTAGTGAGACGGTTCCATGTACTTGTGAAGTGATAAGAATGTTAGTGAAACGGTTCCATGTACTTGTGAAGTGATAAGAATGTTAGTGAAAGGGTTCCATGTACTTGTGAAGTGATAAGAATGTTAGTGAAACAGTTCCATGTACTTGTGAAGTGATAAGAATGTTAGTGAGACGGTTCCATGTACTTGTGAAGTGATAAGAATGTTAGTGAGACGGTTCCATGTACTTGTGAAATGATAAGAATGTAGGGAGACGGTTCCATGTACTTGTGAAGTGATAAGAATGTTAGTGAAACGGTTCCATGTACTTGTGAAATGATAAGAATGTAGGGAGACGGTTCCATGTACTTGTGAAATGATAAGAATGTTAGTGAGACGGTTCCATGTACTTGTGAAGTGATAAGAATGTTAGTGAGACGGTTCCATGTACTTGTGAAGTGATAAGAATGTTAGTGAGACGGTTCCATGTACTTGTGAAGTGATAAGAATGTTAGTGAAACGGTTCCATGTACTTGTGAAGTGATAAGAATGCTGGTGAGATGGTTCCATGTACTTGTGAAGTGATAAGAATGTTAGTGAGACGGTTCCATGTACTTGTGAAGTGATAAGAATGTTAGTGAGACGGTTCCATGTACTTGTGAAGTGATAAGAACGTTAGTGAGACGATTCCATGTACTTGTCAAGTGATAAGAATGTTAGCGAGACGATTCCATGTACTTGTGAAGTGATAAGAACGTTAGGGAGACGATTCCATGTACTTGTGAAGTGATAAGAATGTTAGTGAAACGGTTCCATGTACTTGTGAAGTGATAAGAATGTTAGTGAAACGATTCCATGTACTTGTGAAGTGATAAGAATGTTAGTGAGACGGTTCCATGTACTTGTGAAGTGATAAGAATGTTAGTGAGACGATTCCATGTACTTGTGAAGTGATAAGAATGTTAGTGAGACGATTCCATGTACTTGTGAAGTGATAAGAATGTTAGTGAAACGATTCCATGTACTTGTGAAGTGATAAGAATGTTAGTGAAACGGTTCCATGTACTTGTGAAGTGATAAGAATGTTAGTGAGACGATTCCATGTACTTGGGAAGTGATAAGAATGTTAGTGAAACGGTTCCATGTACTTGTGAGGTGATAAGAATGTTAGTGAGACGATTCCATGTACTTGTGAAGTGATAAGAATGTTAGTGAAACGATTCCATGTACTTGTGAAGTGATAAGAATGTTAGTGAAATGGCTCCATGTACTTGTGAAGTGATAAGAATATTAGTGAGACGGTTCCATGTACTTGTGAAGTGATAAGAATGTTAATGAGACGGTTCCATGTACTTGTGAAGTGATAAGAATGTTAGTGAAACGGTTCCATGTACTTGTGAAGTTATAAGAATGTTAGTGAGACGGTTCCATGTACTTGTGAAGTGATAAGAATGTTAGTGAAACGGTTCCATGTACTTGTGAAGTGATAAGAATGTTAGTGAAACGATTCCATGTACTTGTGAAGTGATAAGAATGTTAGTGAAACGGTTCCATGTACTTGTGAAATGATAAGAATGTTAGTGAGACGATTCCATGTACTTGTGAAGTGATAAGAATGTTAGTGAAACGGTTCCATGTACTTGTGAAGTGATAAGAATGTTAGTGAAACGATTCCATGTACTTGTGAAGTGATAAGAATGTTAGTGAAACGATTCCATGTACTTGTGAAGTGATAAGAATGTTAGTGAAACGATTCCATGTAGGTTTCATGAATGATTGTTTAATGATCAACAAAATATATGATAGGACTTGTGTGGTGATCTTTGTGTGTTTGTGTTCAGGTGAAGCTCTACCAGTGGCCAGGGACTCATGCCCTGCGTATCTACGAACTTCTTGTGAGATATGTGGAGGCCACTCATAGATCACTGCAGGTCGATGCTGCAGGCATCAGGAAGGAGGTGTGTAGTCTACAGTGTCTTCAAGTGTGTAACACGCAGTTTGCAACTCTCTCCATAATGTGTTGTCTCAAACCGGATAATGTTAACTAAATACAAACAAATAACAAACAAAAATTTAATATTAGTATAAACCCAGTATGCTAACAGGCAAGAACTTAAGGTGGCTGCACCGGCTATTATATGCTTCTTTTGAATTAATCATTTCTAAGTTTTGAAGATAAGCTAACCATTTTTTCTCAGAGTTTGCCTCAGATACTAAACAATACTCCAGACCAAAAAGAATTTTTTTTTAAATGTTGTTTAGAGATTTAAATGTGTTTAAAGACAATTAAAAAATATGTAAAAAATCACCATGGAATTTTATTTTATTTTGAGAAACTCCCCAAAAGAAAAATGGAAAATGTATGGTTGTAAGTACAAACATGTTATTGACATTCACACGTTTTTTTTGTAAACAAATGCATATTAAGTTTGATACAGCTTTATAAACATTTTGCTACAATGTTCAGACAGCAAAAATCCATACTGCATTTTTGGCATGACCCCTTCACCAAACATAAAACCATCCTGTGCAATTTTGGGTAAACACAAGTCGAGTTCATATGCCAAGTTATGGCTTTGTAAGTATTGTAGTTTTTATAAAAAGTTACATTAAGTAATACTTCCTGGTTGTTACCAATAATACACGTGTCACCAGATGCTTGTTTTTTGCTTAGAAATGTGACTTTTTTACTGGCATGTGGCCTATTTCAACACAATTTGACAGACACTTCTATCACTGAGATTTCCCCCCAAGGTTTTCCCGCCAAGTTGTCTCATGATGTTGTGTTACAAAAGGCCATGTGTTGAACTTCTTGTGGTAGACAAGATTGATTGACACCTGCTGGGGTCAGTCACGTGTCATTGCAAATGGCGACTGAGGTCGGGCATTATCGGAGAATAAACAAAACTACCGCCAGTATTTGGTGATTTGACAGCGTGATGCATTTAGGTAATTATAATACAACAGCATAGTGGCATGAGAATAACCAGACTATTATGATCTGCATTCATGGTGAACGAACATCGTCAGTTTCCAAGAATCCGAAGGGACTTTCCACAGACACACTAAAAATACTAGTTTTTAAAGGATTGATTGGTGACATATGATGATAGTGCCTTGGTTTTGTTAATAGTACACATGTTCATACTGACACCTACTAATGTTCTATGAAGAAAAAAATAAAGAAATCAACTGACATGATACCTGGTGCAGCTACCTTAAGATTATATATGCTATGTTGTTTAGTATAAAGGTAGGTAGGTAGGCTTTATTTGGAATTGTATAAATCATATATGCAAACATAAAGAATCGGTAAAACAATCGACAAAATGATGAGGGCCCATAGAAGAAAAGGATTTTATATAAGAGTAGCAACCAGTGCTTCCTTGACATGAACGTTTCACAGCTGTGCAGGATTTCAGCATGGAAGGGAAATGAGATGATGTGTCTGTCTGTGTATGACAGGTGCTGGACTGTCTGCTGGCATTGAGGGCAGACAGTCTACACAGACTGGGGCTGGAGGGAGTGAATAAAGACGGCCACACCCGCTTCAGTGCCTTCGTCTTGTGTGCTGCCAGGTAACTGTTCACATTGCCTCAGGGTTGTTAAAGTGGTAATACTGTTAGTAGGAACTGAATCAGTTGTACTTTGCCCCGCTTGGTGTTATAATCATGGCAACCAGATGCGTGTGGCCATCATCAAAGAGCAACTCTAGAAATCTGCAGTTAGCCCTGCCCCAATACACAGTGTTTACTCTTTGAATGTCATGTTTACGGTTTGAACATTCAAAACATGAACAATGCTTTGAGTTTACTAAATGCCATTTGGTGGCAGTAATTCATGATTTAGAACAGACTTGTAGCCTGATTCCAAGATGAAGTGCATTAACTTTGATCATTGTAATGGTATATTTGTATTTAGCCAGTGGAGTAAAATGTCTGCAGGCTCTGTATTTTTCAAGCATGAATTGCTCGTAACTTGCAAAAAATACAAAACATTCTTTGAAAAAGTAAATCGTGGAAATTAATGCTTTACTACAATGTTTTGTGATACATAAATATATTTACATAGATATATATTTCTTGCTTTTATAATGGATTTAAAATTTATAAATGGAAATTATTGAAATTGTAGCCTAAGGCTAAACAATGCCGAATCGTTGCAGTCCACAGCAGCCTCACTCTGACGAGTGTGTGTCATCGTCGTCCCCACCTGCATCACCAATGCTGCCAATGTCATCGACATGCCGCTCTCCGACGCCACACTGTCACTGTACCGTGATTCCCTACGCCGACGCCTTCAGATGTATCAGACTCAGTGTTGAGAAGGTGAGATGGTGTAGCAGACAGTGGCTCGAGAATCCCATATAAAATATAAATTTGTTACATTCACATGATTTTGTAGATAAATCACTATCCATGACAGATAATTCTCATAGGTAATTCACAAACCACAGCAGATCATTTTCATAGATATTTCACAATCCATGACAGAAAATTCTCGTAGCTATTTCACAATCCATGACAGATAATTCTTATAGATAAGGCACATTCCGTGGCAGTCAGATAACAAAATTATATTGATATAAAAACATGTTTCTTGGCAGACAGAGAAACTATAGATATACCATATTCTGTATCAAATAAATAGCATTCAACATGTCGAGACACTTTAGCTGTCATCTTCTCACCAGCCTGTGCTTTCACCCTCATATTGTTGTGGTTGATGGATGTACTGTGTCTCTCGCACGCAGGAACTGGACTGGAACGTGCTGAAGATGGTGCTTCAGAAGTTGTTGGCGTTGTTACACAACAAGACCCTGTTGATGGCGGCCCACAGAGACGACATCGTCAGGTTCTGCTCCTGTCTGTGTCTTATGGTAAGTTTACAGCAGACTTCATCCTTACAAACACACGGTTGCTTACAAACAACACTACTGATTTCACAGCCTAAAATTTTCCAGTTTTGCTGTATTTACAAACAGTTTTTTTAGTTTCCAAGATGTATTGTTATTGTTCCTTATGGCATATTAAATCTAGTGTGTACGTTAATTAAGTATCATATTACCAGCTCTCTCATCATTTCATGTTTTATTACTATACATTTGAATGCATCATATATTTGGATTAAAAAATGGCTCACATATACTAATAAGATTTAGACAACATTTATTTTAAAAAGTATTTCTACTGAGTTGTGGAACACTGTGGAGCACAGAGGAGCAGTGGATGGAGAATCAGGCTCTCGACCTAGAGAACCGGGGTTTGAATCCTGTGCTACGGTGTGGAACCTTGGGCAAGTTCGATTACTCTATGTTGTTTCAGTTCACAGCTGTGTAAATGAATACCTGGCAATAGACAGTGGTGGATATTTGTGTACCTGACTATAGACTGGTGGATATTTGTGTAGGAATAGTAGAAATGCGGTGCGGCTGAATGCTTCCTAGAGAAGTCGAGATGGTGTTCGATTGATCAGGTATGCAGGGAGTAAAGTGTAAAGCGCTTTCAGCAGTCCTGATGACTGGATACTGCGCTATATAATAACTTACCTTTACTTTGCTTTAAAATGACCGGCTAATTGGCCTCATCTATAACTGACTATCTCTGGGTCAGTGAGTGTCACCTGACTGTCACTTGCAGGTGAGCAACCACCGCAACCTGGGCCTGCCGGAGAAGCTGCTGAACCGCCCAGCGGGGTTCACCTCCCTCCACTTTCACAGCTACATCTTCCCTGTCCTCACATCACTCGTCTCATACCATGACCTCCTCGACAAGCCTCTACAGGTGGGTCACATGACACTTGTGTCACATGACACTTGTGTCACATGACACTCGTCACATAACACAATCTTGTATTAAGACCTCCTCAACAAGACTACAGGTAGGTCACGTGAAACATTACACAGAAACGTTGGTCACGTGACACATTAAAATGAAGAGACAAAGACAGTGGTGTGGAAAATAAAAACTTGTTGAATTGTATAGATTTAAAAGAACTTTGTAGTGACACTTCCATTATTATATTTAATGTTTTGATTTAATCAAAAGAGATGTGATATGTCTAAACCTGTCATATGTGGTCTCACAACTGTGGATCGTCCTAAAATTGTCATTTCACTTGAACAAAAACATTTTACTCTGAACGTTTATAGAAATTTAACTATACATTTTATCAATAGATTTCATGATGGCCGCATTAATCAAATGTGGACACGTTTTGTAAAGTTTTTGTCACATTTTTGTTTGCAGCGTGACATCATCAGCTGCCTGGAGTTTGGCGTAGTGTCGAAGTGTGCGCGTATCTGCGTGCAGGCTCTGAGCATGAGCATGTTGGAGACACAGGAAGTGATGATGAGACAACTCCCCTCGGTCCTCGTACGCCTCTCTCAGATCTCAGCCACCAGCGCCATGGCCATCCCACTCATGGAGTTCCTCTCAAGTATGTCTATCATAACCAAAGATACACATCCTACGGGTAGTGACACACACACATGCACACACACACACACACACACACACACACACACACACACACACACACACACACACACACACACACACACACACACACACACACACACACACACACAGACACACACACACGACACGCAGACACACACACACAGATACACACACACACAGACACACACACACACACACATACACACACAGATACACACACATAGACACACACACACACACACACACACACACACACACACACACACACACACACACACACACACACACACACACACACACACACACACACACACATACACACACACATACACACACACACACAGACACACACGCAGACACACACGCAGACACACACGCACACACAAACACAAAGATGCCCTTATTCCGGGTGGTGGCAAACACACAAACACAGAGATGCCCATCCTCTGGGTGGTGGCAAACACAAAGATACCCATATTCTGGGTGGTGGCAAACACACAAACACAAAGATGCCCATCCTCTGGGTGGTGACACACACAAAGATGCCCATCCTCTGGGTGGTACACACACACAAAGATGCCCATACTCCGGGTGGTGACACACACACAAACACAAAGATGCCCATCCTCCGGGTGGTGGCACACACACACAAACACAAAGATGCCCATACTCCGGGTGGTGGCACACCCACACAAACACAAAGATGCCCATCCTCCGGGTGGTGACACACACAAACACAAAGCTGGTGTCCTCAAGTATTTGTACCTGATGTTTGTTTTGATGTAAATTTGAGCAGTTTTGTGCAGTGCAAGTTACGTAAACCGTCCTCAACTGACCAGTGGGCAGTTTATGTAAGACGTCCCCAACTGACCAGTGGGCAGTTTTTTTTGTAAATAGTCCCCAACTGACCAGTGGACAGTTTATGTAAACAGTCCCCAACTGACCAGTGGACAGTTTATGTAAACAGTCCCCAACTGACCAGTGGACAATTTATGTAAACTCCCCAACTGACCAGTGGACAGTTTATGTAAAACGTCCCCAACTGACCAGTGGACAGTTTATGTAAACAGTCCCCAACTGACCAGTGGACAGTTTATGTAAACAGTCCCCAACTGATCAGTGGACAGTTTATGTAAACAGTCCCCAACTGACCAGTGGGCAGTTTATGTAAACAGTCCCCAACTGACCAGTGGACAGTTTATGTAAACAGTCCCCAACTGATCAATGGACAGTTTATGTAAACCGTCCCCAACTGACCAGTGGACAGTTTATGTAACTCGGGGAACAATCAAGGAAAAACCATGTAATGTTGTAATGGAGCACTTTGAAAGAGTGAAGGTGTTATGTTTTTTGCAAGTGGTCAGATGTGAACCCCAGAGAGTTTGGCACCTGAGATGCAGAACATCAAGGAGGGAATGTGTAGCATGCTTACACACATGCTCACGCGCACTAGTTCAGTTATAAGATGGTCTTATGTAGTGTACACATGTTGCACTTGGTGCTTAATCTGTTATCAGAGCAACTTTCAGCAGCAACTACTCTAGCATCTGTGTACGATTTTGTTTAAAATATCTGGTTAACTTTTACATCTGTGTAATATATAAACCACATTTTCATTTTACCTTTTCAACATATTTTTAGTAAACTTATTAGTGCATTTGTACAGGTTTTAACCTGCTTACCTGGTGCATTACAAAGATGTACTAACAATAAATAAATATAATTGTCTGTGCAGGTCTCATCCACCTACCACAGCTGTACGCCAACTTCGTCGAGGACCAGTACTTGAGTATCTTTGCTATAGCCCTACCCTACACAAACCCCTCAAAGTGAGTCACATTATTACCTTTCTTCACATCCCTGCCCCCTCTATTAAAACTGTTTTATAGACGAATTTTTAATGCTGTCATCCTTAGGAGGATTATTAAAACACCTGTTCTACGTGGCGTGCAACAGATAGGCTCCTTGAATTGTTTATATGCATTGTGTATCAACTAGTTAATTTAAACTTTATATACATATCTATCAATATATGTATTTGTAAACAAAATTGTGAGTTGGCACAGTGAACTGGGTACCATGTCAGACAGGCCTTTTCTCTACACCAGTCAACAATACAGTGAACTTGGTAGTACCATGTCAGACAGGCCTTTTCTCTACCCCAGTCAACAATAGCTGTCTACGTCATGTGTCATAAATTTTGTGATTGTGGCAAAAATTCATACCTTATTATGTTATCTTTCAATGTCCCGTTTTTTTCCTCAACAAATAATGCAAACCTAATAAAATACTAAATGCATCGTTGCATTGGGCTTTGGGTTTTGCACATAGCCCAGTTCTTAAGACTTTTTGTCAAAATATCACTTCTTAAAAAGTTTGCTTCATTCAAAAACTACTAACTGCTGAAGATATTTCAGCTAATGAGGTACCATTTAAAAACTTACACTCAGTGGAAACCAAAAAAGTTACAAAACTATATTTCACAATTTTACAACTTACCTGTAGGAAGGTATTGCCACAGCAGGTGACATTTACCATCTCTGTTAGCCCTTCTGAGGGTACAGTGAGAATATTTTCAAAAAATTAAATTTTTTCCTCTTACTCTATCAGAAAATTAAGTAGCCTTTATTGACTAACTTTTTTGACTAACTGTCGCAGGTACAGTCATTACACTGTTTCGCTGGCATACCACGTGATTGCGATGTGGTTCCTCAAGTGTCGACTCCCCCTCCGCAAGGGATTCGTTGGCTTCATTGTTAAGGTTTGTCTTTTATATACAATCGAGCCTTGTGTTCTGGTCACCTCACTAATACAGCCATTTCACAATTAAGATCACCCTAGGACAGTCCCAAATTATTTCCATAACAGTAAAGTATTGGAAATTAGTCCCACTAATAAGGTCACCTCACTACTGAGGTCACATTCGTCCAGTGTCAAAGGTGATTATAACAGTGAGACTCCACTGTAATAATGACATTACTAGTCCCTCTAATAAGGTCACCTCAATATCGAGGTCACATTCGTCCAGTGTCAAAGGTGATTATAATAGTGAGACTCCACTGTAATAATGACATTACTAGTCCCTCTAATAAGGTCACCTCACTATTGAGGTCACATTCGTCCAGTGCCAAAATAATTATAATAGTGAGACTTCTCTGTAATAATGACAATATTTAGACATTGGTATCCATAGTAAACTAGTTCAGTGATGTTTACCAGTGATTAAAATACTATAAATGTAAGAATTAAAAATATTCTGTTGCTTATAATTGTCTAATAAGCAAAACTGAAGTGAACAAAAGTACAATTGGTAGTTAAATAAATTAACATCATATATAGTTTGTCATGCAGTTATGAACATAAAAACGGAAGGTAAGGTATCAGACAAAGAGTTTGTAAAAACTGGGGTTTCTTTGTTGAAATTTAACAGCAAATGCAGCAATTCCTGGAGTATTTTCCATTCTAAGCCGATTACACCATGCCTAGCTAACACTGGAGTAATGTGAGCAAGGTGCAGCTAACAGACAGTTAGAAGTTAGATGAGTTGTCTAAGTGGAATACTTACAACAATACTACACCTGACCTCACCCGTGTACAAGGAACTAGAAGGAAGAAGACTTACAGTTATCAAACAACAAAAATGCCACTGCAAATATATTTTACAAATCTGTTTTTTTTCAAAAAATATTAAATGTGTTTTACTCCCCGTCGTTTGTGATGTCTCGGACGAGAGGTCCTGTGATAGTGGGCAACTTGCGAATTAAACTCCACTGAATTCCACAGTGTACACAAGTGGTCAGCCTAGTTGGGAGTGAATTCCACAGTGTAAACAAGTGGTCAGCCTAGTTGGCAGTAAATTCTACAATGTACACAAGTGGTCAGCCTAGTTGGCAGTGAATTCCACAGTGTACACAAGTGGTCAGCCTAGTTGGCAGTGAATTCCACAGTGTACACAAGTGGTCAGCCTAGTTGGCAGTGAATTCCACAGTGTACACAAGTGGTCAGCCTAGTTGGCAGTGAATTCCACAGTGTACACAAGTGGTCAGCCTAGTTGGCAGTGAATTCCACAGTGTATACAAGTGGTCAGCCTAGTTGGCAGTGAAATCTAGCAAACTTACACTCATTTTCAACCATTTTGAGGTGTGGCTAGTGTACCCTAAATGCCAACTACAAAATGTCAGTCGTTACAGGCTATTTTTGGGTTGTGCTTTTAGGGTCTGCAGGCAAACGTCCTACGGCAGTTTGAGGAGACAATGTCGCACCATCGACTCACCCAAGACTCAACAGAACGCAGTCGCACCCAGAGTCTCAATGACGAGAACCTTCGCAGGTGAGTCATGTGACATTCGTCTTGTAGTTTGCGTTGCCATTTGCCTGTTGTCGTGGCTGAACAGAGCATGTTTTGGTGTAGCATTTAACTAAACAAGTCACTCCTTGATTTTATGTTGCCATGGTTACGGGTGTTCCCATAAGTTGCTATTTTTACGGGTGGTCTCAGAAGTTCACAAAGTAAAAAATCTGAACTTTTTATTGGTCAACCCACCTATATGTGGTGATTCTATCCACCCCTGCCTATATGTGGTGATTCTACTCACCCCACCTATATGTGGTGATTCTACCCACCCCCACCTATATGTGGTGATTCAACCCACCCCACCTTTATGTGGTGATTCAACCCACCCCTGCCTATATGTGGTGATTCAACCCACCCCCGTCTATATGTGGTGATTCAACCCATCCCCGCCTATATGTGGTGATTCAACCCAACCCCACCTATATGTGGTGATTCAACCCACCCCCGCCTGTATGTGGTGATTCAACCCACCCCCGCCTATATGTGGTGATTCAACCCACTCCCGCCTATATATATGTGGTGATTCAACCCACCCCCGCCTATATGTGGTGATTCAATCCACCCCCACCTATATATATGTGGTGATTCAACCCATCCCCGCCTATATGTGGTGATTCAACCAACCCCACCTATATGTGGTGATTCAACCCACCCCCGCCTATATGTGGTGATTCAACCCACCCCCGCCTATATGTGGGGATTCAACTCACCCCCGCCTATATGTGGTGATTCAACCCACCCCCGTCTATATGTGGTGATTCAATCCACCCCCACCTATATATATGTGGTGATTCAACCCACCCCCGCCTATATGTGGTGATTCAACCCACCCCCGCCTATATATATGTGGTGATTCAACCCATCCCCACCTATATGTGGTGATTCAACCCAACCCCACCTATATGTGGTGATTCAACCCACCCCCGCCTTTATGTGGTGATTCAACCCACCCCTGCCTATATGTGGTGATTCTACCCACACCCCCGCCTATATGTGGTGATTCAACCCACCCCCACCTTTATGTGGTGATTCAACCCACCCCCACCTATATGTGGTGATTCAACCCACCCCCACCTATATGTGGTGATTCAACCCACCCCCACCTATATGTGGTGATTCAACCAACCCCTGCCTATATGTAGTGATTCAACCCATCCCTGCCTATATGTGGTGATTCAACCCACCCCCACCTATATGTGGTGATTCAACCCACCCCCACCTTTATGTGGTGATTCAACCAACCCCTGCCTATATGTAGTGATTCAACCCATCCCCGCCTATATATGGTGATTCAACCCACCCCTGCCTATATGTGGTGATTCAACCCACCCCTGCCTATATGTGGTGATTCAACCCACCCCTGCCTATATGTGGTGATTCAACCAACCCCTTCCTACATGTGGTGATTCAACCAACCACTGCCTACATGGGGTGATTCAACTCACCCCTGCCTATATGTGGTCATTCAACCAACCCCACCTATATGTGGTGATTCAACCCACCCCCGCCTATATGTGGTGATTCAACCCATCCCCACCTATATGTGGTGATTCAACCCAACCCCACCTATATGTGGTGATTCAACCCACCCCCGCCTGTATGTGGTGATTCAACCCACCCCCGCCTATATGTGGTGATTCAACCCACCCCCGCCTATATGTGGTGATTCAACCCACCCCCACCTATATGTGGTGATTCAACCAACCACCGCCTACATGGGGTGATTCAACCCACCCCTGCCTATATGTGGTGATTCAACCAACCCCACCTATATGTGGTGATTCAACCCACCCCCGCCTATATGTGGTGATTCAACCCATCCCTGCCTATATGTGGTGATTCAACCCACACCCGCCTATATGTGGTGATTCAACCCACCCCCGTCTATATGTGGTGATTCAACCCACCCCCGTCTATATGTGGTGATTCAATCCACCCCCACCTATATATATGTGGTGATTCAACCCACCCCCGCCTATATGTGGTGATTCAATCCACCCCCACCTATATAAATGTGGTGATTCAACCCATCCCCACATATAGTTGGTGATTCAACCCAACCCCCACCTATATGTGGTGATTCAACCCACCCCCGCCTGTATGTGGTGATTCAACCCACCCCCGCTTATATGTGGTGATTCAACCCACTCCCGCCTATATGTGGTGATTCAATCCACCCCCACCTATATATATGTGGTGATTCAACCCACCCCCGCCTATATGTGGTGATTCAACCCACCCCCGTCTATATGTGGTGATTCAACCCAACCCCGCATTGTGTAGGACTTAAGGTTTTAGGCAATACAAAATGGCTTCCAAAAGTAAAGCCAATAGCCACTGGATTCAATTGACATAACATGTGGATCGCAGTAGCCAGCAGTAAGAGCTCCGGACTGTTGACTGAGAGAACGCGGGTTCGAATCCTATGCGGCAGTGTCGAACCTTGGGCAAGTTTGTTTACTCTGCATTGCTTCATGAATGAGTACCTGGCTATAGACAGTGGTGGATATTTGTGTACGAATAATCTTAGCGCATTAATTGCAGTGTGGCTGAATGCTTCCCAGAGAAGTCGAGATGGTGTTCGATTGAACACGTCTGTCAGGGAGTAAAGTGTAAAGCGCTTTGAGCAGTCCTGAGGACTGGATACTGCGCTATATAAGAACTTACCTTTACTTCACTTTTTACTTGATAACGTGGTTGCCAAGGCAGTACATCTCTGACATTACATCAGTGTGTAATGATAGAACGTTGACTCAACAGGTAGGTGCCACTGCAATGATTCAATCATCTCTCACATTACATCAGTGTGTAATGATAGAAGGTTGACTCAACAGGTAGGTGCCACTGCAATGATTCAATCATCTCTCACATTACATCAGTGTGTAATGATAGAAGGTTGACTCAACAGGTAGGTGCCACTGCAATGATTCAATCATCTCTCACATTACATCAGTGTGTAATGATAGAAGGTTGACTCAACAGGTAGGTGCCACTGCAATGATTCAATCATCTCTCACATTACATCAGTGTGTAATGATAGAAGGTTAACTCAACAGGTAGGTGCCACTGCAATGATTCAATCATCTCTCACATTACATCAGTGTGTAATGATAGAAGGTTGACTCAACAGGTAGGTGCCACTGCAATGATTCAATCATCTCTCACATTACATCAGTGTGTAATGATAGAAGGTTGACTCAACAGGTAGGTGCCACTGCAATGATTCAATCATCTCTCACATTACATCAGTGTGTAATGATAGAAGGTTGACTCAACAGGTAGGTGCCACTGCAATGATTCAATCATCTCTGACATTACATCAGTGTGTAATGATAGAAGGTTGACTCAACAGGTAGGTGCCACTGCAATGATTCAATCATCTCTCACATTACATCAGTGTGTAATGATAGAAGGTTGACTCAACAGGTAGGTGCCACTGCAATGATTCAATCATCTCTGACATTACATCAGTGTGTAATGATAGAAGGTTGACTCAACAGGTAGGTGCCACTGCAATGATTCAATCATCTCTCACATTACATCAGTGTGTAATGATAGAAGGTTGACTCAACAGGTAGGTGCCACTGCAATGATTCAATCATCTCTCACATTACATCAGTGTGTAATGATAGAAGGTTGACTCAACAGGTAGGTGCCACTGCAATGATTCAATCATCTCTCACATTACATCAGTGTGTAATGATAGAAGGTTGACTCAACAGGTAGGTGCCACTGTAATGATTCAATCATCTCTCACATTACATCAGTGTGTAATGATAGAAGGTTGACTCAACAGGTAGGTGCCACTGCAATGATTCAATCATCTCTCACATTACATCAGTGTGTAATGATAGAAGGTTGACTCAACAGGTAGGTACCACTGCAATGATTCAATCATCTCTCACATTACATCAGTGTGTAATGATAGAAGGTTGACTCAACAGGTAGGTGCCACTGCAATGATTCAATCATCTCTCACATTACATCAGTGTGTAATGATAGAAGGTTGACTCAACAGGTAGGTGCCACTGCAATGATTCAATCATCTCTCACATTACATCAGTGTGTAATGATAGAAGGTTGACTCAACAGGTAGGTGCCACTGTAATGATTCAATCATCTCTCACATTACATCAGTGTGTAATGATAGAAGGTTGACTCAACAGGTAGGTGCCACTGCAATGATTCAATCATCTCTCACATTACATCAGTGTGTAATGATAGAAGGTTGACTCAACAGGTAGGTGCCACTGCAATGATTCAATCATCTCTCACATTACATCAGTGTGTAATGATAGAAGGTTGACTCAACAGGTAGGTGCCACTGCAATGATTCAATCATCTCTCACATTACATCAGTGTGTAATGATAGAAGGTTGACTCAACAGGTAGGTGCCACTGTAATGATTCAATCATCTCTCACATTACATCAGTGTGTAATGATAGAAGGTTGACTCAACAGGTAGGTGCCACTGCAATGATTCAATCATCTCTCACATTACATCAGTGTGTAATGATAGAAGGTTGACTCAACAGGTAGGTGCCACTGCAATGATTCAATCATCTCTGACATTACATCAGTGTGTAATGATAGAAGGTTGACTCAACAGGTAGGTGCCACTGCAATGATTCAATCATCTCTCACATTACATCAGTGTGTAATGATAGAAGGTTGACTCAACAGGTAGGTGCCACTGCAATGATTCAATCATCTCTCACATTACATCAGTGTGTAATGATAGAAGGTTGACTCAACAGGTAGGTGCCACTGTAATGATTCAATCATCTCTCACATTACATCAGTGTGTAATGATAGAAGGTTTATTCAACTGGTAGGTGCCACTGTAATGATTTAATAATTTCTCGCGTGATATGTGGGTTAAGCTATTATCCACCCATACATCTTAGGGGACTTCATGAATTTATGCGACCACCCCTTAATTTCAGCATACACAATCACAATCTTTTAATTAATCCTAATCTATATAACATATTTCTTAGTCATTTCACCTTTAAGATTGACTTGGTTTTTTTAAAGTTCCCCTTTCACCAACTATTTCACCAGACACAAGGAATCTGTGTTCGGTACTATCACCAACTATTTCACCAGACACAAGGAATCTGTGTTCGGTGCTATCACCAACTATTTCACCAGACACAAGGAATCTGTGTTCGGTGCTATCACCAACTATTTTACCAGACACAAGGAATCTGTGTTCGGTGCAATCACCAACTATTTCACCAGACACAAGGAATCTGTGTTCGGTACTATCACCAACTATTTCACCAGACACAAGGAATCTGTGTTCGGTACTATCACCAACTATTTCACCAGACACAAGGAATCTGTGTTCGGTGCTATCACCAACTATTTCACCAGACACAAGGAATCTGTGTTCGGTGCTATCACCAACTATTTTACCAGACACAAGGAATCTGTGTTCGGTGCAATCACCAACTATTTCACCAGACACAAGGAATCTGTGTTCGGTACTATCACCAACTATTTCACCAGACACAAGGAATCTGTGTTCGGTACTATCACCAACTATTTCACCAGACACAAGGAATCTGTGTTCGGTGCTATCACCAACTATTTCACCAGACACAAGGAATCTGTGTTCGGTGCTATCACCAACTATTTTACCAGACACAAGGAATCTGTGTTCGGTGCAATCACCAACTATTTCACCAGACACAAGGAATCTGTGTTCGGTACTATCACCAACTATTTCACCAGACACAAGGAATCTGTGTTCGGTACTATCACCAACTGTTTCACCAGACACAAGGAATCTGTGTTCGGTGCTATCACCAACTATTTCACCAGACACAAGGAATCTGTGTTCGGTACTATCACCAACTATTTCACCAGACACAAGGAATCTGTGTTCGGTGCTATCACCAACTATTTCACCAGACACAAGGAATCTGTGTTCGGTACTATCACCAACTATTTCACCAGACACAAGGAATCTGTGTTCGGTGCTATCACCAACTATTTCACCAGACACAAGGAATCTGTGTTCGGTGCTATCACCAACTATTTCACCAGACACAAGGAATCTGTGTTCGGTACTATCACCAACTATTTCACCAGACACAAGGAATCTGTGTTCGGTGCTATCAAATCAAACATCACATCTAATGTGCTGACATAACTATCCATGAGAAGGTACCACATGAATATAAGGCTTAGATTCCGCCAATCTAGTTAAAATTACTTGTTGGTAGGAAAGTCTGTATATAATACAAACGTTATAATAAATGTGTTGTATAGAAAAACTAACTATCCTGATGAATGCTCAGTAGTCTAATAGACAGAGATTAATTTGGCAAAACAAAATTTATTGCCATAATGTGATTATCGGGAGTGGTCAGCATGACTGGGAAATCAGTCTTTCTTATAGTTTTAGCAGCCGTTGTGTAGGATGTGTCACTTGCCTGTTAGTTGTTAGTTGTGCAGCTAGCTTGTTTGTTTTGCATGAATGTGCTATTAATAGAACTATTTACTGTGCTTTCTTTCACCGTGCATGACAGTGTTTGTGTCATTTGCCTGCTCTGCTGCATTGACGATTTACCAATGAAGCTGCAGAATGATTCTTAATAAAAATACCAATATTTCTATTTAGAAAATCTCCACGTAATCAACCTACAATTTGTGATGATCTTTGATAATTGTCTAACTCTGTTAGTCGGTAGTTTGGAAACACCACTGGTGAATTTTTTTTTAAATTAAAGAAGTCAAGAACAATTAATTGAAGAAATTGTAAACTGTTGCATTTAGTTAATGACTTGAAGTTCTGTGAAATTGTTGTATTTTATAGAATCTTCAAAATTGTTAAAACTTCAATAATGTTATTAAAAAATATTTTATAAAAATTTCTTCAAAACTTTGTTGTATTTTATAAAACTTTCTTCCAAAAACTGTTTTTGTCCAACAAAAATTAAATGTATTGCTTATTTAATGGTTTTATGTGACCTGCTTGTAAAAAGATGACAAATCTAGAAAATTGCAGGCATTTGACTAGTGTAACCAGTGTAGTGTTGCTGTGCTGACCTTGCTACCTTCCTGCAGGTTTTCTCTGCCTGAAATAAGGACCACTCGAATGGTTAGGTGAGCTGGTTGTCACAGTTGGCACACGCTTCCTCTCCCGCGTGCACACATGCATGCAGGCATGCGGGCCGCTCTGCTTCACCATGCATGTCTATCTAGGTCAAGGTCGTTGATGGGGCAGTGCCGAGACAACTGTTTATCACTTTCACTGCTCTGCCTTGTTTCCCTCGCAGCATATTGGGTGTAATCACAGCAGTTATCAGTGCTGTATCAAGACAACTTAGTTTGCATGTATCCAACACGAATCATGCTATTCCAAGATGGCCGTGTCTGCTGTCGAAATACGCCTTTCAACCCAGCAAGAATAATTCAGTCATGAGTGCAGTTGTAGCAGTTTTTCGAACGTCATTGGTTTCCTCTTGTCCAACAACAATGTCTTACTAAATACAGCTATGCATCTAAACTGTAGCTCATTGTGGACATCTGTAACATTCATGACCCATGACCTCTTGGGTGACCCATGACCTCTTGGATGATCCTTGACTTTTTGAATCCTTAGCTTGACCTTTTGAATCCTTAGCGGGATTGGAACACTGCAGTCCCCAGTTCCCGTGACTGCTGCCAAGATGCCAGAACTCCCAGCAGAACCCCGGTAAACTGTTGCCTGACAGCTTTGAACATTGCGTTTCTGATTGACCCTAACCCTGGAACTAACCGAGCTCTAGCTGCCTCTAACAGAACAGCAGGCCTGCCACATTGTGTGGATTTGACAGAGGAACTGGAAAATCATGACAAAGTATAGATTGTCTTGTTTTGTGTCACAACACTTAACTTTAAATGACAGACTTATAACAGGTAAATCAAATGTTCTTGATGTCAAATATATTACTGGTGAACCCTCAAGTAGATTACTGGAGAACCCTCAAGCAGATTACTGGTGAACCCTCAAGCAGATTACTGGTGAACTCTCAAGCAGATTACTGGTGAACTCTCAAGTAGATTACTGGTGAACCCTCAAGTAGATTACTGTGACCCTATGTGATTTTGTTTGATTTGGGAACATTGTATGGCCAGGCAACATTCAGTTGGTATTGGAATGCTTATAAGCCAATTGACCAATGACAAATGTTATGGATTTAGATATAATTTGAAGTCAAAATTATGGATTTCAAGTTTTCAGTCAAAACGTGTGGCAGGTCTAAAAGAGCATTTATACTGAGTAATACAAAACCTTACATAGGCGTGTAAAATGCCTGTTGGTGTTTCTTGTGACGGTGTTTCTTGTGACGGTATTTCTTGTGACGGTGTTTCTTGTGACGGTGTTTCTTGTGACTGTGTTTACATTGCTCATTCTTGCACAACGATACCACAGGATGTTGTGATTGCTGACTAGTTCGCCAAATAATTGTTCTTGTATTCTGCCTTTACAATATTGTAATGTATTATTCAACACCATTGACTCAAAAGTGATAAACTGAATTAATTAGTATAATCATTAACTGAAGTAAATGTTTTCCTTTGTGGGTTGGGTGTAGGATTATGTTTGATGTGGTTTCCTACGTCCCTGTCCCTGTCGCTAAATGCAGCCATTGTGAATCAAATACCAGACCGAACAAATCACAGTCCATATATAGCTAAAGTCTTTCCATCACACTAATTCTACTACAGTCCTTTCATAGCATCCATGACATGTATCGATGTCTGATATATACTGTAATTATGCTGCTGGCAGGATTTCAAATAATTACATTTGTAAGTGCTATTAAAATAGTAAAATGCTTTTTGTAAATAACTGCGATGCTTTTTCTATGATGACTGATGAAATATCAGATATAGAACAAATTGTTTTCGCTTGTTTGTGGGTGTTTTATGGTGCTATGATATATTTGTTTAATGTGTTTTTTATATTTCACATTTTGACAGGTTCGAAATAAAATGGTAAAGAAATGTGTAGGTTCCTGTGTGTGTTGTGTTTGTCTTTGAGTGCTGTCATTGAGGTGATCTCTCGATGTAGGTGTGGGTTTTAGTACTTTTACTATTTCAGCCTGACA
Organism: Escarpia spicata; assembly: GCA_963995525.1. Taxonomy (NCBI): domain Eukaryota; kingdom Metazoa; phylum Annelida; class Polychaeta; order Sabellida; family Siboglinidae; genus Escarpia; species Escarpia spicata. The sequence continues at coordinate 61,818,811 of OZ023210.1, forward strand.
ACTGTCATGATCTTTGCAAAATAGTTAGTAATAGGGGTAGTATTAATTTTGTGATTGGTTTTATTATTAATGATCAAGAAAGTATAGCATTTAATCATAGTTTATTGAGCGTATGTCTGATAATAATAATGTTATTATTAAACTTTCTTACATTCCTAGTGAACTGTTATACATGTATAATTAAATTATTTGACATTTAATGTCATTGCCAGACTTTGTTAATGTCGATTATAATAGTATTTTATTCTTCTATTTGTTTATTTTGCAATTCTAGAATTTAATGAAGAAGTATACGTCCAGTACTCAAAATAGATTTGTAACCAAAGCACTCATAGTTTAATGAATTAACACTGATCATCATGCTGCACATTAAGTGAGTGACAACATATTTACCTCCTTGCAGTAAGAGTCGGGCTGCCGCGGCCGTGGCAAGATCGAAGGTCGCGAATATGGACAACATGGAGCTGGACGAGACAATGTCAACATTCCACAAAGAGTTGACGGAGACATGCATTGACATGATGGCACGGTACACGTTCTCTGGCTGCACCAGTCTCCCAAACAGGTGTGTAGTGGGCAAATAGTGTAAGTCATTCCCGCAGGCAGTTTAGAAAGAAAGTACATACTTTTGTTTGAATCGTTGAAAGATTTGACTTTGGATGTTTCATCTGGTACCTTGCCAGAGCCAGACTGACATTAAGCGATTCATCTGAAATAGTTTACCTTTTTCAGATCCCCAGTAGCCGAATTCTTACTTGACGATGGTCAGAGCCAGACATGGTTGCTAGGCAACAAGCTCATCACCATCACAACAAGCGGCGGCTCGAAGATGACAAAGGCGGGACTGTGCAATAAATGTTTATGTCGGGTGCAAGGCGACATGCAGAAAGCCAATGGTGACAGCAAGACAGCGCTCGACCAACAGACAGTAGTTCCCGACGCTGCCACCGGGGTGCGCCGCCGGCACCGGTCAGCAGCGGTGCAGGCGCGAGCGCACGAGATCACCTTGAAGCCGTCAAGTCAGGATGACATCCAGCTACATCGACAGGGATCTAGGGAAGACTCTCCCATCACAGGGGAACTGTCTCTGGGAGGGAAGATGGGCAGCCGGTCACAGGAGCTGCTGGATGGGGATGTAGTGGACGGGAAGAGGAGGGGGCCATTACAGACGAAGACGGAGCAGACACAGGCCATGGACAACGTGCTCATGGGTGGGTGGAAACATTTATATACTGATGCATAGTTCTTGGCATACCATTGAAACATAAACATCGATGCATACTATTGAAATGTAAACACTGATGCATACTATTGAAATGTAAACAACGATGTATACTAATGAAATGTAAACACTGATGCATACTATTGAAATGTAAACATCAATGCATACCATTGAAATATAAACATCGATGTATTCCATTGAAATGTAAACAGTGATGCCTACTGTTGAAATGTAAACATGGATGCATACTATTGAAATGTAAATTCGATGCATACTATTGAAAAGTAAACATCATTGCATACTATTGGCATGTAAACATTGATGCATACTATTGAAATGTAAACATCAATGTATACTATTGACATGTAAACATCGATGCATACTATTGAAATGTAAACATCGATGCATCCTATTGAAATGTAAACATCGATGCATCCTATTGAAATGTAAACATCGATGCATACAATTGAAATGTAAGGGGTCGTTCACAATTGTCGACATTTACTTGTTCATACAGAGCTTGCTAATTCTCATGTGTCGACAAATGTGAACAATCCGTAATGTGGCATCAGAATCAACATTTTACAATAACTGTCATCAGAACCAACAAACTCAGCATAGCAAGTGGAGAAGCATACCATTGGCTAAGAATCTAACAGTTTTATACAGGGATGAGTACAGGGGATAGTTTTACTATTGCAATAGTATTGCGATAGTATTGTGATAGTATTGCGATAGTTGTATTACAGATCAAATGGGGCCTGTAAGTGAGTCTGAGAACCAGAGTAATTCAGATGATATTGCCTCTCACACTTAGCAGCCACCACGTAGCATTTCACTGGACTCATTTAATTTCAAAGATCACATTAACAGTTTAGTAACAGGACTAAGATCATGTTTGGTGTAGATGTGAACAGAAGTTCAATAATATGTAAAAACAGTGGATCTACTGCTAAAGCGGTGGAGCACAGTGTTGCAGTGTTGCAGTGTTGCAGTGTTGCAGGGTTGCAAGGTTGCAGGGTTGCAGTGCCTAGAGCATTGCACTCTCAATGAGAGAACCCGAGTTCAAATCCTGTGCTGCTGATTCAAACTTTGGGCAAGCTCGTTCATGCTATGAAGCCCCAGTTCACTCAGCTGTATGATAAGCACAGACAGTGGTGGATATTTATATACGAATAGTGTTTGTGCATTAATCGTGGCATGGCTGAATACTTCCCAGAGAAGTTGATATGGTGTTTGATTAAACAGGTTTGCCAAGGTGTAAAGTGTAAAGTGCTTTGAACAGTCCTATTGACTGGATACTGCGCTATATATGAACTCACCTTTATTACATAAACTGACCTGAGTGTGCATTGTCGCAGGTCTGCGAGCGAAGCCATCAGACAAGTCGATCTTCTCCCCGAGTGTGTGCAACTGCTGGTGCACGATGTGGGCAGAGATCTACATCCGCAGTCCCACCGGCGACCTCTCATGGATCATGCGCATCCAGAATGACGACCAGGACCTGACGGCGTCGACCTTCCCCGACCTTCCTCTCGCCAACATCTCGAGTCTGCTGCGCGGAACCATCGACCACACGGACGACTTCGACCAGTTGCTGGGGGAAGACAGGAAGATCGACAGCGCCAGTCTGCCAGAGAATGAATATGAGTCTCTGTTGGAGGAACACTTCAACCTGCCGTCCACCGGTGGGTGTTTGTCTGCTTTAAAGGGACACACAAATTTACAAATATTGACGTTTTTAAATTATATCTTGTATTCAGCATATTTCTTTGAAAACCCCCCTCAACAGTTGTACACATAAACATACCCCTCAACAGTTGTACCCATAAACACACAACGTCTCATCATTCTGTGACCTGTCATTAATCAAATACAGCTGTATACTATCACTGTAATATATAAATATGTTTCTGTGTCCATGATTAATTTTGTTTCCAAACAATGCTGACTAATTAACCCACTGATTGTCATCCAGGTGGAGCCACCAGTCGAGAGTGTCGAGAACGGTCAACTTCGGGGAAAAGTGTTGATCGTCCCATGGATGAAGACAACACAGCGTGTGGTGAAGGTTGGGACTACGTCCTGTTACATGCTCAAATCTCGATATATACTGAATTAAGGGATTATCGGAAAAGTCACAAAATCGAAGAACACATTTTTTTTTATTAATTGAAACTGCCACCCACCTCCACTAATACAAGACATAGAACTTGATAGATTTTGACCAGTTCACAACGGCATCCATAGCCACACTCGGTAGCCACCAGATTCAACACGGTTGCCAAGGCATTAGCCACCAAAATGTCAGTGATCTATTATCCATTCTGTGAAATGTGTCAACTGGTTTTCAAGTGATTGGTTTTTTGCTTGAGTGTCATTGAGACCAGTACCCAGTAACTCATGGTGTTTTTTCCACAGGTCAAGATGAAGACGGCAGCAAGGCACCACCAGCCTCATCGGTGAGACCATATGTGGATGCACTATCAACTTCAATCTCATTGCCGCCCAAGATACATGCCTTTGTTAATGTCGATTATCTGCTTTCTAATCTTCATTTATTTAGCAAACAGAGAATGTTTTAATATGTTGTGATGTGCCACAGACTATTTAAACTTTGGTGCTGTGTCAAATACAATTGATTATTATTAAAAAATATTATAAATATGATGTTTAATATGTGCTGTTTTCCAGCATGACGACCATTCCCAGTCGCTCAAGAAGTGCCTGTCCTTCCCAGACTTGTCCCCAGTGCTGGAACAGAAGTTATTCGAGGGTCACGCCAGCTCCGAACTCCAGGAGGCGTACAACCGTGCCGCCAACTTAACGAAAACGACAACCCTCAACCTCACGAAACAGCGCAGTGGCAGCACTGTCAATCCAGCGAAAACGTCAGATAGCAGGAGTCTGACCGACACCGCTCTGAAGCCTTGTCTCAGTCACGAGTTGCCACGCCAGTCCTCCGAAGACGTCACGTCACAGAAGAGTCGTGGCTGCAGCTTTACCAGCATCCCGGAAGAGGAAGGGCATCTATTCTCATCGTCTTCCCCCTTCAGCAGGAAGCGACCTTCATCCGTTGTCCTTGAGAAGTCAGTAAAATGGCCGCCGGTGATGGGAGGGAGTGGGAAGGAGGCGATCCACGGCGGGATGAGCCCCAGCTTCCTCTTCCTTCAACTCTATCACTCCCACATGTTTGGCATGGGGGATGATCGCCCTGTCGCCCTGCCCTCCACACCTGTAAGTCTTCCTCTCTGGTCTCTCACAACAAGTGGACATCAGTTTGTGTTACTCTGCTTGAAATATGAGAATGCTACATGAAATTACCTGATTTTAAGAGAAAAGTACAAACACTGTTGGTTTTTACTATGCTGTCTAACATAAGCTTTAGCTACTTTAAAATCATAACCCCACAAATATATTTTAGTGGAGATTGTTGTCCTTGCTGTTAAGTTTACAATGGAAGCAATAAATTATATTTTAGTGGAGATTGTTGTCCTTGCTGTGAAGTTTACAATGGAAGTAATAAATTAAATTTTAGTGGAGATTGTTGTCCTTGCTGTTAAGTTTACAATGGAAGCAATAAATTATATTTTAGTGGAGATTGTTGTCCTTGCTGTGAAGTTTACAATGGAAGTAATAAATTATATTTTAGTGGAGATTGTTGTCCTTGCTGTGAAGTTTACAATGGAAGTAATAAATTATATTTTAGTGGAGATTGTTGTCCTTGCTGTTAAGTTTACAATGGAAGCAATAAATTATATTTTAGTGGAGATTGTTGACGTTGCTGTTAAGTTTACAATGGAAGTAATAAATTATATTTTTAATCAGGTTCATTCAAACACATTTTGAATGTCAGTGTTATATTATATGTAATTTATGCTGTATAATATTATTTTTATGATAACTTTATAGACTTTTGTAACAACTGCACCAAAATTGAAAAAATATTTGGATTAATTTTGAAATAGACGTAGATTAATGTGTGCATGTAATTTATTAATGCTGTTATTTGCTATAAATTGACATAAATAAGTGGTAGTGATCCAACAATATTGGTAGACTGTTTACATCTTTTAAAGTACAAAATTCTAACTGAATAATACTTGTAAAATGAGCTGAATGGAAATGTTTTGTACTGGTGACCATGGTTTTGGTTAACTACTTTAAGACAAGTCAAGTCAAAAGCATTTATTCAAACAAATCAAACAATTCAAGTGTACAAGTGAATTAGACATACAAAACCTGTGGTGACAGGTTTGAAAGGAGAAGCATAGAAGTAACATTACTTATAAAGGCATGCTTCTCCTTTGTTGACAGTTTCTAGCAGCTTTTGTTTTACATGATGTTAAATTAATTAGTTATATACAACATGGCAATCATTACAAAATGTTCTGGGTGCTTGCTAAGAAAACTGAAAGAAAAAAAAGTGACATTATATACGCATACAATAACTCTCAATTTTATGTTTGTTGTAGTGTGATTTAAACGTACTTGAAAACTAATATTGCCACAAATTATGTAGTGATACAACGTTTGGCTTGAGGACAGTTTTGTATGTTCTGTCTTGTCCACAACAGGTGATAGAACGGGCAGTGAAGTTACTCGATCTAGTCTATCCCTTCGAAACACACAAGATTGGAATCATATACATACAGAGTGGGCAGGTGAGTGGATGCTGACTTCTCTTTGGCTGCTAGGAACATGCTTCAAGTGTATTTAAGCAGCATGTGTCCATGGTGGAATGATTATGTTTGTGAGTATGGCTTGGGGATCATATAACTTTTCTGTTTAACTGTATACTTTTGTTTGAAACTGTTCTTGTCTCAGATCTGTGTGAAGGTCAACTAAAGCCAACGAAAGACCATTAGATTATGTATAACGCAATCACAAGTATTATAATGTGTAAAAAGAAATAGAGATAGTGTTGAAGAGGAGCCAGGTTTATACTGGCTGGGTAAGGGATGACCGCATCAGAGGAACCAGGTTTATACTGGCTGGGTAAGGGATGACCGCATCAGAGGAGCCAGGTTTATACTTGCTTGGTTAAGGGATGACTGCATCAGAGGAGCCAGATTTATACTGGCTGGTTAAGGGATAATCGCATCAGAGGAGCCAGGTTTATACTGGCTGGTTAAGGGATGACTGCATCAGAGGAGCCAGGTTTATACTGGCTGGTTAAGGGATAATCGCATCAGAGGAGCCAGGTTTATACTGGCTGGTTAAGGGATGACTGCATCAGAGGAGCCAGGTTTATACTGGCTGGTTAAGGGATGATCGCATCAGAGGAGCCAGGTTTATACTGGCTGGTTAAGGGATAATCGCATCAGAGGAGCCAGGTTTATATTGGCTGGGTAAGGGATAATCGCATCAGAGGAGCCAGGTTTATACTGGCTGGGTAAGCGATGACCGCATCAGAGGAGCCAGGTTTGTACTGGCTGGTTAAGGGATGACTGCATCAAAGGAGCCAGGTTTATATTGGCTGGTTAAGGGATGATCGCATTAGAGGAGCCAGGTTTATACTGGCTGGTTAAGGGATAATCGCATCAGAGGAGCCAGGTTTATATTGGTTGAGTAAGGGATAATCGCATCAGAGGAGCCAGGTTTATACTGGCTGGGTAAGCGATGACCGCATCAGAGGAGCCAGGTTTATACTGGCTGGTTAATGGCTAATCGCATCAGAGGAGCCAGGTTTATACTGGCTGGGTAAGGGATGAGTGCATCAGAGGAGCCAGGTTTATACTGGCTGGTTAAGGGACGACCACATCAGAGGAACCAGGTTTATACTGGCTGGTTAAGGGACGACCACATCAGAGCAGCCAGGTTTATACTGGCTGGTTAAGGGATAACTGCATCAGAGGAGCCAGGTTTATACTGGCTGGTTAAGGGATGACTGCATCAAAGGAGCCAGGTTTATACTGGCTGGTTAAGGGATGACCACATCAGAGGAACCAGGTTTATACTGGCTGGTTAAGGGATAATCGCATCGGTTCACAAAGTACACAAAGATGTTAATGGGTAGAGTGGCACCACCTATTGAGTTGAACTTAATCCACTTTGACGATGTTGTGGACATTAGAACCATGCGGCATGAAGGGCAATGTTTTTACAACTATGTCATAGCAGTTGAATCCAGTGGCTACATGTTGGATTGTTCAAAATCTTAAGTTCTACACCATGTATTGGTGAAGGTGGAGGTGGATGGTGGTTTGAACCAGTGCGAAACAGTAGACTATTCTTTGTATTTTGTGAACTTGTGAGACCTCCTGACATTGCTGTATGACTGTGTGGAGTGCAGTGAGACCTAACATTGCTGTATGACTGTGTGGAGTGCAGTGAGACCACTCCTAACATTGCTGTATGACTGTGTGGAGCGCAGTGAGACCTCCTAACATTGCTGTATGACTGTGTGGAGTGCAGTGAGACCTAACATTGCTGTATGACTGTGTGGAGTGCAGTGAGACCTCCTAACATTGCTGTATGACTGCATGGAGCGCAGTGAGACCTCCTAACATTGCTGTATGACTGTGTGGAGCGCAGTGAGACTTCCTAACATTGCTGTATGACTGTGTGGAGCGCAGTGAGACCTCCTAACATTGCTGTATGACTGTGTGGAGCGCAGTGAGACCTCCTAACATTGCTGTATGACTGCATGGAGCGCAGTGAGACCTCCTAACATTGCTGTATGACTGTGTGGAGCACAGTGAGACCTCCTAACATTGCTGTATGACTGTGTGGAGCGCAGTGAGACTTCCTAACATTGCTGTATGACTGTGTGGAGTGCAGTGAGACCTCCTAACATTGCTGTATGACTGTGTGGAGCGCAGTGAGATCTCCTAACATTGCTGTATGACTGTGTGGAGTGCAGTGAGACCACTCCTAACATTGCTGTATGACTGTGTGGAGCTCAGTGAGATCTCCTAACATTGCTGTATGACTGTGTGGAGCGCAGTGAGACCTCTTAACATTGCTGTATTACTGTGTGGAGCGCAGTGAGACCTCCTAACATTGCTGTATGACTGTGTGGAGCTCAGTAAGACCTCCTAACATTGCTGTATGACTGTGTGGAGCGCAGTGAGACCTCCTAACATTGCTGTATGACTGTGTGGAGCGCAGTGAGACGTCCTAACATTGCTGTATGACTGTGTGGAGCACAGTGAGACCTCCTGACATTGCTGTATGACTGTGTGGGGCGCAGTGAGACCTCCTAACATTGCTGTATGACTGTGTGGAGCGCAGTGAGACCTCCTAACATTGCTGTATGACTGTGTGGAGTGCAGTGAGACCTCCTAACATTGCTGTATGACTGTGTGGAGCACAGTGAGACCTCCTAACATTGCTGTATGACTGTGTGGAGCGCAGTGAGACCTCCTAACATTGCTGTATGACTGTGTGGAGCGCAGTGAGACCTCCTAACATTGCTGTATGACTGTGTGGAGCGCAGTGAGACCTCCTAACATTGCTGTATGACTGTGTGGAGTGCAGTGAGACCTCCTAACATTGCTGTATGACTGTGTGGAGTACAGTGAGACCTCCTAACATTGCTGTATGACCGTGTGGAGTACAGTTAGACCTCCTAACATTGCTGTATGACTGTGTGGAGCGCAGTGAGACCTCCTAGCATTGCTGTATGACTGTGGAGTGCAGTGAGACCTCCTAACATTGCTGTATGACTGTGTGGAGTGCAGTGAGACCTCCTAACATTGCTGTATGACTGTGTGGAGCGCAGTGAGACCTCCTAACATTGCTGTATGACTGTGTGGAGCACAATGAGACCTCCTAACATTGCTGTATGACTGTGTGGAGCGCAGTGAGACTTCCTAACATTGCTGTATGACTGTGGAGCGCAGTGAGACCTCCTAACATTGCTGTATGACTGTGGAGCTCAGTGAGACCTCCTAACATTGCTGTATGACTGTGTGGAGTGCAGTGAGACCTCCTAACATTGCTGTATGACTGTGTGGAGTGCAGTGAGACCTCCTAACATTGCTGTATGACTGTGTGGAGCGCAGTGAGACCTCCTAACATTGCTGTATGACTGTGTGGAGTGCAGTGAGACCTCCTAACATTGCTGTATGACTGTGTGGAGCACAGTGAGACCTCCTAACATTGCTGTATGACTGTGTGGAGTGCAGTGAGACCACTCCTAACATTACTGTATGACTGTGTGGAGTGCCGTGAGACCTCCTAACATTGCTGTATGACTGTGTGGAGCACAGTGAGACCTCCTAACATTGCTGTATGACTGTGTGGAGTGCAGTGAGACCACTCCTAACATTGCTGTATGACTGTGTGGAGTGCAGTGAGACCTCCTAACATTGCTGTATGACTGTGTGGAGCACAGTGAGACCTCCTAACATTGCTGTATGACTGTGTGGAGTGCAGTGAGACCTCCTAACATTGTTGTATGACTGTGTGGAGCGCAGTGAGACCTCCTAACATTGCTGTATGACTGTGTGGAGCGCAGTGAGACCTCCTAACATTGCTGTATGACTGTGTGGAGTGCAGTGAGACCTCCTAACATTGCTGTATGACTGTGTGGAGCGCAGTGAGACCTCCTAACATTGCTGTATGACTGTGTGGAGCGCAGTGAGACCTCCTAACATTACTGAATGAGTGTGTGGTGCTCAGTGGTGCAGTGGCTAGAGTTTCTGGTGTTGCGGTGTCAAACCTTGGGCTAGTTCATTGACTCTACATTGCTCCAGTTCACTCAGCTGTACGAATGAGTACCTGGCTATAAACCTTGATGGATATTTGTGTAAAAATAGTCTTCGCACATTAATTGCAGCATGGCTGAATGCTTCCCAGAGAAGTTGAGACAGTGTTCGATTGAACAGGTCTGCCAGGGAGCAAAGTGTAAAGTACCTTGTGCAGTTGTGTGGACTAGACACTGCGCTGTATAAGAACTTACCTTTGATCTCTTACTGTGTGTGTGTGTGTGTTGCAGACAAGTGACCAGGTCGCCATCCTGTCCAATGTCTGTGGCTCGTCCAGGTACGTTGAGTTTCTCCAGGGTCTCGGCCACCTGATCTACCTGAAGGAGTGTCATCAGAAGGTCGTCTACCTGGGTGGTCTCAATCCCGACGGCAGTGATGGAGAATTCACATATGCCTGGCATGACGAATTTATGCAAGGTATGGCTATAATCATCTCGGTGTAAAAATTTACATAATGCTGCATATTACAATTTCTGCGATGTTGTGTACACAGTTTAGCTGCATTCTATTTGTTTGCTAAATATCTGGCTTTTGGTAGCACCTTTGTTTGAGCACTCAGTTATTGTTTAGTCACTGCCTGGCTCAAAATATTGCCCATTTGTAACTTGACATTATATTCCATGTTGGAATTGTTATTTTTAGAATTGCAGGTGTTTGGTTTAATTGAACCATGTATCAGTGGTTGTGATTTGTTCTGATCTGATTACTATTTGACTCTTGATTAACAGTTATCTTTGACACTAATCAGCACCCTCGTATTCAGTTACTGGTCCGGAACTTTTCAGTTCATTCGGTGGGATCCCCAAAAAAATAGTATCAAACGAAACCACGAATTGTGATAATCAAAATGTTTTCAAGATTCGATCGCTGGTTAATTTTGTTTCAAATTATGAAATACACTTTCGTTAATCAAGAATTTAATGTGGATCTATGTTGGATTTCTTTTTAAGCATAGAGCAACTGGTTTCCTTACTTGGGCCTACATGCGCCAGCATTAGAATACAATGATGGAACGCAGCATCATTTTAAAACCATGTCCAGGTATTGAAAAACTAGACTCGGTGATGTCACCTAAATTGTGGTTCTATTAACGTGTGTTTTTGTGTTATTTTGCAGTCATCTTCCACGTGGCGTCACTGATGCCAAACAAGGAGTCGGACCCTAACTGTAATGACAAGAAGCGACACATTGGCAACGACTACGTGACCATAACTTACAATGACAGTTCTGAATACTACACAATGGCTACACTCAGTGTATGTATACTAAATACACATCAATTTTTCCCAAACACCTCACATTAGATACATTAAATCTATAAAAAGATAATTTCTCGTTTCTCATTAGCATGCTCATTTGAAACTAAGTGTCTCAAAACTTTATTTTACAGTTTGTTATGTATAATTATTTCTCTAAATTTGTCCCATGCAATAAAGGAGAACTATGATCCACATCATACCAAATGAATTTGGAAAATACACATCTTTCATTTACTGTTTGACAAAGTTCTGTGGAGAAAAAATGGGATTGTTTTTGAAAATCAAAATTATGAACATAAACTTTTTTATGTTGCACATTTGTTATAAGTTGTAACACAGCTAACATTGGAGAAACACTTACTTCTTAACTGGTGTAATTTTGCAGTGAACCAAGACAATCATTGTGATAATTACATATATTATGTCTTCATCACTAGGCAGCCAATAAGGTTAATGTTAATTTTCAACAGGGACAAGTGAACTATGTAAACATTGTCATCAAACCACTTGACAACGCCACCAACGCTGTCACAGTCCAGGCAAAACATGGTAAGTCAATCAGTCATTTGATTAGAACTGTTTTCAAAATTACTAATTTCCATAGATGAATAATGTGAGTCTAAACGCACAGTTAAAATTGGTGTATAGTTTTTATGTATGCTTGATATAAAAGTCACTTTTCATGTTTTTACTGAGCATTTTAAATCAGAATCACATGTATGGCCTGCATTTGTCAAATGGCATGTAAATAAATTATCAGTTTAAAATACATCCGAAGAACAACTGACTTTAATATCCTACGTATGCGCAGTGTTACCCCGTCAGGTGTGTAGGGATCTACACGTACTTACATACTTATGCCCCTCACTCCAAGAGAAGCACAGGCCATCGACGACGACTCTCCAGCGCACACCTTTGGGCAGTTCTCTCTATTTCTTCCCAGATGTAGGCTCTCCCTCTTCTGTACGTCTCCAGCCATAGCCCTTCGCCAAGTGTTTTTGGCCTTCCTTGCTTTCTTTTTCTTTGAGGATTCTACGTCAGAGACTGTCTTGTCACGTATAATCCCCAAAACATGGCAGATTCATCAACAGTGACTGTCAAACCCCAAAACACTCTTGATTGTGGATGTTTATGGAGTGTGGATTTATGAACATGACATGTATTCAGCTACCTCAGTGTCCGACTTGTGTGTTGAACTGTTTTCTTGCAGACATCCAGGAGATCGTTGGACAGACAGACACAAAGATCATTTCTGACACAAATTTGGCGTTTCTCGTACGACAGATGGCGATACATGCTAACGTAAGTTACAGATGCTTATTCTAGTTACTGTCTATGTTCGGCTTGACCTTACAGTGGAATCAATCGTGATTGTTTATTGCAAAATGTCCATAATAAAAGTGGTTCAGTTGATATATACCGGTAGTGTTGTGGTATGGAGTTATGTAAATGATTGGTTATCCATTCATGATACCAGTAACTTGTCCTAGAACATTGGTCAAGTTACATTCTGAGTTAAAATATACTTAAACTGTCTGTTGGAGGTGAAGTGTATAGTACTTGAAGCAATTCTAGACTGGACACTGTGTTGTGTGGGTAGTTGTCTTAATACCTGATAGACTGGACACTGTGTTGTGTGGGTAGTTGTCTTAATACCTGATAGACTGGACACTGTGTTGTGTGGGTAGTTGTCTTAATACCTGATAGACTGGACACTGTGTTGTGTGGGTAGTTGTCTTAATACCTGATAGACTGGACACTGTGTTGTGTGAGTAGTTGTCTTAATACCTGGTAGACTGGACACTGTGTTGTGTGGGTAGTTGTCTTAATACCTGATAGACTGGACACTGTGTTGTGTGGGTAGTTGTCTTAATACCTGGTAGACTGGACACTGTGTTGTGTGAGTAGTTGTCTTAATACCTGATAGACTGGACACTGTGTTGTGTGGGTAGTTGTCTTAATACCTGGTAGACTGGACACTGTGTTGTGTGAGTAGTTGTCTTAATACCTGATAGACTGGACACTGTGTTGTGTGGGTAGTTGTCTTAATACCTGATAGACTGGACACTGTGTTGTGTGGGTAGTTTTCTTAATACCTGGTAGACTGGACACTGTGTTGTGTGGGTAGTTGTCTTAATACCTGATAGACTGGACACTGTGTTGTGTGGGTAGTTGTCTTAATACCTGGTAGACTGGACACTGTGTTGTGTGGGTAGTTGTCTTAATACCTGATAGACTGGACACTGTGTTGTGTGAGTAGTTGTCTTAATACCTGATAGACTGGACACTGTGTTGTGTGGGTAGTTGTCTTAATACCTGATAGACTGGACACTGTGTTGTGTGGGTAGTTGTCTTAATACCTGATAGACTGGACACTGTGTTGTGTGGGTAGTTGTCTTAATACCTGGTAGACTGGACACTGTGTTGTGTGGGTAGTTGTCTTAATACCTGGTAGACTGGACACTGTGTTGTGTGGGTAGTTGTCTTAATACCTGATAGACTGGACACTGTGTTGTGTGGGTAGTTGTCTTAATACCTGATAGACTGGACACTGTGTTGTGTGAGTAGTTGTCTTAATACCTGGTAGACTGGACACTGTGTTGTGTGGGTAGTTGTCTTAATACCTGATAGACTGGACACTGTGTTGTGTGAGTAGTTGTCTTAATACCTGATAGACTGGACACTGTGTTGTGTGAGTAGTTGTCTTAATACCTGGTAGACTGGACACTGTGTTGTGTGGGTAGTTGTCTTAATACCTGATAGACTGGACACTGTGTTGTGTGAGTAGTTGTCTTAATACCTGATAGACTGGACACTGTGTTGTGTGAGTAGTTGTCTTAATACCTGGTAGACTGGACACTGTGTTGTGTGAGTAGTTGTCTTAATACCTGATAGACTGGACACTGTGTTGTGTGGGTAGTTGTCTTAATACCTGATAGACTGGACACTGTGTTGTGTGGGTAGTTGTCTTAATACCTGATAGACTGGACACTGTGTTGTGTGGGTAGTTGTCTTAATACCTGATAGACTGGACACTGTGTTGTGTGGGTAGTTGTCTTAATACCTGGTAGACTGGACACTGTGTTGTGTGGGTAGTTGTCTTAATACCTGATAGACTGGACACTGTGTTGTGTGAGTAGTTGTCTTAATACCTGATAGACTGGACACTGTGTTGTGTGAGTAGTTGTCTTAATACCTGATAGACTGGACACTGTGTTGTGTGAGTAGTTGTCTTAATACCTGATAGACTGGACACTGTGTTGTGTGGGTAGTTGTCTTAATACCTGATAGACTGGACACTGTGTTGTGTGGGTAGTTGTCTTAATACCTGTAGACTGGACACTGTGTTGTGTGGGTAGTTGTCTTAATACCTGGTAGACTGGACACTGTGTTGTGTGGGTAGTTGTCTTAATACCTGATAGACTGGACACTGTGTTGTGTGAGTAGTTGTCTTAATACCTGATAGACTGGACACTGTGTTGTGTGGGTAGTTGTCTTAATACCTGATAGACTGGACACTGTGTTGTGTGGGTAGTTGTCTTAATACCTGATAGACTGGACACTGTGTTGTGTGGGTAGTTGTCTTAATACCTGGTAGACTGGACACTGTGTTGTGTGGGTAGTTGTCTTAATACCTGATAGACTGGACACTGTGTTGTGTGGGTAGTTGTCTTAATACCTGGTAGACTGGACACTGTGTTGTGTGGGTAGTTGTCTTAATACCTGGTAGACTGGACACTGTGTTGTGTGGGTAGTTGTCTTAATACCTGATAGACTGGACACTGTGTTGTGTGGGTAGTTGTCTTAATACCTGATAGACTGGACACTGTGTTGTGTGGGTAGTTGTCTTAATACCTGATAGACTGGACACTGTGTTGTGTGGGTAGTTGTCTTAATACCTGGTAGACTGGACACTGTGTTGTGTGGGTAGTTGTCTTAATACCTGATAGACTGGACACTGTGTTGTGTGGGTAGTTGTCTTAATACCTGGTAGACTGGACACTGTGTTGTGTGGGTAGTTGTCTTAATACCTGGTAGACTGGACACTGTGTTGTGTGGGTAGTTGTCTTAATACCTGATAGACTGGACACTGTGTTGTGTGGGTAGTTGTCTTAATACCTGATAGACTGGACACTGTGTTGTGTGGGTAGTTGTCTTAATACCTGGTAGACTGGACACTGTGTTGTGTGAGTAGTTGTCTTAATACCTGATAGACTGGACACTGTGTTGTGTGGGTAGTTGTCTTAATACCTGATAGACTGGACACTGTGTTGTGTGGGTAGTTGTCTTAATACCTGGTAGACTGGACACTGTGTTGTGTGGGTAGTTGTCTTAATACCTGATAGACTGGACACTGTGTTGTGTGAGTAGTTGTCTTAATACCTGATAGACTGGACACTGTGTTGTGTGGGTAGTTGTCTTAATACCTGATAGACTGGACACTGTGTTGTGTGGGTAGTTGTCTTAATACCTGATAGACTGGACACTGTGTTGTGTGAGTAGTTGTCTTAATACCTGATAGACTGGACACTGTGTTGTGTGGGTAGTTGTCTTAATACCTGATAGACTGGACACTGTGTTGTGTGAGTAGTTGTCTTAATACCTGATAGACTGGACACTGTGTTGTGTGGGTAGTTGTCTTAATACCTGGTAGACTGGACACTGTGTTGTGTGGGTAGTTGTCTTAATACCTGATAGACTGGACACTGTGTTGTGTGGGTAGTTGTCTTAATACCTGATAGACTGGACACTGTGTTGTGTGG
The DNA here is from genome assembly GCA_963995525.1 of Escarpia spicata. Taxonomy (NCBI): domain Eukaryota; kingdom Metazoa; phylum Annelida; class Polychaeta; order Sabellida; family Siboglinidae; genus Escarpia; species Escarpia spicata. Next base: position 61,834,769 of record OZ023210.1, read on the forward strand.
GTAGTTGTCTTAATACCTGATAGACTGGACACTGTGTTGTGTGGGTAGTTGTCTTAATACCTGATAGACTGGACACTGTGTTGTGTGGGTAGTTGTCTTAATACCTGATAGACTGGACACTGTGTTGTGTGGGTAGTTGTCTTAATACCTGGTAGACTGGACACTGTGTTGTGTGGGTAGTTGTCTTAATACCTGATAGACTGGACACTGTGTTGTGTGAGTAGTTGTCTTAATACCTGATAGACTGGACACTGTGTTGTGTGGGTAGTTGTCTTAATACCTGATAGACTGGACACTGTGTTGTGTGGGTAGTTGTCTTAATACCTGATAGACTGGACACTGTGTTGTGTGGGTAGTTGTCTTAATACCTGGTAGACTGGACACTGTGTTGTGTGGGTAGTTGTCTTAATACCTGATAGACTGGACACTGTGTTGTGTGGGTAGTTGTCTTAATACCTGATAGACTGGACACTGTGTTGTGTGGGTAGTTGTCTTAATACCTGGTAGACTGGACACTGTGTTGTGTGGGTAGTTGTCTTAATACCTGATAGACTGGACACTGTGTTGTGTGGGTAGTTGTCTTAATACCTGGTAGACTGGACACTGTGTTGTGTGGGTAGTTGTCTTAATACCTGGTAGACTGGACACTGTGTTGTGTGGGTAGTTGTCTTAATACCTGATAGACTGGACACTGTGTTGTGTGGGTAGTTGTCTTAATACCTGGTAGACTGGACACTGTGTTGTGTGGGTAGTTGTCTTAATACCTGATAGACTGGACACTGTGTTGTGTGGGTAGTTGTCTTAATACCTGATAGACTGGACACTGTGTTGTGTGGGTAGTTGTCTTAATACCTGATAGACTGGACACTGTGTTGTGTGGGTAGTTGTCTTAATACCTGATAGACTGGACACTGTGTTGTGTGAGTAGTTGTCTTAATACCTGATAGACTGGACACTGTGTTGTGTGGGTAGTTGTCTTAATACCTGATAGACTGGACACTGTGTTGTGTGGGTAGTTGTCTTAATACCTGATAGACTGGACACTGTGTTGTGTGGGTAGTTGTCTTAATACCTGATAGACTGGACACTGTGTTGTGTGAGTAGTTGTCTTAATACCTGGTAGACTGGACACTGTGTTGTGTGGGTAGTTGTCTTAATACCTGGTAGACTGGACACTGTGTTGTGTGGGTAGTTGTCTTAATACCTGATAGACTGGACACTGTGTTGTGTGGGTAGTTGTCTTAATACCTGATAGACTGGACACTGTGTTGTGTGGGTAGTTGTCTTAATACCTGGTAGACTGGACACTGTGTTGTGTGGGTAGTTGTCTTAATACCTGGTAGACTGGACACTGTGTTGTGTGGGTAGTTGTCTTAATACCTGATAGACTGGACACTGTGTTGTGTGGGTAGTTGTCTTAATACCTGATAGACTGGACACTGTGTTGTGTGGGTAGTTGTCTTAATACCTGATAGACTGGACACTGTGTTGTGTGGGTAGTTGTCTTAATACCTGGTAGACTGGACACTGTGTTGTGTGGGTAGTTGTCTTAATACCTGATAGACTGGACACTGTGTTGTGTGGGTAGTTGTCTTAATACCTGATAGACTGGACACTGTGTTGTGTGGGTAGTTGTCTTAATACCTGGTAGACTGGACACTGTGTTGTGTGGGTAGTTGTCTTAATACCTGATAGACTGGACACTGTGTTGTGTGGGTAGTTGTCTTAATACCTGGTAGACTGGACACTGTGTTGTGTGGGTAGTTGTCTTAATACCTGATAGACTGGACACTGTGTTGTGTGGGTAGTTGTCTTAATACCTGATAGACTGGACACTGTGTTGTGTGGGTAGTTGTCTTAATACCTGATAGACTGGACACTGTGTTGTGTGGGTAGTTGTCTTAATACCTGATAGACTGGACACTGTGTTGTGTGGGTAGTTGTCTTAATACCTGGTAGACTGGACACTGTGTTGTGTGGGTAGTTGTCTTAATACCTGGTAGACTGGACACTGTGTTGTGTGGGTAGTTGTCTTAATACCTGGTAGACTGGACACTGTGTTGTGTGGGTAGTTGTCTTAATACCTGATAGACTGGACACTGTGTTGTGTGGGTAGTTGTCTTAATACCTGGTAGACTGGACACTGTGTTGTGTGGGTAGTTGTCTTAATACCTGGTAGACTGGACACTGTGTTGTGTGGGTAGTTGTCTTAATACCTGGTAGACTGGACACTGTGTTGTGTGGGTAGTTGTCTTAATACCTGGTAGACTGGACACTGTGTTGTGTGGGTAGTTGTCTTAATACCTGGTAGACTGGACACTGTGTTGTGTGGGTAGTTGTCTTAATACCTGATAGACTGGACACTGTGTTGTGTGGGTAGTTGTCTTAATACCTGATAGACTGGACACTGTGTTGTGTGGGTAGTTGTCTTAATACCTGATAGACTGGACACTGTGTTGTGTGAGTAGTTGTCTTAATACCTGATAGACTGGACACTGTGTTGTGTGAGTAGTTGTCTTAGTACCTGATAGACTGGACACTGTGTTGTGTGAGTAGTTGTCTTAATACCTGATAGACTGGACACTGTGTTGTGTGGGTAGTTGTCTTAGTACCTGATAGACTGGACACTGTGTTGTGTGAGTAGTTGTCTTAATACCTGGTAGACTGGACACTGTGTTGTGTGAGTAGTTGTCTTAGTACCTGATAGACTGGACACTGTGTTGTGTGAGTAGTTGTCTTAATACCTGATAGACTGGACACTGTGTTGTGTGGGTAGTTGTCTTAGTACCTGATAGACTGGACACTGTGTTGTGTGAGTAGTTGTCTTAATACCTGGTAGACTGGACACTGTGTTGTGTGAGTAGTTGTCTTAGTACCTGATAGACTGGACACTGTGTTGTGTGAGTAGTTGTCTTAATACCTGATAGACTGGACACTGTGTTGTGTGGGTAGTTGTCTTAATACCTGATAGACTGGACACTGTGTTGTGTGGGTAGTTGTCTTAATACCTGATAGACTGGACACTGTGTTGTGTGAGTAGTTGTCTTAGTACCTGATAGACTGGACACTGTGTTGTGTGAGTAGTTGTCTTAATACCTGGTAGACTGGACACTGTGTTGTGTGAGTAGTTGTCTTAGTACCTGATAGACTGGACACTGTGTTGTGTGAGTAGTTGTCTTAGTACCTGATAGACTGGACACTGTGTTGTGTGGGTAGTTGTCTTAATACCTGATAGACTGGACACTGTGTTGTGTGGGTAGTTGTCTTAATACCTGATAGACTGGACACTGTGTTGTGTGGGTAGTTGTCTTAATACCTGATAGACTGGACACTGTGTTGTGTGAGTAGTTGTCTTAATACCTGATAGACTGGACACTGTGTTGTGTGAGTAGTTGTCTTAATACCTGATAGACTGGACACTGTGTTGTGTGGGTAGTTGTCTTAATACCTGGTAGACTGGACACTGTGTTGTGTGGGTAGTTGTCTTAATACCTGATAGACTGGACACTGTGTTGTGTGGGTAGTTGTCTTAATACCTGGTAGACTGGACACTGTGTTGTGTGGGTAGTTGTCTTAATACCTGGTAGACTGGACACTGTGTTGTGTGGGTAGTTGTCTTAATACCTGATAGACTGGACACTGTGTTGTGTGGGTAGTTGTCTTAATACCTGATAGACTGGACACTGTGTTGTGTGGGTAGTTGTCTTAATACCTGGTAGACTGGACACTGTGTTGTGTGGGTAGTTGTCTTAATACCTGGTAGACTGGACACTGTGTTGTGTGGGTAGTTGTCTTAATACCTGATAGACTGGACACTGTGTTGTGTGGGTAGTTGTCTTAATACCTGATAGACTGGACACTGTGTTGTGTGGGTAGTTGTCTTAATACCTGATAGACTGGACACTGTGTTGTGTGAGTAGTTGTCTTAATACCTGATAGACTGGACACTGTGTTGTGTGGGTAGTTGTCTTAATACCTGATAGACTGGACACTGTGTTGTGTGGGTAGTTGTCTTAATACCTGATAGACTGGACACTGTGTTGTGTGGGTAGTTGTCTTAATACCTGGTAGACTGGACACTGTGTTGTGTGGGTAGTTGTCTTAATACCTGATAGATTGGACACTGTGTTGTGTGGGTAGTTGTCTTAATACCTGATAGACTGGACACTGTGTTGTGTGGGTAGTTGTCTTAATACCTGATAGACTGGACACTGTGTTGTGTGGGTAGTTGTCTTAATACCTGATAGACTGGACACTGTGTTGTGTGGGTAGTTGTCTTAATACCTGATAGACTGGACACTGTGTTGTGTGGGTAGTTGTCTTAATACCTGGTAGACTGGACACTGTGTTGTGTGGGTAGTTGTCTTAATACCTGATAGACTGGACACTGTGTTGTGTGGGTAGTTGTCTTAATACCTGATAGACTGGACACTGTGTTGTGTGAGTAGTTGTCTTAGTACCTGATAGACTGGACACTGTGTTGTGTGAGTAGTTGTCTTAATACCTGATAGACTGGACACTGTGTTGTGTGAGTAGTTGTCTTAATACCTGGTAGACTGGACACTGTGTTGTGTGGGTAGTTGTCTTAATACCTGATAGACTGGACACTGTGTTGTGTGGGTAGTTGTCTTAATACCTGATAGACTGGACACTGTGTTGTGTGGGTAGTTGTCTTAATACCTGATAGACTGGACACTGTGTTGTGTGGGTAGTTGTCTTAATACCTGATAGACTGGACACTGTGTTGTGTGGGTAGTTGTCTTAATACCTGATAGACTGGACACTGTGTTGTGTGAGTAGTTGTCTTAATACCTGATAGACTGGACACTGTGTTGTGTGGGTAGTTGTCTTAATACCTGATAGACTGGACACTGTGTTGTGTGGGTAGTTGTCTTAATACCTGATAGACTGGACACTGTGTTGTGTGGGTAGTTGTCTTAATACCTGATAGACTGGACACTGTGTTGTGTGGGTAGTTGTCTTAATACCTGGTAGACTGGACACTGTGTTGTGTGGGTAGTTGTCTTAATACCTGATAGACTGGACACTGTGTTGTGTGGGTAGTTGTCTTAATACCTGGTAGACTGGACACTGTGTTGTGTGGGTAGTTGTCTTAATACCTGGTAGACTGGACACTGTGTTGTGTGGGTAGTTGTCTTAATACCTGATAGACTGGACACTGTGTTGTGTGGGTAGTTGTCTTAATACCTGATAGACTGGACACTGTGTTGTGTGAGTAGTTGTCTTAATACCTGATAGACTGGACACTGTGTTGTGTGGGTAGTTGTCTTAATACCTGATAGACTGGACACTGTGTTGTGTGAGTAGTTGTCTTAATACCTGATAGACTGGACACTGTGTTGTGTGAGTAGTTGTCTTAATACCTGATAGACTGGACACTGTGTTGTGTGGGTAGTTGTCTTAATACCTGGTAGACTGGACACTGTGTTGTGTGGGTAGTTGTCTTAATACCTGATAGACTGGACACTGTGTTGTGTGGGTAGTTGTCTTAATACCTGATAGACTAAGCAAACCGGGAAGAAAACAATAATGCCACAGACCTCGACATTAGCACTGGCCCGCTGGCCTGCTGGCCTGGCACCTTTTTTTAGGCTGTCGGGCCACCAGTTTTCATATTTTACTGGCCTGCCGGGCCACTGATTTCAATCCGATTGACCACCATCATGTTCCCCGGTAACCCGACCCTACCTAGAAAAACAAGATAACCCTAAAGCCTAATCTTTTTATTTTATATTTAAATCAATGTTTGTCTTGTTACATTTGTGTTGCTCTCCTCCTTGTTCCCTGCTGTACAGGAGTGAGGGCCAAGTACAGTAAAGCTGAACCACTCTCTGTGTCTCCTTGTTCCCTGCTGTACAGGAGTGAGGGCCAGGTACAGTAAAGCTGAACCACTCTCTGTGTCTCCTCCTTGTTCCCTGCTGTACAGGGGTGAGGGTCAGGTACAGTAAAGCTGAACCACTCTCTGTGTCTCCTTGTTCCCTGCTGTACAGGGGTGAGGGTCAGGTACAGTAAAGCTGAACCACTCTCTGTGTCTCCTCCTTGTTCCCTGCTGTACAGGGGTGAGGATCAGGTACAGTAAAGCTGAACCACTCTCTGTGTCTCCTTGTTCCCTGCTGTACAGGGGTGAGGATCAGGTACAGTAAAGCTGAACCACTCTCTGTGTCTCCTCCTTGTTCCCTGCTGTACAGGGGTGAGGGTCAGGTACAGTAAAGCTGAACCACTCTCTGTGTCTCCTTGTTCCCTGCTGTACAGGGGTGAGGATCAGGTACAGTAAAGCTGAACCACTCTCTGTGTCTCCTCCTTGTTCCCTGCTGTACAGGGGTGAGGGTCAGGTACATTAAAGCTGAACCACTCTCTGTGTCTCCTTGTTCCCTGCTGTACAGGGGTGAGGGTCAGGTACAGTAAAGCTGAACCACTCTCTGTGTCTCCTCCTTGTTCCCTGCTGTACAGGGGTGAGGATCAGGTACAGTAAAGCTGAACCACTCTCTGTGTCTCCTTGTTCCCTGCTGTACAGGGGTGAGGATCAGGTACAGTAAAGCTGAACCACTCTCTGTGTCTCCTCCTTGTTCCCTGCTGTACAGGGGTGAGGGTCAGGTACAGTAAAGCTGAACCACTCTCTGTGTCTCCTTGTTCCCTGCTGTACAGGGGTGAGGATCAGGTACAGTAAAGCTGAACCACTCTCTGTGTCTCCTCCTTGTTCCCTGCTGTACAGGGGTGAGGGTCAGGTACATTAAAGCTGAACCACTCTCTGTGTCTCCTTGTTCCCTGCTGTACAGGGGTGAGGGTCAGGTACAGTAAAGCTGAGCCACTCTCTGTGTCTCCTTGTTCCCTGCTGTACAGGGGTGAGGATCAGGTACAGTAAAGCTGAGCCACTCTCTGTGTCTCCTCCTTGTTCCCTGCTGTACAGGGGTGAGGGTCAGGTACAGTAAAGCTGAGCCACTCTCTGTGTCTCCTCCTTGTTCCCTGCTGTACAGGGGTGAGGGTCAGGTACAGTAAAGCTGAGCCACTCTCTGTGTCTCCTCCTTGTTCCCTGCTGTACAGGGGTGAGGGTCAGGTACAGTAAAGCTGAACCACTCTCTGTGTCTCCTTGTTCCCTGCTGTACAGGAGTGAGGGCCAAGTACAGTAAAGCTGAACCACTCTCTGTGTCTCCTCCTTGTTCCCTGCTGTACAGGGGTGAGGGTCAGGTACAGTAAAGCTGAACCACTCTCTGTGTCTCCTCCTTGTTCCCTGCTGTACAGGGGTGAGGGTCAGGTACAGTAAAGCTGAACCACTCTCTGTGTCTCCTCCTTGTTCCCTGCTGTACAGGGGTGAGGGTCAGGTACAGTAAAGCTGAACCACTCTCTGTGTCTCCTCCTTGTTCCCTGCTGTACAGGGGTGAGGGTCAGGTACAGTAAAGCTGAACCACTCTCTGTGTCTCCTTGTTCCCTGCTGTACAGGGGTGAGGGTCAGGTACAGTAAAGCTGAACCACTCTCTGTGTCTCCTCCTTGTTCCCTGCTGTACAGGGGTGAGGGTCAGGTACAGTAAAGCTGAACCACTCTCTGTGTCTCCTTGTTCCCTGCTGTACAGGGGTGAGGGTCAGGTACAGTAAAGCTGAACCACTCTCTGTGTCTCCTTGTTCCCTGCTGTACAGGGGTGAGGGTCAGGTACAGTAAAGCTGAACCACTCTCTGTGTCTCCTTGTTCCCTGCTGTACAGGGGTGAGGGTCAGGTACATTAAAGCTGAACCACTCTCTGTGTCTCCTCCTTGTTCCCTGCTGTACAGGGGTGAGGGTCAGGTACAGTAAAGCTGAACCACTCTCTGTGTCTCCTCCTTGTTCCCTGCTGTACAGGGGTGAGGGTCAGGTACAGTAAAGCTGAGCCACTCTCTGTGTCTCCTTGTTCCCTGCTGTACAGGGGTGAGGGTCAGGTACAGTAAAGCTGAACCACTCTCTGTGTCTCCTCCTTGTTCCCTGCTGTACAGGGGTGAGGGTCAGGTACAGTAAAGCTGAACCACTCTCTGTGTCTCCTCCTTGTTCCCTGCTGTACAGGGGTGAGGGTCAGGTACAGTAAAGCTGAACCACTCTCTGTGTCTCCTTGTTCCCTGCTGTACAGGGGTGAGGATCAGGTACAGTAAAGCTGAACCACTCTCTGTGTCTCCTTGTTCCCTGCTGTACAGGGGTGAGGGTCAGGTACAGTAAAGCTGAACCACTCTCTGTGTCTCCTTGTTCCCTGCTGTACAGGGGTGAGGGTCAGGTACATTAAAGCTGAACCACTCTCTGTGTCTCCTCCTTGTTCCCTGCTGTACAGGGGTGAGGGTCAGGTACAGTAAAGCTGAACCACTCTCTGTGTCTCCTCCTTGTTCCCTGCTGTACAGGGGTGAGGGTCAGGTACAGTAAAGCTGAACCACTCTCTGTGTCTCCTCCTTGTTCCCTGCTGTACAGGGGTGAGGGTCAGGTACATTAAAGCTGAACCACTCTCTGTGTCTCCTTGTTCCCTGCTGTACAGGGGTGAGGGTCAGGTACATTAAAGCTGAACCACTCTCTGTGTCTCCTCCTTGTTCCCTGCTGTACAGGAGTGAGGGTCAGGTACAGTAAAGCTGAACCACTCTCTGTGTCTCCTCCTTGTTCCCTGCTGTACAGGGGTGAGGGTCAGGTACAGTAAAGCTGAACCACTCTCTGTGTCTCCTCCTTGTTCCCTGCTGTACAGGGGTGAGGGTCAGGTACAGTAAAGCTGAACCACTCTCTGTGTCTCCTCCTTGTTCCCTGCTGTACAGGGGTGAGGGTCAGGTACAGTAAAGCTGAACCACTCTCTGTGTCTCCTCCTTGTTCCCTGCTGTACAGGGGTGAGGGTCAGGTACAGTAAAGCTGAACCACTCTCTGTGTCTCCTCCTTGTTCCCTGCTGTACAGGGGTGAGGGTCAGGTACAGTAAAGCTGAACCACTCTCTGTGTCTCCTCCTTGTTCCCTGCTGTACAGGAGTGAGGGTCAGGTACAGTAAAGCTGAACCACTCTCTGTGTCTCCTCCTTGTTCCCTGCTGTACAGGAGTGAGGGTCAGGTACAGTAAAGCTGAACCACTCTCTGTGTCTCCTCCTTGTTCCCTGCTGTACAGGAGTGAGGGTCAGGTACAGTAAAGCTGAACCACTCTCTGTGTCTCCTCCTTGTTCCCTGCTGTACAGGAGTGAGGGTCAGGTACAGTAAAGCTGAACCACTCTCTGTGTCTCCTCCTTGTTCCCTGCTGTACAGGAGTGAGGGTCAGGTACAGTAAAGCTGAACCACTCTCTGTGTCTCCTCCTTGTTCCCTGCTGTACAGGGGTGAGGGTCAGGTACAGTAAAGCTGAACCACTCTCTGTGTCTCCTCCTTGTTCCCTGCTGTACAGGGGTGAGGGTCAGGTACAGTAAAGCTGAACCACTCTCTGTGTCTCCTCCTTGTTCCCTGCTGTACAGGGGTGAGGGTCAGGTACAGTAAAGCTGAACCACTCTCTGTGTCTCCTCCTTGTTCCCTGCTGTACAGGGGTGAGGGTCAGGTACAGTAAAGCTGAACCACTCTCTGTGTCTCCTCCTTGTTCCCTGCTGTACAGGGGTGAGGGTCAGGTACAGTAAAGCTGAACCACTCTCTGTGTCTCCTCCTTGTTCCCTGCTGTACAGGGGTGAGGGTCAGGTACATTAAAGCTGAACCACTCTCTGTGTCTCCTCCTTGTTCCCTGCTGTACAGGGGTGAGGGTCAGGTACAGTAAAGCTGAACCACTCTCTGTGTCTCCTTCTTCCCTGCTGTACAGGGGTGAGGGTCAGGTACAGTAAAGCTGAACCACTCTCTGTGTCTCCTCCTTGTTCCCTGCTGTACAGGGGTGAGGGTCAGGTACAGTAAAGCTGAACCACTCTGTGTCTCCTTCTTCCCTGCTGTACAGGGGTGAGGGTCAGGTACAGTAAAGCTGAACCACTCTCTGTGTCTCCTTCTTCCCTGCTGTACAGGGGTGAGGGTCAGGTACAGTAAAGCTGAACCACTCTCTGTGTCTCCTCCTTGTTCCCTGCTGTACAGGGGTGAGGGTCAGGTACAGTAAAGCTGAACCACTCTGTGTCTCCTTCTTCCCTGCTGTACAGGGGTGAGGGTCAGGTACAGTAAAGCTGAACCACTCTGTGTCTCCTTCTTCCCTGCTGTACAGGGGTGAGGGTCAGGTACAGTAAAGCTGAACCACTCTGTGTCTCCTTGTTCCCTGCTGTACAGGGGTGAGGGTCAGGTACAGTAAAGCTGAACCACTCTCTGTGTCTCCTTCTTCCCTGCTGTACAGGGGTGAGGGTCAGGTACAGTAAAGCTGAACCACTCTCTGTGTCTCCTCCTTGTTCCCTGCTGTACAGGGGTGAGGGTCAGGTACAATAAAGCTGAACCACTCTCTGTGTCTCCTCCTTGTTCCCTGCTGTACAGGGGTGAGGGCCAGGTACAGTAAAGCTGAACCACTCTCTGTGTCTCCTCCTTGTTCCCTGCTGTACAGGGGTGAGGGTCAGGTACAGTAAAGCTGAACCACTCTCTGTGTCTCCTTGTTCCCTGCTGTACAGGGGTGAGGGTCAGGTACAGTAAAGCTGAACCACTCTCTGTGTCTCCTTGTTCCCTGCTGTACAGGGGTGAGGGCCAGGTACAGTAAAGCTGAACCACTCTCTGTGTCTCCTTGTTCCCTGCTGTACAGGGGTGAGGGTCAGGTACAGTAAAGCTGAACCACTCTCTGTGTCTCCTTCTTCCCTGCTGTACAGGGGTGAGGGTCAGGTACAGTAAAGCTGAACCACTCTCTGTGTCTCCTTGTTCCCTGCTGTACAGGGGTGAGGGTCAGGTACAGTAAAGCTGAACCACTCTCTGTGTCTCCTTGTTCCCTGCTGTACAGGGGTGAGGGCCAGGTACAGTAAAGCTGAACCACTCTCTGTGTCTCCTTGTTCCCTGCTGTACAGGGGTGAGGGTCAGGTACAGTAAAGCTGAACCACTCTCTGTGTCTCCTCCTTGTTCCCTGCTGTACAGGGGTGAGGGTCAGGTACAGTAAAGCTGAACCACTCTCTGTGTCTCCTTGTTCCCTGCTGTACAGGGGTGAGGGCCAGGTACAGTAAAGCTGAACCACTCTCTGTGTCTCCTTGTTCCCTGCTGTACAGGGGTGAGGGTCAGGTACAGTAAAGCTGAACCACTCTCTGTGTCTCCTTGTTCCCTGCTGTACAGGGGTGAGGGTCAGGTACAGTAAAGCTGAACCACTCTCTGTGTCTCCTTGTTCCCTGCTGTACAGGGGTGAGGGCCAGGTACAGTAAAGCTGAACCACTCTCTGTGTCTCCTTGTTCCCTGCTGTACAGGGGTGAGGGTCAGGTACAGTAAAGCTGAACCACTCTCTGTGTCTCCTTGTTCCCTGCTGTACAGGGGTGAGGGCCAGGTACAGTAAAGCTGAGCCACTCTCTGTGTGTTTTCCTTCCATTGTTTTCTGTCCATTGCTCCCTCTCTTCATCTTTCATCCTTCCCTGATCTTCTCATGTCCCACCTCACGCAGTCCTCCCATCTCAGCTATGGCCATCCCCTTTTCCCATGTCCCTTATGTTGTTCCACCTCTGCTCTCTTCACTATTTTTTCGGCATCCGTCCTTGCCAAGTGGCCTGCCCCTCTCATCCGGCTTTTTGTTATAACTAATTAAAAAATGGCAAACTCAGCCATGCGTATACAATGACACTGCCAAACTCATTTGTATCCGTTCGCGTGATTGGCGAATGGCGGGGGTCATTAATTATACACCCAATAAGCGGTCTTGTTACACGTTGGCTACGGATGGCAGGCAATCTCAACTGTCTGCATGATAAAAAGCTTGTGCACGTAATATACCATAATGGACAGGCATCAAGGAAATTTGTTATACTGTCAACCATTTTATAGCATTGCTAAAGACCATGGCTGCAGCGGTGGATCTTGTAATGCAGCTGTGCTTTGGGTGGAATGAGAGCAAGGACTCTGGACAGCGTTCACATTGTCGCACACTGATGCGTTGTTTACATCAGCATCAGTCATCGCCAGTCGTAATGATAACGTGATACACATGGTATCGGCGTTCAGATGCACATTTATCATGGTATAACGTGCGTGATCCTGCCAATACCAGCCTTAGCACTGAGCTTCAGGCACAGCCAAAACCAATAAATACTTTTGACAGCCAGCTAAAGTATCAAGCCAAGACATGAAAATAGGTTGGTGACGTGTCAGATTTTGCATTAATAGCAGACTGCAGAGTGTAGCCACGATTAAAAATCTTCATTTAACTTTGCATTATCACTTCTTATAGTCGCTATCTCAATTTCGTAAACGATGTGCACAAATAAGAACTTCGGAAAAGTCAGCATGATGTCGTTCCAAGTGAACCATAAACTTTTTGGACTTCTTAAGTGAAGCAACCGACAGGCATCTCGGTATCAACATATTTTTGTACAAAATCCGGGCCAATAACATTTTGGGGCGGGCCAGTAACTTTTTAAATCCCTGGGCCAGTGGATGCAAAACCTGAATGTCAAGGCCTGCGCCACCAGTGAAACCAATAGCACCAAAATCAACAGAGAAATTAGAAAACAACTACAGAAAACATAATCATGAGGTGGTCTCAATGGCCAATCATGGGCAGTTATTGACCATTCTTGAGGTAAGAACTTGAGGCAAGAATAATCATTTAAGCGACGTTGTTGTTGAACTTGTGTTTGGTTGCAGCTGGCGTCGACTATACTTCAGAAACAGCAGAGTAACCCCAAGGACCCATACGCATCGAACTGGCTGGAGCGACTGAGACAGATCAAACGCATCCACTCGAAGGCGCGCCAGGACTCCGGCAGTGAAACCACCACCAGGGAGAAACATGCCGCCGCAGACTTCATGGACTATGTGTGACACCATGTGACAGGGTCAGAGGTCACTGCGTGTCGATGTATGTATGTGAATATGTGCTATTTCATTAAATAGACACACTTTAGCAGCATACAACATTTAATAGAATTATATCAAGTTGAGAATAGTATTAGAGTTGGTAGAGTGTCGTGCTGTGGAAGTTCCTGGCCCCTTCTCTCTCATGGGTAAACAGGGTTATTCTGTTTGTCGCAGAGAGTTTGCACGTCCTCTCAGTAACAACTAGAATACCAATATTCACTCCATGAAGAGACCAGAAGACAAATAGAATACACCCGCAGTCTGTTTGGACGAAACAGATGAGTCAGGTCATGAGGAGGATGTTATAATTACTCTGAATTATATCTTACACTGCTGGTTTTGTTGGGTTCAAGTGTTCGTATGTTGATAAGTATTATATTAAGTCGCTAAGGGGTCGTCCAAAATTGTCAACATTAATGCAAGAGTACAAAGAGTACTCTTTTTCTTGATTCCCTCCCCCCTCCCCAAAGAATACACTAAAAATGTTGATTGTTTTGACTATATATAAATACGCACTAACAATAGCATGTAGGCTACAATAGTTACATGTATTTTAATAAAAATATACAGGTATGGAAAAGAAAACTGTTTCACCCACAAATTTTTATTAAAATAAAAATGTTACACACAGCGTCAGATGATAATTGGCGCCTTGAGATACATTTTGTACGACGCAGGTATGGGTGAGATGGCTGTCATGAAGAGTGAAGTATTAAACGGACCGAGTAAATCATGAGTGAAATCTGTTTATTGCTTCATCTGGTGACTTTTAAAATGAAAATTAGCTATTTATTTTGTGGAATAAAAATAAATGTTGATTTTTGGAGAAGAAAAATTGTACGGAAGCCTCTGACCCCTCCCCCCTAGCGTACGGTTTGTGGGAAATGTTGACAATTTTGGACGACCCCCAACCTAGCTTGTTTTTGTTGTGTTCATGTAATGCAACCTATGCAAACACAAACACCTGTTAATACATATCCCAATGAAGCAGGGCACCACTGATGACTGCAGCCGTTGCTTTACTTACTACAGGGCAGAAATAACTACTACTGCATGGTAGACATTCTAGACAGAATATACCACCCAGCAGAGCACCTTGTGTTTGTGGATTGGCTCTAATTTCTTGCGGATTCTCAGCTCTCCTTTCCTGGGACAAACGCCAACAAATTCACAACGATGTTGATGAATGTGTATATTAATTGTAAATACGGTATATTGTAAAAGTATTACGGTTGTGTGTGTGTTGGCCGAATGTGGCTGCTATTGGTTGAACTAAGCTTATGCGATATCCTCGTGCCAAGGTATTTAACTTCACGACTAGAGACTGGTTGTGGAAGCATTTAGTACATCACTGTGCCCGTCTCCTACCTTCAGACAGTTGTGTTTGTCTCATAATGAGACCAATCTTAATAAGTCATAGGTAGATTCCTGTACAACTATAATAACTGTCTGCATGTTTAACATGAGGTGTTTATACTTATAGTCGACTGTACAGTGTACTTTGATACATGACATAATATTACATATATATATATATTTTGGAAAATATTCATAAGAAAGGTTCGTACAAAATTATGCATAACATCTTTGTGGTAATTAATTACAATAAACCATCTGTTTGCTCAGTTTTTGTGCCACTCTGCATAGAAATACAGTTTCTTATTCCAAAATGTGGTAATGGCCCCGGACAGCTTGTCATTTTTAATATTAACATTAACAAATAACAGTATCAAAACTTACATTTAACTGCTTTCAGACATGAATATGGTGTGATTGTGGAATGCAATGCATTCACAAAATAATCCCAAAAACAAATGTTATTAAGAATGTGCATATTCTATATGATATTGGCTTGTTTATGAGTATCGTGCAAGAATCATTTGGTGTTTTATGTCCTGTACAGAAAATTACTTGCATAACCGTTGCGAGTTATTTCTAGTTGTGTTGAAATCCAGTCAGTTTGTAAGTCAAGACAATGGAATGAAGTTAAGTGTATTTAGCATGTGCATTGTAATTTGTATATATATTTTTAATTAAATAAATACTTGGTGATGTCTTGTCAAGTTTTGTTGAACTTGCCTTTACATTGATTTCCCATTGCATTGAACTCTCCCATCCTCTCGAGCCAGGGGTGGTAACACACTACCCCTGGCACATATCCTGTCCAATGTACACAAGTTTGTAGAATCAGCTGTATTTCGTCCCACTTACTGTCTTCACGGGTCTTTGTTATTGGTACTAGGTGCGGCCCAAACTTCAAAGAGCAGTTCTAGGAAATCCTCAAAATGTCCTGTCCAGCCATTCTCAAAAGCTTTCTTTGACTTTGTTATTGCGATTGGCTGAAACCCACAATGTCAATGAGCACAAAAACACATTTCTGTACACAACGTATACTTCAAACACTGGTTGGTATTGTGTCGTCTTTTCTCTTCCTTTTGACTGCTTTTGTAAAAGTTTATGTTGAACTGGTAGTTAAAAAATATAAAAACCTAGTTGGCATGTCAATATACAGTGTAAACAGTTTAGGTTTGAGAAAAATGACATGATACCAATGGGCCACGGAATTTCGCGACCCTCGAAGTGTCATATTTATAGGATATTTGATCACCAGGTGGCACCTCAAGCACATCGTTGGCAGAGCCATTGATATTTTCAATGGCTCTGATCGTTTGACGGTATGACCATTTCTTTTGAGAACGAGGTTCTGACCTAGTTCATGGATGGATTTGGGTAGTGTAGGTGTCGTGTTTTATCAAATTGAAGTAGTTTATACGACGTTTATGTGAAAATGTCTGCCCAAGAACAGATGAGGGCAATGTTGGATCAACTGATGGGGACAGCCCGTGATGGTAAGTTGCGCTTTACTAGCGAATTTAAAGATTTCGTTAAAGATAACCGGCTACACTACACTACATACAGCCTTGCGATGATAAAATGTCCGCCATTTTTATTTGGTGTGCGTTTATTTTCGCTGTGCGGTTGCAAATCAAAACGGTGACGAATCAGAATAGCGACATAGATTAAATAAGCGCTAACTCGGACCATCTAAATAATCTAATTTAAATATTGTAAACATCTAAAACCATTTAGCGGGCCTTGGCACATTGTCATTGGCAGTGATTATGTTGTACCGGTAACATACGGTCGAAACCTCGAGCGCTCGACAGTCACCTTTCATCAACATACATACCACCTAGTTGCGAGCGAATGGCCCGACCAATAACCTTTCACAATCCTTGACTCAACGACCGTCATTAAACTTTTTATTTTATTTTAACCAAGACGCGATTGCACATTATATGAATGCGTGCCCAAACTGATTTTATCCTCAGTCATGAATTTGGGTAAAATTTGACGTGTTATGGAAAGCGACACATTGTTTCTGATATATTTTACACATTGTTTCTGAAATAGTGTTCCCAGAAGACTGGTGTATCATTGATTGTCCAACTCTGTGATGTGACCCTCTTTCCGTTTGACTGTGGGACAGTTTTTTTGGCATGGCATAGACATAGTGGAGATAACATCATTTGTAAATTTTATGTTGATGGATTTAATCTTAATTCACCACTGGAGTGGAAGACCAGGATATACCACCCAAAGGAGCTGCGTAACTTCAGTCATTAAAAAACACGACATTTCGTTACCACAATTTCTTTGCAATCAACACTAAATGCACACAAGCATCAACAAGAACTGTAGAAGAAACGGAGCAGAACACTTTCTTGCTTAATAAACCACTCAACAAAGGCTGTACGAAGCCCGTGTATTCAAATTCTAAAAACATTTAATTACCTACACAAGCCACGTTCTAAAAATCAATAAACAGGTATTACAAGTCTAAAAAGGTTTACTTTATAATCCAAACACCCAGGCAATTATCATTGGGGTTATTAAGGCTAGACACCCCAGGTGAAATTATGTTTTTTAACAAAAAATACTTTAAATGGTTTTCTGTCAGATTATTATACCTTTGTATGCATACTATCAATAAAATTCACTTGTATGACAATTACATACCTCTAAGTGTGTTTTAGTTATAGATCAAGCATGTGGATAACATGTAATCAAATCCATTATGCAATCTTTAACTGCCATTTTCTCCAAAAAAAGTCTTGAAATTTCTGCATTTCGAATTCTCTGATCATTTCACAATAGAATGTATACAGAACATAGATTTGCAAGAATTGTAATTATATATTTGCAGAAAAAGAATGGCATTGTTTCCAAATTTATCAATATTGGCTTATAATAGCAGCCATTTTGTTTGTTACAATGGAAACAAGGGGTCTGGCTAAAAAATGTTCGATGTATATTTTACTCAGTATGATCCAATCCATACTTTGGGCTGAAAAAATTGTACAATTTTCCCAAATTATAAAGTAATATCTACCTGCCATGTCTGGTCTTAAGTGAAATTAGGACATGTTTGCTTGTTCAAATCTCCAAACGAATTGTTAATTTGGCAATGTTTGTGTCATCATTTTGATTTGTTGCTATTTTGATTTGTTACCATTTGACAATCTGTGCCATTTACAATATGATGATGCTTCGGGTCAGTTTTCTACGTAACACCAACTTATAAACTCTTTCTGTTACTATGTAGAAGCTCATCTTTGTGCTGCTGGGTTCAACTTCATTAGCTTAATTTTTTTTAAATAATGCAAAAGAAAGGTATACTAAATTGTAAGAGTACACAATCATGTGCAGTAGTCTTCTTCATTATTCAGATTTATGTGATTTGATCACTAACATTTATTCAACACCTGCCTCATAATGTCCATTATCAAGTACTTTGTGGAAGTGCTCATGTATAGACTAAGTCTGGTGATTAATTGGAGTGTTATTAGATGCGTCCATAACTGACATACACCAGTCCAACGACTATTTAGAAGTGTTACATGTAGTGTCGCTGTAATACATTGGGCTAGAAGTGTGTTATGCATTTATGTTGAATCTTTCTCTTTCAGTAGAAAATACATGTCATGGTTGTATGTTGATTTTAAATCCCTGTTTTTTAAGGAAACAATGTTATCCAGAGACTAAAACAAAGATCTTCGGTCCGCAAGCCGTGAGTTGTGTTTACATATCAGTGTTTTTCAGCGTTTCATGGAAACAGTTTTGTGCAAATGTCTACCGATATCATTAATTATATCTTGTGGGTTTGTATTAAGTTATGACGTAGTTCAGTTACTTCTGTATTATTCTAACTTCATTTATGCATCACATATTAGACAGTAACTCAGTATAATTCCAACACAAGCCAGGGCATGTTATGGCTTCATCAGTAAAAACCAAAACCATATTTTTAATATTTGCTGATCGTAAACTAAATGGTAACTTGGCATGTATAGAATGATATCGTATACAAATCAACTGTTTCATGTATGTTGGCATCTTCTCGGTAAGGGAACGATGACTTTCCCCAACACGATTGGTCTTTCAGGTGGGAACATGGAAAGGTTTCTTGGGGGTCGATGTCTCCACATTCGTGATAGCACAGCCCGTGGTGACGGCTATCAAAGTGGACACTCGCAGTGTGTATTTTGTTGTAGCCAGTTGTCATGACGACCCCGTTTAATGTTGTCCGAATGATTGTCTGTCTATTACAGCCAAGTTACACTAAGCACCCAGGAACACTGGTGCGACATCAAGAAAATAGCTGATATATTTGATTCCTTCACTAAAGGAATCGATGCCCGAGTGTTTCTACACTTGACTAAGTGTTTTAATGTGACCCTGTATCGCGTGCAATAATCACATTTCTTTACTGTACAAATAAAAAATAATATCCATTATGTCTGTAGTATTGTATCTGTAGTAAGTTCATAACATAAACAATAATTAAAGTAACTACTTGTGTTATACCATTGACACATATTTGTAATACATTTATATAACTGCTTCTGAGAATTAAACTGTCTTTGGTGACGGCCTAATGCATACACTCATCTTGTGTGGTTGATGATGTTCAGGAGACACTCAGCTCATCGCTGTGAATGTGCTACTGTTTTGTAGGGCCAGGCAGCTCGAAGCAAGTGAGGTTTGACGACCCTCGGGTATGTAAGAGCTTTCTCCTAACTTGCTGTCCCCATGAGATCCTCGCCAGCACGGTAAGTGCACTCACTGTTGATTCATTGTCAATAGTGACTTTATGTTTGCCTAGCTAATATATTAATCGTGATTAATGTACTTATGGCAGATGTTTGGTAACAAAATAAGTGTTAGTGACGGTCCAGTGTTTCCCCTGGTGTATGACGAGCTTCACCCAAAATATGCCGAAATTGCTGCCTCGTAGGTATTCCGTACGCCCATGGTTTTTCGCGATATAGTCAGTGAACGGCACAAAATGACACCACAAAGTCACTTATATTTATGCAAAACCGCAGATTTGTAGCAACATCATTTAGTCATCTTAACATCACTGGGTTAGGATTCACTTCTTGAAATTAACTCCATTGGACAACGTGAATGACACTATTTGTCAGTTGTCCAATCACGGAATATTCCCGCGGGATCCCCGGCGTCTCCAATGGTGACACCTTGCAGAGTTTTGACATACTAGAAATCTAGACATTTATGTAACGTGGCCCCAAACGGTAACTGTGTTTGGGAGACATGTGGAACTCGGACAAAACAAAAACAAAGAAAACGGTAGCTGAACTAAGGTGTCTTTTCTGGTAAATTTTACTATTATAGTATCCGTCCATAATAAATCAAAATGCTGGTGTAGTTTATGTTGAATTTCTGGTTTACGACAATGGTGGGAGTAAAAACCGTGCAGACTAATGACGCTACATCACTTGTGTTGAATCCGGACCCCTGAAGCCCAACATCCAAATAGCGACCTGGTTTGCACTAGTATGCGCCGCTGCTGCCGTGCGTTACCACGCGCGTAAAATAAGCGATATAGCAGCATGTGTTGATATAAGCCGGGGCACTATTTGAGCCTCAAAAGGATGCTAAGATACAATATTCTTCAACGTAAATATGCCTAGGATACTGTTGAATGATGGAAGTAAATCACTGAGGTATCAAAGTTAGACGAAACTTAAGTTGTAACAGCAAACTCAAGGTGGGTCCGGATTTGATACAACTGTCACAAGTGCCCACAAGTCTATTCAACTTCTATGCCATTTTTAGCAAAATAAGGAATGTGATTCGTAAGATATATGTGTTAAGTATATAATACATATTCCGACAAAGTTGTGCAAACACTTTTGGGAAAGTTGTTTTGAGCGAAGTACTTACGAATATAAACCACCAAAGTTCATATCTCATAAAGGACACCTATTGCCCCAAACCTAACTAACGGATTATCTGTACCTTGGGCTAGACAATGATGTGTTTGCACAGAATGTGGATGTACTAAACAAAACTGTTTTATCAAAAAGGATACAATTTGAGAAATGTTCTTGCGATTAATAGAAACATACTTTTATGGCATTCCAGAAATGACAGTTTAATTAATTGCATAGCATGCTAGCAACAAATAAAATATAATCTTTGGAACATAAACCACCAATTTAACATCACAAATAATACTATGATATGATAATAATTTAAAGGTGATGATGGGGGAAAGAATCTTCAGATGATACCCGTGTCACTGACTCTGTCAGCGTGGTAACAAGGCCTAGGGTTAGGGCAAGAACAACATCACAACAACCGAGTACCTACCAGTGGTCAAGTGGAAACCCCACCTCAACACAATTAAGCAGTCATGATTACTGACTTTTATCAATCATGATTACTACATTTACAAATAGTGTAGTGTAAAAAAGTTTACATATTGTCTTGTTGTTTTATATCTTCCCTCTATATTCAAGAGTAAAGGTTAAAACATACCCCAAAATGCACCATTTTAAGCTAGTTTTAAAAATATCCCCAGGACCCCCTCAAGCAGCACTCCAGCTCTCGCATAGTCCACCTCGTCCATCAATTTACCCAGGGGGGGCACTGCAGTCATCTCGGTCTATTGTCCAACGCAGCTGCAGCAACTGTGAGTAGTCTGTGAATGTAATTGGGTCTAAGTTAAGCAATACTTTAGTCACAATACAACTTAGTTATCTGCATAATGTCTGGTTGTGATGGTCACAATGATGGAATGTGTGTACTGCTGCTTTGTGAGTATTCAAATGTCAACAGTGTTGTCTTGAAGCAGTTGTTCTCCAGTCGATGGATCATTTTTGTAGTTCTCTTGTGTTCTCTTGCATGTATTGTGTCTGCGTGCCTGAGGTGTGTGCCTTCTGGTAACTGTTTGTCTGTTCAAGGCATTGATTGTTATGGTTCACTTCAGCGAATGGATCTGGGCGATTGTCCCAAAATCCACGAGTTAGCCTTGAGAGCTGACTACGAGCAGGCGGCAAAGGAAAGGGATTATGGTTACGTTGTTGATGTAAGTATAATTGTCAGAACATTTTGTTAGCAGCATCTAGAGACATATAAGGCACATGCAGTAGAATGTTTCAACAACGTTATAAAGTCTATGAATTTGTGTCATTTTTGTCCTTCATATCTAGTAAATAATGGCTGTACTTGAAACTGTTCCATGTAGAAGTTGTCTATTAGTGCGCATAACTTTATGTCATCGTGCTGACAGAGACTGAGTTGTTGTGACTTGTATGCGTACAGATGTGTTGTTTTATGACAGGCCCTGCAGCATCTGGAGACATTCATTGCTGAGTGTGACCGCAAGACAGAGCTTGCCAAGCGGCGACTGAAGGAGACACAGGAGGAACTGTCTGAAGAAGCTGCTGCAAAGGTCTCTTATCTTATTTGGCCATGTCCATTGCAGCGATCCTTTAAATTTTTTTGACATGATTTGGCCAAGTTGGCCTGTCTGCTGTAGCTTTTAAGATGTAATATATATTTCGAAATTAAGTCTCCGTAGTACGGTGTTACTCATAAATTTCTTCACAGTGAGAGTACACAAAGTAAATAAGTTGTATACTGCTGGCAAAGAAAATGTTGATTGTTTGCAGTGGGGTTTAAAGAGGAGATTCTATTGTAGGCAGAGGTGATACACCGATTGGGAGAGCAGATTGGGACAAAGTTGGCGCATGCAGAGAATGTGGGGGCGGAGGGAAATGTGGAGGAGTCCCTCAAGTTGATGGATGAAGTCGACCGACTGAAGAAGGAGAAGTCTACGGTGGAGGTGAGAGGCTACGTTCAGTTGAGTCATTTAAAAGTGTTGTACATTTACTTCTAGTCACGTCTACTTCATAGTTGAATAGGTCAAATCATTCAGCTACCAAGCAGTTTGTAGCAACACACATTGAGCACAACAGTTCTCCCTGGTGTACAAAATGGCGGATGTTAAGCTAACATAATGTTGCATGAAGTAGACATCACAAGCTATGCCTCTCAAAGGTAAATGGTGGTTTTGATAGAACAACTTTGGAGATTCGTGTGTTGTTTGCTTGTCCAGTTATTAGCATGTAATTTATCCAGTTGTGATTTGACACTTGTACAGATTGAGTACCGCAACTCGATGCCTGCGTCGAGCTACCAGCAACAGAAGCTGCGGGTGTGTGAGGTCTGCTCCGCCTACCTTGGTATCCATGACAACGACAGGCGACTGGCAGACCACTTTGGTGGCAAGTTACATCTCGGATTCATCGTTATACGGGAGAAGCTGCAAGAGCTCATTGTAAGTTGTCCACGTCACAGACTTGTCAGAGCTGTGTAGACTGTTGGCCAGGCCAACAGCAAGGTGAACATATCGTACCAAAAACTGTCTTGATGGTTAAAGTTAATACCACAGCATCAAGATGTAAAGGACAATCGCTTTCAATTGTTGAGTCAGCCACAAGCCTTTGGTATCAGAGTTTTTGACAAGCCTGTTAAAAATTAATAAATAATGATTAGCTGTGAAATCTCGTAAAGAAATCAACATCTGAGTAGAAATGTCCAATTATTAAAATTTGAAGAAAAAATTGTCTTTTAAAAATACACTAAAATCAAAATGTTTGTGTTGGGTCCATCAATGTTAAGCCTTTGGCAGTCCTTTGGGGAATCCTGCATGTCCCTGTTCACAATGACACCTACTGATTCTTGTTGTCTTGTGCCCTGGTTCCTGGGGATACAGGCACCACAGAAGTATACTGCTGTCCACTGTGTAAGAACTGGCTCTGTGTTGTGTAGAAACAGGTGGAGGAACGGAAGGCCCAACGAGAGCGCGAGGTGGAGGAGCGAGAGAAGGAGAGACAGGTGCGAGAGAAGGAGCGGGTGGAGCAGGAGCGTGGCATTGAGGAGGAGCGGAGGAAGGAGCGAGAGCAGCGCAGCAGGAGCCGCAGCAGCAAGCGGCGCCGTAGCAGTCGGGAACGGCGCAGTAGTCGGGAGCGGCGCAGACGGAGTCGCAGCAGGAGTCGCAGGCACAGGTGGGTGGGCAGACAGAATTGCAGACACAAGTGGGTGCGCAGACAGAGTTGCAGACACAGGTGGGTGGGCGGACAGAGTTGCAGACACAGGTGGGTGGGCAGACAGAGTTGCAGGCACAGGTGGGTGGGCGGACAGAGTTGCAGGCACAGGTGGGTGGGCAGACAGAGTTGCAGGCACAGGTGGGTGGGCGGACGGACGGAGTCACAGGCACAGGTGAGTGGACATGCAGTCGCAGGCACAGGGGGGGGCGGGGGGTGTTGAGTTCTTATACAGCGCAGTATACATTTTATTCCCTGGCAGACCTGTTCAATCAAACACCATCTCTACTTCTCTGGGAAGCATTCAGCCACACTGCAATTAATGTGAGGAATATTCGTACACAAATATCCACCACTGTCTATGTGCTGTGCTGAGTATGCTTTTGTAGGGTGCAGATTACAGTGTACTCGTAAATAGTGTGGCATATCAGAATGTTGAAAACTAAAGAAGAATTACATACTTGGGTGTATAGAAATTCCAGTTTCTTGGCTTGTTTCATTAGACGTTTAAAAGAAAAAGAAAATTGTTTTTATCCCCAAATATCTTTTCAGTTTCTCGTGGTCATCATCAGCTTTGCTCCTGGCATGTCACGTGACCACTGGGAAAAAGTTTGGTTGGCTAGGCTTTGTGCCACCTTACCTACCATTCAAGTTATACATATACAAGATACTTTACACTTGGGCTGCTCACTGATTTGTAGACACTACAAAGGGTCATGACCAGGGTGGTGTTTGTCTACCATTATAAAAATAAGTATTGATGTATAAATTAGCAACTGTGTCAGAACTTGTTATGTTGAAATGTCATTGTTTGCTGGTAAAATAGGATCGTGTTTGATTTAGGTGAAGGAAACCGAGTGGTGAGTAAACCAGTGGTGTATAATCAGTTCAAATAGGTGGTCTCCTGTTTCACGTACATTCTACAGTAAAGTTGTTGGCATCAAATGAGCATGTGAACAACAGCAGTATAAATGTTTTCTTCCGCTTCTTTTCTCCATGTAGTCTGGGGGAGAGGGTGATGCAGGCCTCTATATTGATCCTTGGTTTGTTGTTTTCTTTTATTTTCCCGTCGCCCTGTTGAGTTTGAGGTAGTGTTTGGAAAGCCCTTGATTCATGGACATTTCACTTATTAAGAGATAACTGCATCTGTGTACGGTTAGTTGTAGTTGAAACAAATTGACCTATTTATGCACATCTTGCAGGTCGAGGTCAAGGAGTCGTGACCGTCGTCGCCGCTCTCAATCCAGGTCGCGTCATCGCTCACACCGACGCAGGTCCAACTCACGATCTAGATCAAGACGTTGTTCGCGTAGGTCACGATCTCGCGACCGCAGATCACACTCCAGGTCAAGAAGGTCAAGGTCCAGGTCAAGGAGGTCAACATCACGATCAAAATGCAACAGGTCACGATCTAGGTCAAGGTCAAAGAGGTTAGTGAAGATCTGTTGCACATTTTTCAAACCTAGTCGCACCAAAGAAAAGGAATGTTGACAAATTGTCTTGTTCATTTGAGAACCGACATGAAATGTAACTGCATCGTTTGTTGTAGATCAAAGCGTTCACAGTCCAAGTCGAGCACGGAGAGGACCGAACCTTCAAAAGACAAAATCATTGAAACGTAGGTTTTATGTCCAACTTTTAATGACATCATTTATAAAAGTAGTACGACTGAAGTTCCCTCTCAACTGTTCGAACTCGGATTCTGTCTGGGTGCCTAGTGTTGTATAGATTACGTGATTTTAGTGTATAATGCGGTTACCTTATTAGTTTTGCAAGCTGTTGTAGGAGGCAAACATTCAGTTTACAGATTTGTGATTTATGAATCATTCACAATATCAGTAATGTCTTCAACTGGACCAGCAAAACATTGCCAATAGATTTATTTGCAACTACAAGAATTATGACATCTGTAGCAATCTGTTGGTGGAATGGTGTTGCTCTTCTCTTAGTCCAGGGTATGGCTGGCCTCAATGTTGATCCTTTATTTTTGTGTTTTCCATCCATCGTTGCTCACTCCACTGCCCCATCTTTCGTTCCTCTTTCTCAATCCTGTTTAATCTCTCGTTGCACATTCCTCACTTCTCTGTTGCGGTCTTTTCCCATCCACTCTGAAGGCATCTGCTGTCTTCATAAACTGTTCCCCTTCCATTTGTTCCATGTGTTCTTTCTTCTTCCTCCTGTTCTACGTATCATAAGCCTAGCACCAAGTCTTGTACTGTCGTCTTCACCACTTAACGGTACTATGTGATTGTTGCAGACCCCCCAACAACGAGGCTGATGTCGTGCAGAATGGCAACGGAATGACGGACACGGCGGTAGAGGAAATGACGACGTAGCAAGACAGTGGCGGCTGGGTCAGCCAAGGCAGCAGATGTTTAGACGAACTGGGCTCTTTTGCCATAGTGTTGTCGTGTTTGAGTATGTTTTCTGTAACAGCACCGACAGTCAAGATGTTTGTTGTGCAAACAACTGTTGATTTTATTGTACAACCAACCACACTATGTGTCGGTTGTACGAAGTCCTCAAATGTTATCGCAAACAACAGAATTTGAGTTTGTTTGATGCACCGTCTGTATGGGCACACGTTTGATATGCCTTGTACTGGTTGAATGTTTTTGACTGCAGTTTTATCAAACTAGTCCATTTGTTTGCTGTTAAACACGGGGTTATAATCAACAAACATGGGAAGTATTAATTCTCTTCCTAATGAATTGTTCACGGCTAGACTGAACCACAATTACTGAGAGTTTAATGAAGGTTTGATAGAGTTCACTACATGTTGTATGTTGCAACCAATGCTACTGTTGACAATGATTGATGGTTGTGCATCCCTGTTTATTATACCAAACGATAAGGCATTTATTCTGATTATTCAACTTCATATTTGTAGGAGTGATAAAATCAATCAAGTGGCAGTCATGAGCAGCAACAGTTGTATTATCGTAAAGATATACTGACGGGTTATAAGTACTTGATTTGTTTTAAGGCTAGTGACATTTTGCTTGTTGTTTGGTCTACCATGCGAAGACAGGTTTGGTGTTTGTGTCTAAGTGCAAGTACGAAATAAACTGTCGGAAGCTGCCGTTTTGTTTCAATGACTGTCCATATTCGACCTGAATGACCTACGATTAAACATAAATAGTAATGTCCATTACTCTGATGTACAATCACAATCTAGCTACACCTATTTGATTTATTTAGATAATTAGTATGATTAAAGAATTTTTCCCAACACAAATCGATATTAAGCTTCCGGTGTGTATAACTGACTTTATTGTAACACGATTCTAAATAACAGGACATTCCCATTTCATGGAGACATGCAGCAAATAAGTATGCTCCAGACTACCTTGTAAGTGGACATGCAATAATACAGTATGGACACAAACCTTGTAATAAGTATTACAACTTTACATTACTAGACAGGATTTTGTTGTCATAATTCTGAGTTCAACATGGTCATAAAGGTGTGATGTCATGCCTCCCATGTTGTAGGCAATAAGCTAAGACACGGGTATGGAAAGCTAATTTGGTGTTGGTGCCAATGGGTGTATATCGAGTATGCACAATCTGATCGAAACACAGTGGCTACACATCTGGAGATATTAGCAATGACCTACGTCTCTGTAAAGCAACCTAAGATCTTGATGTCCACGCCAAGACTTGAAGGCAACATATTGAACACAAGCCACACTTGGATCCAGAAACATAACAATAACTCATATTCTTATCATTGCAATCAAATAATAAACAAGTGTTGATGGTATCACCCCTAGTGCAGTGGTGGGGCCACACAAACATGACATTGAACACTAGTTGCATCGACCAACGAGATTTCTCTAGGATGTTCTCGGTTACACCCCAGCAAGATATTGGTTGACTACCGTAATTCACTAAATGTACAATTACCATGGCATTTCAACTTCTTAATTACCACAGTACCCGGTAGTTATAATTTATACCACAGTACAGTAGAACCTTTCTTTACGTCACCTCAGTATAGGTCACCTCCCTATTCAGGTCACTTGTCCAGTCCCAAGAGTGACCTTAATAGTGAGTACATGTACATGTAATTTACATGAAATAAATATAAGTGTTACAATATGGATATCTTTCTTCAGGGTTTCTGAAAATGGCATATTTCTATTAAGATGCTCATTGGTTGTACCAGTGTATAAGACAATATAAAATACAACCACGTGGAATATCAAACAGTGGGGGGGGGGTCATAGACAGAGTGTGGTCAGACATGTCGGCTGTGGATGACCAGTCACTATTTGTCGAGGATACTGGACAGTGCCTTGGCTGCAGTCTGGATCTTGGATTCGCTGCGACTCTGTAGGTTCTTGGCAATGGCGGAGACTTCTGCAGCCACAAGCTGTTGCTTCAGTTCACCTACAGAGGGACAGTAACCCAATGTAACAACACATGATGTACAACACCCAGCTAACTTAAATAAATGAGCATCAATCTTCCGAACTGCAATCCCTCGGCTGCAACGATGTGCGTCCGAAGAAAAAGCAACAAATAAGCAGCATATAATGTCAATACTGAGTCTGTTTGAACATAGTTTTATTTGTTTAATTCATGCTTTAACCCTTGATACCGCATGGTGTTTTAATTAAATGTATTCTGATTCCCAAAGCGCTAATAGCCTCATACATATCCAATGTTTTTAAAAATCAACCCAATGTACATCAAATAACTTTAAAATGGCCTACAGCATGCAATTATTGAGTAGATGGCACCATAAATTGTTCCATGCATGTTATCTGCTGGCAGCTGGGGGTCTAACAAGTTAAAAATGTATTGGCGAGATGGAATTTGTTTAAATGTCGATTTGATTGGCCATCTGGAATTTATGTTTATTGAACAATGTTGATTTAAATTAGGGATCATCTCAGAATGTGTGATATCAGGCAAAATTAGTTTCGTTTGTGGGAGGGGGTCTGAGGCAGTTTCGCCTGGCATTGGACATACATATTTTACGCTTCTGACCAATACTGTTAATATATTGATATCATCATATCAATCTTTACACACTTGTCTCAGCAGAGGGGATGGGGGCTGAGGCTAGATAAAAGTAATTTTGGTTGATATTGGACATCAACATTCTGAGATGATCCCTTACAAGGGAACTAGATATTTTAAATGAGCTCATGTCTAGTATCAAGACTACAATGATGTACTTACTGGAGACTGTGATGTTCCTGGCCAGTGTTAACGTGTTGCACAGAATCTCCAGCTGTGTCTTCTCACTGGCTACCAGGGACTTGAGAGTTGGCACAAGATCAGAGTCCACTAACGCTGCATTCGCATCGTCTGCATGCAAAGACACAAATAAGTGAAGGATAGATTCTCCATGGTACTGTCTGCATAACTTATACTACAAAACAAAATTTTTATATTTTTTTCAATGCAATCATTCACCACTCCAAAAAGGACATTTGATTCTTTTTAAATATTGTGTTTTAGCTCAATGTGTACCGGTAGTCCAAAGCTCTCTGTGTTGTCTCAGTCAATGTTGTTCTGCCCATTTATGATTCACATTGCATGGCCACAATGCTGTCCCTATCATTGAACCAAAATATTCTTAAATAAAATTTTTGTCCCAGAATCAATGTTTTTGTTCCAGAATTTAATTTTGTGGATGATGCTGGATGTCTTCCAACACTGGCACACATCATCATCCACAAAATGATGTAAAAATACTGTTTATTTGTGTAAATAATTGAAGCCAATCTAAACCAGCGTTACCAGAGATGGTCTACTCACCAATTATTGAGACAGAGATCATTGTTAAGGCAACAAGAGCCTCATTCTGCATCATAACGTGTTCCGACGTGGCCATGCTCACAAGCGGAACTATTCCACCATGCGACACAATGCTCTTCATCACCTTGGATGACTTTGAGTGTTTGACAAGTGACGCGACCAAACGACAGGCCTCCCCTGTGACATCCGTTAGAAGGCATGATTAACTATAACATAATTATGTCAGTCACGTGACCTCATAAAGTACTATGTCAGTCACGTGACCTCATAAAGTACTATGTCAGTCACGTGACCTCAAAGTTTTATGTCGGTCGTGTAACCTCATAAGTCTGTTCAATTAAGATTTGTTGGTAGTTTCATTACATTTTTTATCTATCTAGTATAATTTTCTATATGACATGTTAGCTTGTTTGTTTTTATTATTTTTAGGACAAATTTAGTGTCACACATGAATGTGCCACACATGTATGTGTCATGTATGTGCCACACATGTACGTGTCACACACATGTACGTGTCACACACATGTACGTGCCACACATGTATGTGTCATGTATGTGCCACACATGTATGTGTCACATGTATCATGATGTGCAACAAGACTTCTTTTAAAAAAAAGTTTTGCCCTCCCCAAAATTCTGACCTTTGCCGTTGTCAGCTGGCAGATGTCATTGGCTGGTCTTTGAGGCCATTTGTTAAAACCATTCGTGTATTTGA
The DNA here is from genome assembly GCA_963995525.1 of Escarpia spicata. Classification (NCBI taxonomy): domain Eukaryota; kingdom Metazoa; phylum Annelida; class Polychaeta; order Sabellida; family Siboglinidae; genus Escarpia; species Escarpia spicata. Next base: position 61,864,602 of record OZ023210.1, read on the forward strand.
TTCCTCGTCTCGCTACGGGCCTACCTTTCACCCCCGCGTGTTCCTCCACTTTGCACCATTCCATCAACTGTTGAAGCAGTGATTCATTTGTGCCGAGAGTCACCGCCGCAGAGTCTGACACAGAAACAAGACCCAACATTCAATAGGTCGTATGGCTACACATCGTTCCAACCAACAACATGGCATTTAAAGGCAGTCTTAATGTTTCTATTATAAAACTATGTGTCTACTTATTTGGGTGATTGTCTTATTTTTATCGCAAATACTTTATCTCATATCTTTCTGTTTGTAAAACTAAACTTAAGTGGTCGTTCACAACGGTAGACATTTACCTATCCATACAAAAGGGGTAGGGCGAGAAGGCCTGCAAACTAATTATAAAAATGTTGGTTGCGTGTGAATTGCATAACTGTAGTGACTACAAATAAATGTTTGTAAGCTTTGTTACAATGGTTGCTATTATACATCCTTAGCATTGTTACAATGGTTGCTATTATACATCCTTAGCATTGTTACAATGGTTGCTATTATACATCCTTAGCATTGTTACAATGGTTGCTATTACACATCCTTAGCATCATTACAATGGTTGCTATTATACATCCTTAGCATCGTTGCAATGGTTGCTATTACACATCCTTAGCATGTGCCATGTCATAACACTGTTACTTACATACACGACTTTCAATTGGGAAAACTATTGACATATTATAGTACTAACTGATGAGGAGGGAGAGGGTTCTAAGAATGAGCACGCCGATTCAAATGATAATGGTAAACATGTTTTCTCTATAGCGGCACCTACAGTCAGGAATGAACTCACCATTACTTAAAAATTATTTGAAACTATAACAACCTTTTGTAAAAATTTGAGATATTATTTATTGGAATTGCATTCCCACTCTAAACCATCAGTGGTCCCTTGCTCTAATAATGAACTCTGTCTGTTTCCTGGCACTGGGCCACCTAGAGAATACCCAATTAGTCTGAATTGTCTCATTGTCTGAATAACTAGCTTTATGTTTGTTGACTGTCATTGCCAATAAATAGATGAGAGAGCTATGGTCAAGGAACGTCAATGGACATAGCCAGAAGGGAGTGGACACTGGCACTTGGAAGAAACACTAACAGTGCTTCCAGGTTAGGTTATTAAACAAGGTTAGGTTTGACCATCACCTGTTTATAAAAGTAAGCTCTCTGTTCAGCAGATTAGCGAGCAGCCAGACACAAACAACACAACGAGAAGAAGCTCTCAAGGCGCCTACCCTGGCCGTCTATTATCATGCGCAGGGTTCCTAGTAACTTGAACTGGACGGCCGCCAAGTCAACCTTGAGGTGAGGCAGGACACCATCGATGAGGCCACACTTCAACATGACAGGCTTGTTGATGGCTGATAACAAACACACTTCAACATGACAGGCCTGTTGACGGCTGATAACAAACACACAATTCAACATGACAGGCTTGTTGATGGCTGATAAAAAACACACTTGAACATGACGGGCTTGTTGATGGCTGATAACAAATACACTTGAACATGACGGGCTTGAAGATGGCTGATAACACACACACACTTCAACATGACAGGCTTGAAGATGGCTGATAACACACACACTTCAACATGACAGGCTTGAAGATGGCTGATAATAAACAAACACTTCAACATGACAGGCTTGTTGATGACAACTGATGAGGTTTTTCACCTTGAATGGTGTGGGGTCTTACCTGGAATGGTGAGGTTCCTCACATGAAATGGAGGTTATTCACCTGGAACGGAGAGGTTTCTCACCTGGAATGGCAAGGGTCCTTACCTCGAATGGGGTGGGTTCTTACCTGGAATAGCGAGGTGTTTCACCTGGAATAGAGAGGTGTCTCACCTGGAATAGAGAGGTATCTCACCTGGAATAGAGAGGTGTCTCACCTGGAATAGAGAGGTGTCTCACCTGGAATAGCGATGTTTCTCGCCTGGAATGGCGAGGTTTCTCACCTGGAATGGCAAGGTTGCGGAGGGCACTGAAGACCGCATGGAGGAGGGCCGGGTTGTCGGTCGTGTCCCCACCCCCTGCCTGTTCCCGCAGTGTGGCCACCAGCTGCTCTGTGATCCCAGACTGCACCAGTTGCTTACAGTGGCTGTCTGCAAACAACAACTCTACAATGATTCATTATGAATATTTAGAGTTGATCAGTTTTTTAATTCATTTATCATTTTCTGTGAAAAAGAGTACTTTTTGATATTTAATGTTCACTTTTCCTTGAGATGGAATCACTAGTGTTACTTTGTGTGCAGTAGTTCTTCTATCTTTCTTAAGTGAGAACGACAATACTATAATTACTGTCTAAATCATTCAATACCCCAAAAACTTCTATTTGATCTCCTCTTCATCTCTAGATACAATACATCCATAGTTGCACAAACAGCTCTGTAGTCATTTTATAATTTTTTTTACACCTAAATTAGTATGTTTTAGTGATAAAGCAGTCACTCTTAATTGTATATATTATCTGGACACATTCCTACCATGCGGTGAATGTTTCATTTATATTTAAATTCCTAAATAAATTATTGTGTAGCATGATAATATGTCATAAAACTGTATACATCCTCGATATTACTGTTGCAACTGAAGCACACAAGCACATGGACCTGTGTCTAGTAAGGCTGGACGTACCATTCCTGGCAAAGTTGCCGATGGCGAGAACTCCCGATGACCGCAGGTGTTCCTTTGAGGACTGGACCCACCGCAAGACCTGCTCGAAGACAATGCCCTTGCCCTCTGCATACAGCAGCTCCATGCTCTCATCTATCGCCATGGCAACAGGGAGAAATCATTAACAGTGCAATGTTTTTAATGTCCTGTTTCCCCGAATGTTTGACTGGTTTTTTATTTTTTTAAATAATTGTTCTTAATGTGACAATAGATATGATGAAGAATATGGCCTTCCAAATTCCATTTAGTAAGCCAGAAGTATTTGTTACAATTTGAATGTGTCGCTACAAGGTCAAGTCTAACTTACCCCCCGTCAGTAACAGCACTACGAGGTCAGCCACCAACTTCTCCAGTTGTAAATTCTCCTCACTCTCACATGTGACCTTGGAAGTCATCTCCAGTAGCGATAACCAGTGAACCGTCCTTCAACTCTGACTTTGCCCAGTTGCACCTTCACTCCATCTGGGATCAAACAAGCCCTGAGAATTATTCAACTGAGACCATTATCTAATTGAATGCAGTCACATTTTAAAAGTTGTAATGTGCTGTTTAAAAAGTTGCTCTCTCTCTCTCTCTCTCTCTCTCTCTCTCTCTCTCTCTCTCTCTCTCTCTCTCTCTCTCTCTCTCTCTCTCTTCTCTCTCTCTCTCTCTCTCTCTCTCTCTCTCTCTCTCTCTCTCTCTCTCTCTCTCTCTCTCTCTCTCTCTCTCTCTCTCTCTCTCTCTCTCTCTCTCTCTCTCTCTCTCTCTCTCTCTCTCTCTCTCTCTCTCTCTCTCTCTCTCTCTCTCCCTCTCTCTCCTTCCCCACACTCTCTCTGCTCTCTCTGCTCTCTCTCTGCTCTCCACTCTCCATTCTTTCTGCTCTATCTCCCCTCCCCGCCTTCCCTCTCCCTCTCTCTCTCTCTCTGCTCTCCCTCCCTGCTCTCTCTCTCCACTCTTTCTGCTCTCTCTCCCTCCCCACTTTCTCTCTCTACGTTCTCTCTCTCCACTCTCCAGTCTTTCTGCTCTCTCTCTCCATTCTTCGCTCTTTCTGCTCTATCTCCCTCCCCGCCCTCCCTCTCCTCTCTCTCTCTGCTCTCCCTCCCCGCTCTCTCTCTCTCTCTCCGCTCTTTCTGCTCTCTCTCCCTCCCCACTTTCTCTCTCTACGCTCTCTCTCTCTCTCTCTGGAGTTGATCAATGTGGGTTTAGCACAATGAAGCTGGTGAGGAGTTGATCAATGTGGGCTTGGCATGGGGAAGCTGGTGAGGAGTTGATCAATGTGGGCTTGGCACGATGAAGCTGGTGAGGAGTTGATCAATGTGGGCTTGGCACGGGGAAACTGGTGAGGAGTTGATCAATGTGGGCTTGGCACGATGAAGCTGGTGAGGAGTTGATCAATGTGGGCTTGGCACGATGAAGCTGGTGAGGAGTTGATCAATGTGGGCTTGGCATGGGGAAGCTGGTGAGGAGTTGATCAATGTGGGCTTGGCACGATGAAGCTGGTGAGGAGTTGATCAATGTGGGCTTGGCACGATGAAGCTGGTGAGGAGTTGATCAATGTGGGCTTGGCATGGGGAAGCTGGTGAGGAGTTTATCAATGTGGGCTTGGCACGATGAAGCTGGTGAGGAGTTGATCAATGTGGGCTTGGCACAATGAAGCTGGTGAGGAGTTGATCAATGTGGGCTTGGCACGGGGAAACTGGTGAGGAGTTGATCAATGTGGGCTTGGCACGATGAAGCTGGTGAGGAGTTGATCAATGTGGGCTTGGCATGGGGAAGCTGGTGAGGAGTTGATCAATGTGGGCTTGGCACGATGAAGCTGGTGAGGAGTTGATCAATGTGGGCTTGGCACGGGGAAGCTGGTGAGGAGTTGATCAATGTGGGCTTGGCACGATGAAGCTGGTGAGGAGTTGATCAATGTGGGCTTGGCATGGGGAAGCTGGTGAGGAGTTTATCAATGTGGGCTTGGCACGATGAAGCTGGTGAGGAGTTGATCAATGTGGGCTTGGCATGGGAAAGCTGGTGAAGGGTTGATCAATGTGGGCTTGGCATGGGAAAGCTGGTCCAACAAGTCCAACCCCCCTCGACTTCAAGACAAGGATGGCAACAAGATTACAAGTATTAAAAACACAATTTGCAAAACTTAAAAAATATAATTTCATTCAAATTCTTGGTACAGACTTTCAAGATATCTGCTCAATAAACCAACTATTTCAGCATGGAAGAGATGTGTATATTTCCACTATAGCACAATTCACCGTTCTCGGCCAAGTTCACCAGCATGTCGAGTGCGGCTTCCTGTAGCTCACTGCTGACCCCTGACCCCAGCAGCCTCACTATGGTCACTGGCAAGTCACAGGTGCACAACTTCTCCTGGCCCAGCGCTGTCACAACAAACAGAAGTCATATTATATATGTCATATGCGCCAACTACTAAGTATCACAGGTTATCACATGCTTACACAGCCAGTATCCAGTCTTTGGGAGGCTCAAAGTGCTTTACACTTCAGTGCTCATTTGAACACCATCTCAACTTCTCTGGGAAGTATTCAGCCATGCTACAATTACAATTAACGTGCAAATACATCCGCCAGGTGCTCATTTAATTAGCTGAATGAACTAGAGCAATGGGAGTGGAAGAAATAGAACCAGCAACAGGAGGATTCAAACCTGGAATCTCCTGGTTGAGAGCCTCAAGCTCTAGCCACTACACCTACAATTTCAATACGGTTTTTATGTAAATCTTACATATTTTATTAAAATTACCACTTTTTGTTGTACAAACACAAGAACTGTCTGCTAGTTTGGAGGAAAGCACCTGTCTATTACAGTTAACCCTAGGCGTGTCACTTGAATATCCTCTGTAGAAGAAATCCTTTACAAATCATAACTTCACTAGTACTTATTATAAAACAGTTCATTCTCTGTTTGTTTGTGCCCCCACATCTCTGTCAGTTTTGCATGTATCGGGCTGAAATTTTGCATGTGATATAGCAGGCCCATTGAGATGGTTCGTAGTTTTAGACATTTTCGAAATTTGTTCGGGGGTGGAGAACTTGGGGGCTCAATATTTCAAAAGGCTGTACGTGGAGTTCCAGCCGCAGAATTTAATGGTTTTCTATATCATCTTAAAGATAATTATGGCATCTACAAATATGTCGCTGGATGTATGCAGACATTTTGAGTTATTGACATTTGAAAATCCTCAGTGCTTAACCCGCACCAAGGTCTACCTGTCGTTGGTCACGTCCGCAAATTTACAAGTAGTGCCCTCTTTTGCATTTCATATACTTCCTATAGATGGAGCTATGTGTCATTTTGTTATTTAGCATCGAAATGATCACCCGTCAAGTTAGTGTATTATAAACAGTGAGTGTCAAAACTTATATTGGATAATTAGGAATATGACATATAACCATGGTGATGTTATTATGAACTGACCAGAGTCCGAGAGGCAGCCAATGGTCAGCAACACCATCTGACAGATACCGTCATCGCTAGAGTGTTTCTTGAGGTAGGTGTCTAGAATGTCTAGGACACCAAAGTTCAAGGCCTTCTCTTGTATGCTTTCTGCAAGAAAGACACGAAGAAGTCTGTTTGTTTTATATCAATCAAAGCACAGCATACATAATTAAATACATAAATGACATATCAATGTGGTCCAGGGAAGCCTGAGCGAAGAGGTCTAATGTTGCGTGGTTGCGACTACTCAAATAGTGGAATGACAGACATGTACGTAGTGTTCAGATATTAATTTATTCAACCTCTATCTAAGGTCATAGCTAGGCGGATGTCATGGTGCGCTATCGCAGTGTCCCAAGCCTTACTGTATTATTGCAATCTCCCTTTTCTAGGTAAGCAAGATTATCTATATGACTAATTTATTGGGCAGAGGTTACGAGCACATGACCCCAGAACCCTGTCTTTACCACAGCTAGTGTTTCCCTCCGTGTCACAATGCTAACTCTACAAGTTCAAACGACTTGGAGGGTGGACCAAACGTCCCGATCTCGTACGTGTCTCGCCTGGACACTCTGCCATTGTTGCCGGTGGTGTCGACAGTGGTATAGTGACTGGGCAACGGCTTGGGGTAGCAGGAGGATGTCCTGGCTCATCCTGAGTGACATGTGTAGAAGACAGGTGGTCACACTGCATCTGTTCACAACTGTCCATTGTAACCAGCGCAGATCTGGTGTGTCTAATTGTTCCTTTGGGCGTCTGTACCACGTAAGACTGTGGCTGTGGCGCTCATTGTATAACCGCGCCGTATCGGTCTTGATCCCGGACCTACACGTTATTCCCTGGTTGTAACAGTGTCAGACCTTTTGCTCTGTGGCGGCTGTTGAAGTGCTGCTGTTGTCGTTTTCACTGCGCATCCTCTCTCTCTGTGTAACTTTCTGGAGATGGGTACCAGGTACTCCTGACTGGAGAATGCTTGTGATGAATGGTAGGCGAGTCCGCATGCGACGTCTCATCAGCAGCTGACTTGGCCTCAGACCAGTCAGCAATGGTGTTGTGCTCTGCATCAGGAGAGTGAGGTGAATATCTTTGTCATAGAGCAGCAGGTAGTCGATCATGGTGAGATGGCTCCTACTCTCCCAGTAAGGTCGCAGTAAGGGAGTTTGTGGCATTAAGGCAAGCCAGCCTTCACTGCAATATCGGCGTACCTCTATACAGACTTCATCGCCTTTCTGAGCCGTCTTTATCTGGTGAAGCTTTACTGCAGATGCGGGCGGAGCACTGTTTGCCATCTCTGCAAATGTCTCAACTTCCTGCATGAGTTCTGCATCTGCAGTCGACAGAGTTCCCACTGGTGCCCATGACAGGGCATCTACAGAGACATGTAGACGACCTTGGACCTCTGGATTGTGTCACATCAGGCGCATACAGAACCTCTGAATTCGTGAGGCATCTTGGCAAGGTCAGTGGAACTCAGGAGTGGAACCAGCTGTTTGTGGTCGGTTTCTAGCGTGAATGTCATGCCCAGAACATAGTCTGCAAACTTGTCACACGCCCATGCTGCAGCCAGTGCTTCTTTTTCAATAACTGCGTATCATTGTTCCACTTCAGTGAGTTCTCGTGAAGTAAACCATACTGGCTTTCGATCTCCATTGTCTTGGACCTGCATGAATACAGCCCCAAGACCATAGCCAGATGCATCAGCAGTGATGATCGTTGATCACTGGGGATCGTAGTGGGCAAGGACTTCTGTGGAGAGGAGAATGTTCTTCAGCTGCGTGAAGGCTTGCTGTTGAATTTCTTCCCACATCCAGACTGTGTCCTTGTGAAGTAGTGGCTCATTCAGTGTAGCTAACATTGGAACACATTTCCCAAGCTGGTTGACTATCCCCAGAAAGCGCTGTAGTTCTGTGACAGTTGTTGGTGCTAGGAAATCTTTGATTGCTGTTGGATCAGCTTTGATTCCCGCGTCACTGATGATGTGTCCCAGGAACTTGATAGAGGTCCTGGGGAACTCACACTTGTTGTTTAGAGTAAGTCCAGCTTCTTGGAGGCGCAGTAGGACTGCTCTCACTCTTTCATTGTGTTGTTTCTGGTCTGGGCCATGAACTAGAATGTCGACCCTGTGACAAACAACTGCTTCCATGTCTTCCAACATGTGTAACATGTACTGCTGGAAGATCTCAGGAGCAGAATTTATGTCGAATGGTAGGCGGTTGAAGGCAAACCTACCGAACGGTGTGATGAAGGCGGTCAACAGCTTCGATCCCTCGCAAAGGGGCAGTTGCCAGAAACTACTGTTCGCGTCCAACTTGGCGAGGATCTTACTCTTCCCGCGTTTTGCTAGACTTTCGTCCACTGACATCATGGGGTGTATCTTTCTAAGCACTGCTTGGTCGAGTTTTGTGAGGTCTATGCAAATCCTCACTCGACAGTCTGGTTTGGAAACAGACACCATTCCAGATCACCATTCAGTTGGCACTGTAACTGAACTGATGACTTCTTGCTTCAGCACAGAGAGTCTTACCTTCTGGAGCAAGGGGTGGGGGGGCCGTTCTTGCAGTAGTCAGACAGAAGTCAGCAGAGAGTCTTACCTTCTAGAGCAAGGGGTGGGTGGCCTTTCTTGCAGTAGTCAGACAGAAAGGTTTAGCCCCAGGCTGAAGAGTGATGTGGTAGTCTGTGTTCAGTTTGCCAAATCCTGTGAAAAGTTTTGGGAACTCAGAATTGCACAGTAACTACTTTTGCTGATTTCATCAATGCGTGAAATGATCTTTTGGGATTGTGCACGTGTGACTTGCCACGTGTGACTTGCCACGTGTGACTTGCCACGTGTGACTTGCCACCTGTGACTTGCCACGTGTGACTTGCCACCTGTGACTTGCCACGTGTGACTTGCCACCTGTGACTTGCCACGTGTGACTTGCCACGTGTGACTTGCCACGTGTGACTTGCCACCTGTGACTTGCCACCTGTGACTTGCCACGTGTGACTTGCCACTTGCCACCTGCGACTTGCCACCTGCGACTTGCCACGTGCGACTTGCCACGTGCGACTTTCCACCTGCGACTTGCCACCTGCGACTTGCCACCTGCGACTTGCCACGTGCGACTTGCCACCTGCGACTTGCCACCTGCGACTTGCCACCTGCGACTTGCCACCTGCGACTTGCCACCTGCGACTTGCCACCTGCGACTTGCCACCTGCGACTTGCCACCTGCGACTTGCCACGTGCGACTTGCCACGTGCGACTTGCCACCTGTGACTTGCCACCTGTGACTTGCCACCTGTGACTTGCCACGTGTGACTTGCCACGTGTGACTTGCCACGTGTGACTTGCCACGTGTGACTTGCCACGTGTGACTTGCCACGTGTGACTTGCCACCTGTGACTTGCCACGTGTGACTTGCCACCTGTGACTTGCCACGTGTGACTTGCCACGTGTGACTTGCCACGTGTGACTTGCCACCTGTGACTTGCCACCTGTGACTTGCCACGTGTGACTTGCCACCTGTGACTTGCCACCTGTGACTTGCCACGTGTGACTTGCCACCTGTGACTTGCCACGTGTGACTTGCCACCTGTGACTTGCCACCTGTGACTTGCCACCTGTGACTTGCCACGTGTGACTTGCCACCTGTGACTTGCCACCTGTGACTTGCCACCTGTGACTTGCCACGTGTGACTTGCCACGTGCGACTTGCCACCTGTGACTTGCCACCTGTGACTTGCCACGTGTGACTTGCCACCTGTGACTTGCCACCTGTGACTTGCCACCTGTGACTTGCCACGTGTGACTTGCCACCTGTGACTTGCCACGTGTGACTTGCCACCTGTGACTTGCCACCTGTGACTTGCCACGTGTGACTTGCCACCTGTGACTTGCCACCTGTGACTTGCCACCTGTGACTTGCCACGTGTGACTTGCCACCTGTGACTTGCCACCTGTGACTTGCCACGTGTGACTTGCCACCTGTGACTTGCCACCTGTGACTTGCCACCTGTGACTTGCCACATGGCTTTACTCTGGCCTGCTCCGACAAACAGAGGTGAAGTGGCCAGCTTTCTGACAGCTGTGACATATGGCTTGTCTTGCAGGGCAGACCTTCCAATCATGCGGCTGTTAGTCACACCAATTGCATTTGCTGGTGTGATGTTTGGTCGTAGCCGTGTTATTTCTCACCGTAGACTGTTGACCCCTCTTGACAAACTCAGCCATCGGGTTTAGTTTCGTGTAGCCGCGTACAACATTCCGTTGCTGTTTCCTCGCCTTGGCTTGCAGATTCAACTGCACTGATTGATCGAGTATCAAGTCGGTCTGCACCTGCTGGCAGTCGGACAGGGCGTCATCAATCACCCGGACTACGGTGCGATCCCGGATCAGCTCTTCTTCACCGTAATTGCAGTGTTCGGCCAATCTGTAATCTGCTTCAGTTGGTCATATGAAGCACTGTCTGGGACATACAGTGTATTCAGTATGTCCTTCGCTTGGTCAACCATCGCATACACCAATGTGCTAATCTGGTCATTAGCAGGGCGGATGGACAGACATGACAAGATTCGGAAGCAGTCGAAACGTCTGACCCTTGCTGGCCATGTGTCAGGCGAGGTGAAGTTAAACCGATCAGGTAACGGTACCTGAACAGGGTAGAAGTGTGGTTGTGCTGCTAGCTGTACCGGTGGTTGTGCTGCTAGCTGTACCGGTGGTTGTTCTGCTAGCTGTACCGGTGGTTGTGCTGCTTGCTGCACCGGTGGTTGTGCTGCTAGCTGTACCGGTGGTTGTGCTGCTTGCTGCACCGGTGGTTGTGCTGCTAGCTGTACTGGCTGGTTGTGCTGCTAGCTGTACTGGCTGGTTGTGCTGCTAGCTGTACCGGTGGTTGTGCTGCTAGCTGTACCGGTGGTTGTTCTGCTAGCTGTACCGGTGGTTGTGCTGCTAGCTGTACCGGTGGTTGTGCTGCTAGCTGCACCGGTGGTTGTGCTGCTTGCTGCACCGGTGGTTGTGCTGCTAGCTGTACCGGTGGTTGTGCTGCTAGCTGCACCGGTGGTTGTGCTGCTAGCTGCACCGGTGGTTGTGCTGCTAGCTGCACCGGTGGTTGTGCTGCTAGCTGTACCGGTGGTTGTGCTGCTAGCTGCACCGGTGGTTGTGCTGCTTGCTGCACCGGTGGTTGTGCTGCTAGCTGTACCGGTGGTTGTTCTGCTAGCTGTACCGGTGGTTGTGCTGCTAGCTGCACCGGTGGTTGTGCTGCTAGCTGTACCGGTGGTTGTGCTGCTAGCTGTACCGGTGGTTGTGCTGCTAGCTGTACCGGTGGTTGTGCTGCTAGCTGTACTGGCTGGTTGTGCTGCTAGCTGTACTGGCTGGTTGTGCTGCTAGCTGTACCGGTGGTTGTGCTGCTAGCTGTACCGGTGGTTGTGCTGCTAGCTGTACCGGTGGTTGTGCTGCTAGCTGTAACGTTGGTTGTGCTGCTAGCTGTACTGGCTGGTTGTGCTGCTAGCTGTACCGGTGGTTGTGCTGCTAGCTGTACTGGCTGGTTGTGCTGCTAGCTGTACCGGTGGTTGTGCTGCTAGCTGTACTGGTGGTTGTGCTGCTAGCTGTACCGGTGGTTGTGCTGCTAGCTGTACCGGTGGTTGTGCTGCTAGCTGTAACGTTGGTTGTGCTGCTAGCTGTACTGGCTGGTTGTGCTGCTAGCTGTACCGGTGGTTGTGCTGCTAGCTGTACTGGCTGGTTGTGCTGCTAGCTGTACCGGTGGTTGTGCTGCTAGCTGTACCGGTGGTTGTGCTGCTAGCTGTACCGGTGGTTGTGCTGCTAGCTGTACCGGTGGTTGTGCTGCTAGCTGTACTGGTGGTTGTGCTGCTAGCTGTACTGGCTGGTTATCGTCTGCCATTTCTTTGGGTGTGTTTAGTTGTCTTTCTAGACTGTTGCCACCATCTAATGTTTCATGGTAGCGACTACTTCGATAGAGGAATGACAGAGAGGTGCGTAGCGTTCAGATACTAATTTATTCAACCCCTATCTAAGGTCATAGCTAGGCGGATGCCGTGGTGCGCTATTGCAGTGTCCCACGTGCAGCAAAGCCTTGCTGGCAGTTATAGTACTACTACAAGTAGGTAGGTGACTGCTACTGTACATGCCTCCATGAAGACCAAGTGTTTTAAATTATTAATTCTACATTTTGGTATTATTTCATAATAATGACATATTGAATTATTCAACAATGAATCATTTGAAAAATATTACATTTTCCCTATAATCATTTAAACATGCCTCATTTAGCCGGTGGAAATTTTTTAAATTTGTAATGTGTAACTAGTTTAAATAATGTGCAGTCAGTTTAATAAACTGTGCATATTTTTATTAAAATCATCGAGAGAACAGACTTTGCTTTGATATGGTTACAAGTGAAAGTGAGGCTGGTCTTACGTAGCCACTATTCCTCTTTTTCCAATTCAGTCAAACCAACTCAGTAGTCTGTCTGATGATTTCATCAAAACTAAATAAAAATGTCCATGATCCTGCTGGCATGTTAATCAATACTTGATATAATTGATTTTTGCGAAATATGTATGAAATGACACATTTAAGCGAAAAATCAAATAGGGGAGGCAGCATTAAATAAATCAATATCACACATTACCATCACTGATAAACACCATTTCACAACACCGGCTTCAGTAATAGATATATAGGCACATACACATAAGAGAGTTGATACTAGTCTTGAGTATGCCTACGTGAATGTTTTATAAAAACTAATTGCACATTCATTACAACAAATATACAAAGGTATACATAAAATGGGGGAGGGAGAGGGGTGGGGAGAAGGAGGGATTGGGGCGGGGTTTGTGTTGTGTAGTCGCACATCAATAGGATGATTCCATCATTACGTGTTTGACATTCAGACAACCATTGTAATATTTAAACTTCTGCAGATCTACGCTAATGTTTTGCTAACTGGTTTAATTGTGATTATGGCATTTTCTGTGTTGTTTAATAATTAATGTATATAAAATTTTATTTTCATGATTAAAATTTCTTTTTAATGTGTTACAATCAGAATTTGTGTGTGATTTACAAAAATCAAAATTTAGAAGAGTGCAAAATATTTTGGGAAAAAATTATCTTTTTTGAAATTTGCATTATGCGTGTGACATGTAAAGTTTATTTTTAATATATATAACTTTTGCTAAAAATATTGTTCTGGTCTAAATTTCATTTCTTTATAACAAAATGATATCTGAGTCCACATAATTAACTTCTTTTTAACAATTTACATTAAAAATGCTGTGCAATTTGAAGGGTATTATAATAAATAACATAACAAAATGCATACCTGTATGTAAAATGGCCATTATTTCCCGTAGAAAGATTACAAAATCCATAATTCTTAACTTGTTTTATAACAAGACAATACAGAAGTAGTAAATGGGTGAAGATTTATCTGTCCTAGTGCAATTATAATAAGTCATTTCTCAGTCTACTCTCCATGAAATCGCCCAATAGCTTGTGATTGTATCAACTAAACAAAAACAAAACAGCAATACGACAGTTACTTCACTACTATAAACTGAACAATTCCTACTACCAAACAAAATAAACACAAAATGTAAAACAACATTCTGGAACCGGCAAACAGACGGAACAACACCTAAAAGAAACAAAACAACATCAATTTATTACACAAACATGTGCAAAGAGCCAAGTTCAGTGGGGACACCGGCGCATGTGACACCAACTCACCCTTTTTGGCATTGGTATCGAATTTAATTTTGAGTGTGATCATGCGAACACTGTCAGCATCAGTTGGACTGGCCGAATCACCAGCGGTCAGCCCTATAGGTCGCTGGACACTGCAAGAGGAGAGGTCGCGACCTGCCCAGGCAGACATGGGTGGTTAGTGGCTCCGGTCAATGCAGCTTCCAGAGTTCAGGGGTAAATAGGGCAGCGCAGGGCTTCTCTGTGAGGCTCTATGGGCATTTGTGAATTGACGAAATAGTCGGCGATTGTCCTATTTGGTTTTTATGACGCAGTTACACCTGAGCACACGAGCACGAGCACACGAGCACACGAGCATAATCACGTGAACATTAATACATACACACAAACACGTACGTTTATGCATACTGCACGTACACACAAACACGCTTGCACATATGCATGGACACACAAGCACATCAGACACGCGCACCCACACAGATTTACTTTGCTGCCCTACATGTTATGTCATACATGCATATATCCATAGAGCCATACATATGTAGAGTCGTAGAGTCGCAGACATAAAAAGATGTGTCAAAATGTAACAAAATGAGTCGGATGTCAGCAAACTTGATTTTGAGAAAACATAATTTTTACATTGCACAGTGATTTCTGGTGATTTTGACTTTTGTCTCCAAATGATACTTTAAAGTCTTTTCAAGACAATGGTTTTTCTCCCTTATATTATTATTTAATACCTATTAGAATAGTTTTAGATAGAGTACGTAACATTTCATATGCATGAATTCCGAAAAACAAAAGCCATAAATCACACCTGTTTCCGTCACATTTTTGGGGATATCCCTCAACAGAAGACGGACATATTTGGTAATGTAAGAAAGCCCAGCATGTCTACTTTCCATATATGGCAAAGGAATTACTCAGATACCATTGCAATATTCTCAGTAAATAGTTTTGCAAAATATATCTTCAACAATGAGTGTGATTTGGGGGTTACTTGAGAGTGTATTTCGAATGCACTGAACAGAGGAATAGAAGCAAAATGGCCAGATTTGGAATTACAACACAGGCATAGTGACGTTCGACATCGGGGCCCGGCCCTTGTAGACGGACGATTAAGTTGATAAAGCCACGAAGCTTAGGTGTTATACTTATCTGTATACAGCAATTATATAAAATCCCATTACGTTTACCTGTGTCAACGTCATGTTACGTTGTTGCTCGGTTGTTATGTGCCGTTTGTGTGTGCAGAGATTATGCAATGTTATAAAAGGATTTTTTATCATAGTTATATACGGTTACATATTATTAATATACGTCACGTATTTGGTTAATATTTACACAATATTCGGAAATACCATTAACTTTGGCTATGACTGAGCTAGGTCCAAGTTTTATGTACCACTGGAAAACTGAACATCTCTTCTTTCCAATGGTATTGATAACTCAATTTTTCCATATTTTAACATGCGAGTCACTTTGTCAAGACTCTACACATATGTTCAAATGTAGCAAGGTTTCTATTCATGTCTTCTCAGAGCCACTGAAAGCCCTTCACCCTTCCATGGCAGACCTGTTACTTCTATCAACAATATTTGTCTTGCAAGCATTCAGCCACACCACAATTACTATGCAAAAGTACTCATTCACATATCCACATTTGTAATACAAAGCTCTCACTAATGCAACTGGTTGACCTGATGAAACTTGGGGCGAACGATTATCCAACTAGTATCTGAAGCCATTCATTTCAGAAAAATGTGATACACAGATGCATTCATACACACATTTATTTACGTCATGTAAATATTAAACAAATACAGTACCAGAAAAATTAATACTAGGTGTCAGGCCAGGCATTCAAGTGCACGCAACACGTCATCAGGACGTTTCTACACAATTCCACATATTAGTATGTGTTATGTAATTTGTATGCATTAATTTCCCTGGTAACGCATATATGCAGATATGAGTATACATATGATATATATTATATAAATAAAATATATGTATATTTTATAGATATAATATATTATAGATATAATATATATATATATATAAACCATATGCATATATTAGACATATCTACAAATAATTTTCATATATTATATAATATATCTAGATACAAAAATTGCATATATTAGACATAACATATCTATAATATATATATATATATGTATATATATATATACAGTACTGTATATACGTATATAAACATAGTACAGATCCTACATAGATATGAGCGAGACTGTTGGAGCACTGACCTTGAGTGTTTGTAAGGTTAAGAAGGAAACCACATCCAACCAGCCTCAATCTGGCAGTGCCATCTGCTGATTGGTCGAGCTGTGATCGTAGCAGCTGCAGCAGAATTTCTACCCCATTCTCCGCATCCACCATGTGTCGCCCTGAGTCTGTATGGAACAGGGTAAGGTCTTAGCCAACTACTCAATTGACATGTCTCATTATTGCAGTCGACGGACAAACTGACATTTCTGTTTCTTGTTTAATATTTATTACCTAATATTCCTACAACTATATGGAAGGTAGACCACCCACCCACCAAACTGCGTTTATTAAGCCTAAAACAGCGTTCACAATATATGAATGTTGCGCCCACATAATGTATAAATTGTAATATAATAAATTATACAAACAAACCATTCAGAGAGTAACCTCCGTCTAACAGCTGTATCAGGGAGGCTGAAGGCTAATGCAAGCTCCTGGAATTACACTTTGAAGTTAGCTGCTTCCCACAATCAAGACAGGAAGTGGGACGAAGTATACTTGAATCAGCAGGTACTACTACCACCTCTGAGTTAAGAGGGTCATTCCAGTTGTGAAATTTTCCAATTTACCCGTTATCACTTGTTATTTACCCGTTACGCTACCGGGTAATGAAAAGTCCTTTTTCACATGCATTGGTTATTGGCGTTGGAACGTGATGAACATTCAAGGGGCTGAGGTTCTACGATAGCCTCCAACTGCACCCCCCGAGGCAAAATTCAAACTACACTTGCTTTCACACTTAGTACAAGGCCTGTTTTATGACAACACAAACACTGTTTTGACCTTTTACTGAGAAAATAAAACCAGGTTATGGTCCAACACAAGACCATGATATCTAAGAAATAAAAATCCTGTTATCTACAGAACAAAAGAACCATTATTTGAAAAATAAAAACCTGTCACGATTTTCCAAAATCCTGTTCCAATAAGAAGATAATGGGTCTCTGGCTAGGGGCCAGTATAAGAATGTATGTCATGTTTGAACTCAAACCAAGGAGAACTGTGCCAGTAGACTCTGATTGTTCAACAAAGTAGTGTAGGTGGAGAAGTAAGGACAGGAGAACTGTGCCAGTAGACTCTGATTGTTCAACCAAGTAGTGTAGGTGGAGAAGTAAGGACAGGAGAACTGTACCAGTAGACTCTGATTGTTCAACCAAGTAGTGTAGGTGGAGAAGTAAGGACAGGAGAACTGTGCCAGTAGACTCTGATTGTTCAACCAAGTAGTGTAGGTAGAGAAGTAAGGACAGGAGAACTGTGCCAGTAGACTCTGATTGTTCAACCAAGTAGTGTAGGTGGAGAAGTAAGGAGAGGAGAACTGTGCCAGTAGAATCTGATTGTTCAACCAAGTAGTGTAGGTGGAGAAGTAAGGACAGGAGAACTGTGCCAGTAGAATCTGATTGTTCAACCAAGTAGTATAGGTGGAGAAGTAAGGAGAGGAGAACTGTGCCAGTAGAATCTGATTGTTCAACCAAGTAATGTAGGTGGAGAAGTAAGGACAGGAGAACTGTGCCAGTAGAATCTGATTGTTCAACCAAGTAGTGTAGGTGGAGAAGTAAGGACAGGAGAACTGTGCCAGTAGACTCTGATAGTTCAACCAAGTAGTGTAGGTGGAGAAGTAAGGACAGGAGAACTGTGCCAGTAGACTCTGATTGCTCAACCAAGTAGTGTAGGTGGAGAAGTAAGGACAGGAGAACTGTGCCAGTAGAATCTGATTGTTCAACCAAGTAGTGTAGGTGGAGAAGTAAGGACAGGAGAACTCTGCCAGTAGACTCTGATTGCTCAACCAAGTAGTGTAGGTGGAGAACTAAGGGCAGGAGAACTGTGCCAGTAGACTCTGATTGCTCAACCAAGTAGTGTAGGTGGAGAAGTAAGGACAGGAGAACTGTGCCAGTAGACTCTGATTGCTCAACCAAGTAGTGTAGGTGGAGAAGTAAGGACAGGAGAACTGTGCCAGTAGACTCTGATTGCTCAACCAAGTAGTGTAGGTGGAGAAGTATGGACAGGAGAACTGTGCCAGTAGACTCTGATTGCTCAACCACGCAGTGTAGGTGGAGAAGTAAGGACAGGAGAACTGTGCCAGTAGACTCTGATTGCTCAACCAAGTAGTGTAGGTGGAGAAGTGAGGACAGGAGAACTGTGCCAGTAGACTCTGATTGCTCAACCAAGTAGTGTAGGTGGAGAAGTGAGGACAGGAGAACTGTGCTAGTAGACTCTGATTGCTCAAACAAGTAGTGTAGGTGGAGAAGTAAGGACGGGAGAACTGTGCCAGTAGAATATGATTGCTCAACCACGTAGTGTAGGTGGAGAAGTAAGGACAGGAGAACTGTGCCAGTAGACTCTGATTGCTCAACCAAGTAGTGTAGGTGGAGAAGTGAGGACAGGAGAACTGTGCCAGTAGAATCTGATTGCTCAACCAAGTAGTGTAGGTGGAGAAGTAAGGACAGGAGAACTCTGCCAGTAGACTCTGATTGCTCAACCAAGTAGTGTAGGTGGAGAACTAAGGGCAGGAGAACTGTGCCAGTAGACTCTGATTGCTCAACCAAGTAGTGTAGGTGGAGAAGTAAGGACAGGAGAACTGTGCCAGTAGACTCTGATTGTTCAACCAAGTAGTGTAGGTGGAGAAGTAAGGACAGGAGAACTGTGCCAGTAGACTCTGATTGCTCAACCAAGTAGTGTATGTGGAGAAGTATGGACAGGAGAACTGTGCCAGTAAACTCTGATTGTTCAACCAAGTAGTGTAGGTGGAGAAGTAAGGACAGGAGAACTGTGCCAGTAGACTCTGATAGTTCAACCAAGTAATGTAGGTGGAGAAGTAAGGACAGGAGAACTGTGCCAGTAGAATCTGATTGTTCAACCAAGTAGTGTAGGTGGAGAAGTAAGGAGGGGAGAACTGTGCCAGTAGACTCTGATTGCTCAACCAAGTAGTGTAGGTGGAGAAGTAAGGACAGGAGAACTCTGCCAGTAGACTCTGATTGCTCAACCAAGTAGTGTAGGTGGAGAACTAAGGGCAGGAGAACTGTGCCAGTAGACTCTGATTGCTCAACCAAGTAGTGTAGGTGGAGAAGTAAGGACAGGAGAACTGTGCCAGTAGAATCTGATTGTTCAACCAAGTAGTGTAGGTGGAGAAGTAAGGACAGGAGAACTGTGCCAGTAGACTCTGATTGCTCAACCAAGTAGTGCATGTGGAGAAGTATGGACAGGAGAACTGTGCCAGTAGACTCTGATTGCTCAACCACGTAGTGTAGGTGGAGAAGTAAGGACAGGAGAACTGTGCCAGTAGACTCTGATTGCTCAACCACGTAGTGTAGGTGGAGAAGTACGGACAGGAGAACTGTGCCAGCAGACTCTGATTGTTCAACCAAGTAGTGTAGGTGGAGAAGTAAGGACAGGAGAACTGTGCCAGCAGACTCTGATTGTTCAACCAAGTAGTGTAGGTGGAGAAGTAAGGACAGGAGAACTGTGCCAGTAGATTCTGATTGTTCAACCAAGTAGTGTAGGTGGAGAAGTAAGGACAGGAGACCTGTGCCAGTAGATTCTGGTTGCTCAACCAAGTAGTGTAGGTGGAGAAGTAAGGACAGGAGAACTGTGCCAGTAGACTCTGATTGCTCAACCAAGTAGTGTAGGTGGAGAAGTAAGGACAGGAGAACTGTGCCAGTAGACTCTGATTGCTCAACCAAGTAGTGCATGTGGAGAAGTATGGACAGGAGAACTGTGCCAGTAGACTCTGATTGCTCAACCACGTAGTGTAGGTGGAGAAGTACGGACAGGAGAACTGTGCCAGCAGACTCTGATTGTTCAACCAAGTAGTGTAGGTGGAGAAGTAAGGACAGGAGAACTGTGCCAGCAGACTCTGATTGTTCAACCAAGTAGTGTAGGTGGAGAAGTAAGGACAGGAGAACTGTGCCAGTAGATTCTGATTGTTCAACCAAGTAGTGTAGGTGGAGAAGTAAGGACAGGAGACCTGTGCCAGTAGATTCTGGTTGCTCAACCAAGTAGTGTAGGTGGAGAAGTAAGGACAGGAGAACTGTGCCAGTAGACTCTGATTGCTCAACCAAGTAGTGTAGGTGGAGAAGTAAGGACAGGAGAACTGTGCCAGTAGACTGTGATTGTTCAACCAAGTAGTGTAGGTGGAGAAGTAAGGACAGGAGAACTGACCAGTAGACTCTGATTGTTCAACCAAGTAGTGTAGGTGGAGAAGTAAGGACAGGAGAACTGTGCCAGTAGATTCTGGTTGCTGGCTGTGTCCACAGCCCCATGTGCACTAACTAGATTACATAGATGTATCCTCTGACGAAGCGATTACCAGCACAATCTGTTATCTGTCAAACGACATTCTTCATCGCTGCAGGAGACTATACTTTCCGTTGGGAGCAAAAAATAGGAAATGACACAATATTGTGCTGCAGTGGGACAATGTCAGACTTCAACCACATATTGTTGCCTACTAAAACAAGAATCTTTCTTACTGCAGCTATTAACACAGCTAATTGTAACTTGTACAGATACAATACAATTAGTGTAAGATTTAGGTGGATACTGACACCTACATGCTTGATATGTAGACTGATAACTCTGATGTTGTCACATTAGAATTACCATGACCATACTAAATTTGTTGTCAGTTTTTCATATGTCTACATTGTAATATTACATTCCCATTATAGTAACACACTACAAATATTAACTACACTTATTATGACGATGGTTTGCTTTACGTGGTGGGATTGCTAGGTCTTCAAATCTTTGCAATATTTTCCTGTTACAAACCTGGTTGGCCATCAACATTTATAGCCTTGCGCTGCACACTAGTGTCAGTCTCACTTCGTAAATGTCTAATTTTGATAGAAAGCAGGAAGAAAATCTACATAAGGGAATGATCTGGTTGTGAAATTACTTGTGCACCTAGTGTGTGGATTGTTAGTTCCACAGTCTCGTGTACACCAAGTAGACCGATGTGAACTCCCTGAAGCTACAGATTGAAATCTGTGTGCAGGAAACCGAATAGGTTTACAATGATCAATATGCACAGCAGGTAATGAAAGAGGAAATGATTGATACGTGTCGAAATGCAACATGTCCCACTCTGCGTGGCAAGCAATTATCTGTTATTGTCATACGACACCCTCGGTGGTATGTTTTATAATAACGAGATGCGTTGACATTGCGCGGAGCAGGAATCAATAGTTCCCCAAGTCACTGGATGGGCCTGGATGGCCTTTGTTTGTTCTAGGAAGCAGTCTGCGAAATAACATTACGACTACAAATTCGGGGAGGAAAGCACTTTAAATGTTCTTGCAACATTTCTGGTTCTTCTGCTTGCTTAGTTAACAAATTGACAAAACATGCCTGCATACTTGCCTGCATGCATACATGTTCTTGAATGCGTGTGCAAAATACACAAAATTCAATTGTGCACAGACCACACTCAATGCGTGTGCATTCATGCTGAATATTGCGGAGTTAAATATGACCATTTCTGTTGATGACTGCAGCAGTTTGTAAGTAAACTGCACTAAACATGACAATGAAATGTTATCAATCATAATTGCGAAGATTTCTATTTCATGCTCACTGGATACTTCCTCATAATAAGACATAAAGATGACCTCTGACAACCCCAGTCTCATTAACAAGGCAACATGCCACGTTGTTTGTCACTAATGACGTGTTAGCTGTAGTGGACGCCACCGGTCAGTTACACAATGCTGCATGTACACACGTCATTAGCAGGTAAGTAAATAATAAAACAACAATAATGGCTCAGTGACATTAAAAATAAACTCAATCATAACTCTATTCAATTGGCAACATCAACAGTCAATTCAACCCAAAGGTGTTCATTCAAAAGAAGCTGGAACTTAGCCCTGTCAGCGTAAAGTCAGTAGGAAATATAGTTTCATTTCACCATCATCCCAAACCCTGTTTTTAATACTGCACACCCTCCGTAGCCCTCTTAGCAATTACATCCACATGTTGATGATTTTTGCCTTGTACAAGATTATGAGAATGCTTAGTCCTATGGTTTTGTCATGCCAATTACCTCCGATTTTCCAAGCAAAAAAGAAGTCATTTTATTATTATTATAAAACAAGGTTATGAAGGCACCTCAAACTGTTAGAGCAACTGTAAACATGGGCACAGGCAGACACCACCAATTGACTTGTACACTGAGACATGGCTTCAAGTAGAGCAGACACTGTAACATGGTACTACTGCATGAAAAAGACCAACTTCTGACCAATCTAGATGGTTGACTGACCGTTCTCGTAGCAGATGTTGCCAAGGGCTCGGCCAGCCTGGATTTGACACTGGACTCTGTGATCATCTATCAGTAGCCTCAGTAGTGGGCTGACCAGTCCAGCTTGGACACATGGTTCCCTTGCGTCTTCTACAACACACGCCATGGTACACACAGACCACGCTCAAACACTGACCACACTCAAATACTGACCACATTCAAACACAGACCACACTCAAACACTCACCACACTCAAACACTCACCACACTCAAACACTCACCACACTCAAACACAGACCACATTCAAACACAGACCACACTCAAACACAGACCACACTCAAACACTCACCACACTCAAACACTCACCACACTCAAACACTGACCACACTCAAACACAGACCACTCAAACACAGACCACACTCAAACACTGAACACACTCAAACACAGACCACATTCAAACACAGACCACACTCAAACACAGACCACACTCAAACACTGACCACATTCAAACACAGACCACTCAAACACAGACCACTCAAACACAGACCACACACAAACAGATCACACTCAAATGCAGACCACTCTCAAATACAGACCATACACCAACATAGACCATGCTCAAATCACACTCAAACACAGACCACGGTCAAAACACAGATCATACAACTAACACAGATCACACACAAACACAGACCACACTCAAACACAGATCACACTCAAACACAGACCACACTCAAACGCAGACCACACTCAAATGCAGACCACACTCAAACACAGACCACACACAAACACAGACCACGCTAAAGCACAGACCACACTCAAACAGAGACTAGGCTAAAGCACAGACAACACTCAAACACAGACCATGGTCAAACACAGACCATGCTCAAACACAGACCTCACTCAAACACAGATGACACTCAAACACAGACCATGCTCAAATACAGACCACATTCAAACACAGACCACATTCAAACACAGATCACACTCAAACACTGACCACACTGAAACAAAGACCACACTAAAACAGATCACGCTAAAACACAGGCCACACTGAAACACGGACCACACTCAAACACAGACCATGCTCAAATCACACTCAAACATAGACTACACTAAAAACACAGACCACACTCAAACACAGACAATGTTCAAACACAGACCATACTCAAATACAGACCACACTCAAACACAGACCACACTCAAACCACATCCAAACACTGACCACACTCAAACACAGACCACACTCAAACACAGACCACACTCAAACGCAGACCACACTCAAACGCAGACCACACTCAAACACAGACCACACTCAAACACTGACCACACTTAAACACACTGATTTCAAGAAGACCACTGATTTAAAGACAGACCACATTCAGACACACACCACACTAACTCAAACTGCACTAAACATAGACCGAGAAGAAAGTGGTGACATCTAGTGAGAATGCCAGTGTCTACCAAACTCTGAGCATCAACGGTATACTACAAGAAATACTGTCTACAATACACAAGTGACTACACCCATGCAGACACTTAATGTTCAACTAAGGCCCTTTGAAGAATCCTATCCTCTGATTGCATTCAACTTTTTCCATGTTCCAATTTAACACCCCAGCCTTTACTGTGTTACAAATCACACACCTTCTGAGTTGTCCAAACACCTCCACGAAGCAATGCTACACCAATGGTGATTAGCAAAACTTTATTTATTTCCAGACGTCTTTGAAAAAGTTCTCCAATCAGAAACAAGCTTTCTTAGAGGGCCCCAATTGTACACAGATCTCAACTGGCTATGGACCTGTTTTAGTGATTTCTGCGACTACCTGGGCAGCCTTCCCAGCGCAATCACCAGGTGGCGCCAGTAGTGGCAGCAGGGTCGTTGTGATTCCACCATCCAGTAGCAACTTTGTGTTCTTTTCTAGGTCATCGTCTGTAACAAATGCAATTCAGGTGAATTACCAAAACTGGTTTATGGTTTATTCTAACTGAAACAGAATGACAGTAACTAAAGGGACAATCTCAGTGTATCATAACATCATATTATAATATATTATATTCTACCACTATTTATATTATCTATTCTAACATTTTGACTGCCTAAATAAAGGGTGGTGTAAATGTATAGATAAAAAAATAGTTGGACCCTCGATAAGCCAACGGCTTCCTTGTCCACCTGCTGCCTGGAGTTAATTCTCTGGGTGGAAATCTTGTTAATTAATCAACACTTTTTTTTAATAATCTGACCTTTCTATGAATATCAAGTCATTACTGACCATGCCATTAAGTGCATTCATGAACAGCTGCAGATAATTTCTATCACCTGTGGACACAGTTGTTTAGGGTCAAGTTTTCACTGGAAAACTGTTCCCTCCACATATCCACATGTAATATGGAAGCATGACGTTAGCTGCAAAACATTCAAATTAAACAGATCCACAGTCCAAATAGATTATGTGGTTCACTAAAACAGATTAAGGTGACGAAGATGTTAGCTTATGTACTTCATCCCACTTTATGTCTTTATCGGTCATGACTGTGGGAATCAGGCGCACAAAGAGCCACTCCACGAACTGCAGGTAGCCCTACTCCAATAGCTGGTGTTTACTATTTCAATTGAATTGTTTGTATTCAATTTGAATGTTTGATAGGTGAAAATTCTAATTGCGAACAATGTTTTGTGATTATGAAGTGCAACTCAATGGGCAGTATACCCTTCGCCATATACCGTATTCATTATGCAGCTGTATTAAGCGTACATGCCTTAATTAGCAAACATCCACCATTGCAGCAGCATCAGACACAGTGACAGTGATCCCCAGGGCCAAACTTCACTGATGAATCCATCGTTGTAATTTAATTTCTACCAATGTCAGACTAGATTCAAAGACCAGTGATGACAAAATATCAAAAGATCCACCTAAATGGTCAGACTTTACAGTGTTTTGGTGTCATGCTGGTCATAATGCTACATGAGAAGTGTCCATCGCTTGCTTGCCAGACACAACTCCCGAGATGGCTCACATTAACTGTACCCAGGAACACCAGGAACACCAGGAACACCAGGAACACCAGGAACACCAGGAACACCAGGAACACCAGGAACACCAGGAACACCAGGAACACCAGGAACACCAGGAACACCAGGAACACCAGGAACCAAGGAAAGTGGGTGTACTCAGAACACAAACTTTGACATATTTCCATGTGTCAAATACTTGTTAAGCGCACTGTATGTTTTACAGAACAAACATGGAATGTATCTTTGGAAGACCATCCCACCAAGTACATGAGATACCACCTCACTGGAAGCCTGCACACAACAACTGGGAGATTGGGCAACAAACAAGTTATCCATCATCTGCATATATAGTGCTTTAACCATTTTTATTCAATAGTGAAGGATGGTTTTTATATATATTTACTGCACATATGGTATTGCTTGCATTGTGTATGCATCAAAAAGTCCACAAAAGTAACCAGGCTGTGAGTATTACCCGGAAATTGGGGCCTCCACATGAATATATTATAAAGAAGATATGTATTCCAGTATTAAAAACAATTATGCTTATAAATGAGGAAGACACAAAGTTGGTTTGTATGGGTCTGTTGGAGAACACAGACAGTTCTATCCCTGCATTCCCACGAGTGTTACACAAGTTCTTACAAAACAAAAACATAACATTTCCTGTCACAGGTTTTTCCTAGAAAACACAAATAAGTGTCGTCGTTTTGATATTAATATCATTGCACAATTCCTCAGGCGAAGGAGAATGGTGGTAGTTAGATTATAAAGGTGGCTTCTAATTTCCAGGAAATAATCAATATATGATTTCCTGGAGGATTTATTATACATGGATTCTGGTTTCGAATTACATAAATACCTATATTTATGCTCTAGCGCATTTTTTTGCTGGAAAACATTTTGTATGAAGAAACCGTCATGTACTTTCCATTGTGCATTTCAAGAAATCCAATTAATAACACTTCCTAGAATTGAAAGCGTGTTTATGGATTTATTTCGCAAGCAGTTAAACATTGATAACAAAATAGTGTCTGTTCATCAAACCTTTTATTGCACTTGTTATTGATCCATAACTCCCCAACAGATGTAGTTTTGTTATTAATTAAATTAAAACAAGTTAAAAAATTACCTTTTAGCAATAACTGATCTCACCACATTTATTACAAGATTCGTGCCACCGACAACAATATAAGGCACATACATTAGATCGGAGTGACATCTTTGATAAAATACTTAATTTTATTATTGGTCAACTTTTAAAGGTGCTGGAAATTGTAGAATGAAGTTTCTACCTTGCTTCTGCAACAATTTATAACATTTGATAATATTTACTCACAAAATGAGATGTTATCTATAAACTTGCACTGCACATATTTACTTCTACATAATTAGCGGTTACAATGTGAAAAAATTCACTCCATGTGTTCATGTGATAAATTATTCTTTTTGTGAAGAAGCCAGTAATAACTAATACACTGTTACCTATGTTATATTTTAATATATATATATATATATATTTGTATACACTGTTCCCGCCCAACGACAACGTAATTTCCCGCACAGGGATGAATAAGTTGCCAGGTACATAAAGAACCGTCATCTAAGTTCCGTACAATGAAAGTAACTTATTAAGGTGGCTGTTGTCATACCAATACATCTAATGATGAGTGAAATAAGCAAGTTTAGTTGGAAAGATGAGATGGTTTGTCTGATAAGTTGGGTTATGACAAGTGCAGTCTGTATTGTTACTTGTATATAATATATTGAAGAATATCTGTGTTTGAGAATTGTCTGCGTCGGCAAAAAAGAACTGAAAGAACATATATTGACAATGGTCTGTTTTTGAGGTTGGTCAGAATAACTGAAGAACTACCTGTGTTTGAAGGTGATCAATGTTGTGGCAAGAATTGAGGTGACCATAATAATATTGAAGAGGGTCTGTGTTTGAAGGTGGCCTGCGCTATGGCAAGAGTTGACACCATAATAATGAAGATGGTCTATGTTTGAAGGTGGCCTGCGCTATGGCAAGAGTTGAGACCATAATAATGAAGATGGTCTATGTTTGAAGGTGGTCTGTGTTATGGCAAGAGTTGAGACCATAATAATATTGAAGATGGTCTATGTTTGAAGGTGGTCTGCGCTATGGCAAGAGTTGACACCATAATAATGAAGATGGTCTATGTTTGAAGGTGGCCTGCGCTATGGCAAGAGTTGAGACCATAATAATGAAGATGGTCTATGTTTGAAGGTGGTCTGTGTTATGGCAAGAGTTGAGACCATAATAATATTGAAGATGGTCTATGTTTGAAGGTGGCCTGCACTATGCCAAGAGTTGAGACCATAATAATGAAGATGGTCTATGTTTGAAGGTGGTCTGTGTTATGCCAAGAGTTGAGACCATAATAATGAAGATGGTCTATGTTTGAAGGTGGTCTGTGTTATGGCAAGAGTTGAGACCATATAATGAAGATGGTCTGTGTTTGAAGGTGGTCTGCGCTATGGCAAGAGTTGAGACCATAATAATGAAGAAGGTCTGTGTTTGAAGTTGGTCTGTGCTATGGCAAGAGTTGAGACCATAATAATGAAGATGGTCTATGTTTGAAGGTGGTCTGTATTATGGTAAGAGTTGAGACAATAATAATATTGAAGATGGTCTGTGTTTGAAGGTGGCCTGCGCTATGCCAAGAGTTGAAACCATAATAATGAAGATGGTCTATGTTTGAAGGTAGTCTGTGTTATGGCAAGAGTTGAGACCATAATAATACTGAAGATGGTCTGTGTTTGAAGGTGGCCTGTGCTATGCCAAGAGTTGAGACCATAATAATGAAGATGGTCTATGTTTGAAGGTGGTCTGTGTTATGGCAAGAGTTGAGACCATAATAATGAAGATGGTCTATGTTTGAAGGTGGTCTGTGTTATGGCAAGAGTTGAGACCATAATAATATTGAAGATGGTCTATGTTTGAAGGTGGTCTGCGCTATGGCAAGAGTTGACACCATAATAATGAAGATGGTCTATGTTTGAAGGTGGCCTACGCTATGGCAAGAGTTGAGACCATATAATGAAGATGGTCTGTGTTTGAAGGTGGTCTGCGCTATGGCAAGAGTTGAGACCATAATAATGAAGAAGGTCTGTGTTTGAAGTTGGTCTGTGCTATGGCAAGAGTTGAGACCATAATAATGAAGATGGTCTGTGTTTCAACTTTCAAGGTGTTTTGTGTTGAAGAATAATCATTGAGGGGACCATATTGAATATAGTCTGTACTTGTGTGAGGTATATGCTGTTGTAGAATAGCTGAGATCAAATATTGCACATAATGGTCTGTATCTGGTCTCTGTTGCAAAAGAAATAAGAAAGTTGCAAGCAGCGTGGTCTCATCACTCCAACAGAAGAGTTAGAAGAACCAGCCATACCATACATCTCATGGTGTCCATGAACAAGAAACCACCTGATATCTTCCTACGCAAACTAGGTGCGTGCTCGTTAATATATCAAAATGCAGCATCTATACCTGTTTTCTAGGCATCGCCTGATATCTAAGGAAGGTGGCAGACATTATTTGCCATGTCGTATTATTCATGTTTCCGGCTTGGTCAGCAAAAACTTTATGAAATGGTCATAATGACGTCTGAGATGACTGCTCTTGTTGCTGCATCGGTCACCTGGATCCTCTGACAGCCGCTACAGTTTCACACGACAAAGGCAAATTCACTGGTGTACACTAATGGCTGTCAACATGACAACACAATGTCTCTGATGTACACCAACATGACTGTCATCATGACGAAACAATGTCACTGCTGTACACCAATATGATGGTCACTATGACGAAACAATGTCACATATGTACACCAATGGCTGTCACCATGACAACACAATGTCTCTAATGTACACCAACATGACTGTCATCATGACAACACAATGTCACTGATGTACACCAACATGATTGTCACCATGACAACACAATGTCACTGATGTACACCAACATGACTGTCACCATGACAACACAATGTCACTGATGTACACCAACATGACTGTCATCATGACGAAACAATGTCACTGATGTACACCAACATGATTGTCACCATGACAACACAATGTCACTGATGTACACCAACATGACTGTCACCATGACAACACAATGTCACTGATGTACACCAACATGACTGTCATCATGACGAAACAATGTCACTGATGTACACCAACATGACTGTCACCATGACAACACAATGTCACTGATGTACACCAACATAACTGTCATCATGACGAAACAATATCACTGATGTACACCAACATGACTGTCACCATGACGAGAGAATGTCATTGGTGTACACCAACATGACTGTCACCATGACGAGAAAATGTCATTGGTGTACACAAATGGCTGTCACCATGATGAGACAATGTCATTGGTGTACACCAATGGCTGTCACCATGACAAGACAATGTCACAGGTGTATTTTCATTGGTTAGATGATGGTCTTATATAGCTTGCTGAGGGTAAAAGTTCTGTAAAATTTAAATTAAAAAATTCTCTTAAATTCTCAATTTCAAAGTACACCTAGACTAACAGTATTATGCTTCATGATTTAAGCTGTATTGCTGTAATACATTTACCATCAAAAGTGTATATATATATATATATATGTGTGTGTGTGTGTGTGCATATAAATAGGTATTTGACAGACTATAAAATGATCGTCTAGTGAAAAACATGTTTCACCTTCCGATGAGATGATTTATTGGTTGGTCTTGTAATACAATAAACGGTCTCTATAGATGATGTGAAACTAACTGTTCAATGCCAAATCATGTATTTGTGAAAATATTAAAAAGATAAAGTTCACAATAGCAACAAACATGTCCACTCTCTTTAAGTAGTGGCAGACTAGCAAAATTATTCAACATACTGATGTAAAACTGTATTACACCGAGATGACATAAATTGGTGCGTGACTGAAATGTCCTTTCTGCCAATGGTCTGAAAGGATGCAGGAACAATTGCAGCTTTGGTACATGGAGAAAGCAATCAAAATGAGGAGACATCATTGGCCAGAGGCTTATGTAAGAATTGTTAGGATCACAAGATACAGGCCCACAGATAAGGCTGGATCACTTTTGCTGTTTTTCTGTTGATTTCTGACAGAGCCAGGTAAAAAATAATGTTAATGTTTGTCCAATGATTTCACACACAAATAAATAACAAATTTGATAACAAACCAGCACTTTATAGTGATTGCATGGGAGGTGTTGAATGAGGGTCCTTCAATGGTAGATATTCTAGAATACCATCACAGCAGTTAACTAACTACAACAATCCATCTGTCAGAGAAACAAATTCTCCTTCAATAAATCAGCTCTCTGCCCATCATGTGCACAGTACCCTAGAGCTCTAGATAATGAAACCACCTTAACATGTGAGTATGATATCCAAATTTCCTAATACATTACTTATACATACATTACATAGAACATCAGCTGGCCAGTTGTGTAAAGCAAAACTGGACAATTCTGTTGGCACGTTGCCAACTGAGGACAGGAAACTGGCAGTCCTGGTTACTAGAGTGTGTCTAAACTGTGATCAGACTATTAACAATAATCGTATTAATAATCTGACCGCATTGAGCAGGAAACAACACAGACATACAACTTCCTAATCTCCACCCAGCAGACTAATTAATAAATATAATTTATTAATGGCAATATGGATTATGTGTTGCAGACTATTGCCACCCCCTCCCTCTCCAGTCAATGGCTGATTGCCCAATCCACAAAAAAATGTTTTCCATATTTTATGTAAGTTGGGCAATATAACCCTGTGTTTAGAACACTGGACTCTCAATCGACAGAAACAAGATCATTTGACTGCAGCCCATTGTTTTTTCCTCCAAGTCCACATTGTCGAATTTATTCTCATTCCATGAGCGACTCCCTCCAGACTGTCGCCACTGTAGTCACATTAATTTATCAACCAAATCAATCTCACACGCATAAATTCAGTCACATTTGCCGCCACTGTCAGTTTCAAATGAGGTATAAAAGATGCACCAACAGCAATATTAGGTTTTGAAAATCAGTTTCATCAGACAAACTATAGATCTACATGCCGAAAATAATATATGCTTATACGTGGAGATTCTTGAATGTAAACTTAAGTTCTTACAACACAGTATCCAGACCTTACTCATTAGGAACACTTCATGGCGCTGTAGACCTGCTTCTTACCTACACCAACTTGACGTCTCCAGGAAGCATTCAGCCTTGTTGCCAGACTAATGTTACAGCTTCATTAACTAAAGCAATGTGGAGTGAACAAAAATTACCCAAGCTTTGAAATGACTGCAAGATGATACAGAAGCCGAACTGACTGAGTGATGTTCTAACAGCTACACTACGTCACCCCACAGTACGTACACTATGTCACCCCACAGTATGTACACTACGTCACCCCACAGTATGTACACTACGTCTCCCCACAGTACATACACTACGTCACCCCACAGTATGTACACTACGTCACCCCACAGTACATACACTACGTCACCCCACAGTATGTACACTTCGTCACCCCACAGTACGTACACGTCACCCCACAATACATACACTACGTCACCCCACAGTATGTACACTATGTCACCCCACAGTACATACACTACGTCACCCCACAGTACGTACACTATGTCACCCCACAATATGTACACTACGTCACCCCACAGTATGTACACTACGTCTCCCCACAGTACATACACTACGTCACCCCACAGTATGTACACTATGTCACCCCACAGTATGTACACTACGTCACCCCACAGTATGTACACTACGTCTCCCCACAGTACATACACTACGTCACCCCACAGTATGTACACTTCGTCACCCCACAGTACGTACACGTCACCCCACAGTACATACACTACGTCACCCCACAGTATGTACACTATGTCACCCCACAGTATGTACACTACGTCACCCCCAGTATGTACACTACGTCTCCCCACAGTACATACACTACGTCACCCCACAGTATGTACACTTCGTCACCCCACAGTACGTACACGTCACCCCACAGTACATACACTACGTCACCCCACAGTACATACACTACGTCACCCCACAGTACGTACACTACGTCACCCCACAGTACATACACTACGTCACCCCACAGTACATACACTACGTCACCCCACAGTATGTACACTTTGTCACCCCACAGTACGTACACGTCACCCCACAGTACATACACTACGTCACCCCACAGTACATACACTACGTCACCCCACAGTATGTACACTTCGTCACCCCACAGTACGTACACGTCACCCCACAATACATACACTACGTCACCCCACAGTATGTACACTATGTCACCCCACAGTACATACACTACGTCACCCCACAGTACGTACACTAACCGGTGTCACCCCACAGTATGTATACTACGTATCGAATTAACGCTAAAGTGAATTATTACCCACAACAAATATAATTCCCATACAGAACCTGTAATGAAATCACTAAACTTATTGTAATTCAACTACATTTTGACGCAAAAAAAGTCTGATATTTTATCACAAATTTGTGATTAGTATCGTTCTTTCTTACTGTAAATCTTTATTTTCACTAAATACCACACACCATGGCCATCATACTAGGCAAAGTCATTACATCTCTATTCGGTACAGCCATACATCCCGAGCCAGAAAGTGTATAAGATACTACCTGCCAACTCTACTCAGAAACATGCCACCTAGAATTACGGAAAAAGTCAATACTCAGTCTTCACGGTTTCTCTTTATATCTGAAGAAATATCTTTTGGATCAATACCAAGAGACTTGCACAATTGCTATATATGTAGGCAAAACAATAATCTGTAATTTTTGAAAATGAATACTTTTTATTACATAATAAACAGCTTACACGCTTGTATTTGCATAAATTGATTCAAAACCACAAAGATTTCTTAATTGTATCCTCTTTTTAGTAATAGGCCGATTTCCATGTGTATTCCCAAACCAGACCAGCCCTGGTTATGAAGATCTAACCTGCCTCCGCCTATACTAACCTTTTAGTATCTGTGTCGTGTCTCGTCTCGTCTTTCATAATGTATGAAGCAATTGCGACTAAAAGCAAACTATGTTTTAGTCTAAACCGAGCACGGTATGTTTTACTATGAAATAAAACAGCCATTGATAGATCACATGTAGGCTCAGCATTACTGTGCTGGATTACGGCGACCATGTGTACATTCTACCGAATCACTTCATATTATTACGGTGTGCACCACAGTGGGAGAATACGGATATGAATGACATAAAAGTAGTCTACTGAATAATCATTTACTATGTTTGGTTGACTAATTGCAGTAAATGTTCTTTTCCCGTGGGTGGCTTTCACGCTAGCGGCTTTTGAGCCTTAGTGAGAGCCTCCCGACATAGACTAACTATTGTAAAAATGGTTGTTGCATTGTGTGCTTTTGTTTGTTTATTGTCGAATAAAAACGTCACCCCACAGTATGTACACTATGTCACCCCACAGTATGTACACTACATCACCCCACAGTATGTACACTATGTCACCCCACAGTATGTACACTACATCACCCCACAGTATGTACACTACCTCACCCCACAGTATGTACACTATGTCACTCAACAGTATGTACACTACATCACCCCACAGTATGTACACTATGTCACTCAACAGTATGTACACTACCTCACCCCACAGTATGTACACTACCTCACCCCACAGTATGTACACTATGTCACCCCACAGTATGTACACTACATCACCCCACAGTATGTACACTACCTCACCCCACAGTATGTACACTATGTCACCCCACAGTATGTACACTACATCACCCCACAGTATGTACACTACCTCACCCCACAGTATGTACACTATGTCACTCAACAGTATGTACACTACATCACCCCACAGTATGTACACTATGTCACTCAACAGTATGTACACTACATCACCCCACAGTATGTACACTACCTCACCCCACAGTATGTACACTATGTCACCCCACAGTATGTACACTACATCACCCCACAGTATGTACACTACCTCACCCCACAGTATGTACACTATGTCACTCAACAGTATGTACACTACATCACCCCACAGTATGTACACTATGTCACTCAACAGTATGTACACTACATCACCCCACAGTATGTACACTACCTCACCCCACAGTATGTACACTATGTCATCCCACAGTATGTACACTATGTCACTCAACAGTACATACACTATGTTACCCCACAGTATGTACACTACCTCACCCCACAGTATGTACACCACATCACCCCATAGTATGTACACTATGTCACCCCACAGTATGTACACCACATCACCCCATAGTATGTACACTATGTCACCCCACAGTATGTACACCACATCACCCCACAGTATGTACACTATGTCACCCCACAGTATGTACACTACCTCACCCCACAGTATGTACACCACATCACCCCATAGTATGTACACTATGTCATCCCACAGTATGTACACTACCTCACCCCACAGTATGTACACTATGTCATCCCACAGTATGTACACTATGTCATCCCACAGTATGTACACTATGTCACTCAACAGTACATACACTATGTTACCCCACAGTATGTACACTACCTCACCCCACAGTATGTACACCACATTACCCCACAGTATGTACACTATGTCACCCCACAGTACATACACTATGTCACCCCACAGTACGTTCACACTATGTCACGCCACAGTACGTACACTACGTCACCCCACAGTATGTACACTATGTCACCCAACAGTATGTACACTATGTCACTCAACAGTATGTACACTACATCACCCCACAGTATGTACACTATGTCACTCAACAGTATGTACACTACCTCACCCCACAGTATGTACACTATGTCATCCCACAGTATGTACACTATGTCACCCCACAGTATGTACACTATGTCATCCCACAGTATGTACACTACCTCACCCCACAGTATGTACACTATGTCATCCCACAGTATGTACACTATGTCATCCCACAGTATGTACACTATGTCACTCAACAGTACATACACTATGTTACCCCACAGTATGTACACTACCTCACCCCACAGTATGTACACCACATCACCCCACAGTATGTACACTATGTCACCCCACAGTACATACACTATGTCACCCCACAGTACGTTCACACTATGTCACGCCACAGTACGTACACTATGTCACCCCACAGTATGTACACTATGTCACCCAACAGTATGTACACTATGTCATCCCACAGTATGTACACTATGTCACCCCACAGTATGTACACTATGTCATCCCACAGTATGTACACTACCTCACCCCACAGTATGTACACTATGTCATCCCACAGTATGTACACTATGTCATCCCACAGTATGTACACTATGTCACTCAACAGTACATACACTATGTTACCCCACAGTACGTACACTACGTCACCCCACAGTATGTACACTATGTCACCCAACAGTATGTACTTTACCTCACTCCACAGTACGTACACTACGTCACCCCACAGTATGTACACTATGTCACCCCACAGTACATACACTATGTCGCCCCACAGTACGTTCACACTATGTTACCCCACAGTACGTACACTATGTCACCCAACAGTACATACACTACGTCACCCCACAGTACGTACACTATGTCACCCCACAGTATGTACACTATGTCACCCCACAGTATGTACACTATGTCAAACCCACAGTAAATACACTACGTCACCTCACCGTATGTACGCTATGTCACCCCACAGTACGTACACTATGTAACCCCACAGTACGTACGCTACGTTACCCCATAGTATGTACACTAGGTCACCTCACAGTATGCATGCTACGTCAGCCCACAGTATGTACAATACGTCACCCCACAGTATGTACACTATGTCACCCAACAGTATGTACACATATATATCCAGCACATAGTAATAATAATGAAATCGTATATAGCGCCGGTATCCGCCATGGAGGCGCTCATAGCTGTTGAACAGTATTTGACCATTGATAACTTTTATGTAGTAATTTTTAGAATTGTAAATGCACTGTTCTAAAATATAATAAGAGCAACGTTTCAGAAATTATAAAATGAGTATCATTAAATCAATTAAAAATATTGTTATCAATGTAGACTCGTTAATACAACCTTTCTAAATATCTATATCTAGTATACACAATAAATGTTACGATATTATAAGTAATATAATAAATACTAAATACAATAAAATTATATTCATAAATAGCATATAAACATACACACCTGCACAAGGTGTTGCAGCTGTTACGTAATAGTTTCTACTGTGCAGTCAATTTGTTGTTTTGCGATTTGGATATTTTTTTCTACAAACACTATAATTATTAATAATAAATATATCTTTCAAAGCATGGGCAGTTTTGTTCATTACAACTATAATACAAGTTTCCCCAGTTTATCTCAATCAGAAGTCATACCTTTCAGGCAGTAGCTACAACATAGCTGAAAGCTTCCTACTGGAGCTGATTTAGAACTAACAGGTGAGGGGCATTAAAACAAGGAGTGGTCTTAAGGACTGGACACCTTGCTGTGAAACAACATACAGTGCTTTTTTCTCTACAACATCCAGACATTTTTTTGATAACTAGTCTTACCTTGGTCTTCCAAGACTTTTATGATGATATCAAGACTTGCTAGTCTTTCACTTTCACCCGAAGCTTCCCCCAGTCGTCTCAGTGCTTCCATCATCTCGTCTGGAATAGAGAATCACAGGTGAAGAAACTACCTGTAAAGCTGCCAACATAAGGGCAGGTACTACACGTAATAAGAACTCGGAGACTGAAAAAACTGTGACGCCAATTCTACTACTTCCGTTTTGCATCGTAATTAAGAATTAATGATAGATTACTCAGACATCTGGCCAAAAGTCAGGTATAGATTTCTCTGACTGGTAATGTATATCACGGTGGGTGCAAATGCAATATAGATTGTAGACAGAGTTTCAGGTTGGAATGATACTAAGGGTTACATTGACAAATGACCAGTATGAAAAGACAGGTGGAGGAAAGAGAACAAGAAGATATAAGGCGAATATACAAGAGAAGTATTTAGAATAGGATTGTATGGGGCCACGAGGCAGCAGACAGGGTCAGACACAGACAGACACAGACAGACACAGACAGACACAGACAGACATAATCACATATAGACAGACAGGCAGGCAGACAAACTCTGAAATACAAACATGCTAACAAAGACAACAGACAGACAGGTGGAAAGATAGACAAACAGACAGATGGAGAGAAAGACAAACAGATAGCAGTGAAACCAAACAACCAGTCCAAGCTCAGGAAGTAATGAATGATGATATGCATCTAACGACTAAGGTCGGTCCTCTAGAAGATAGTGCTGGAAATATAATATCAGTGGGATTCTTAATGGCAGAAGACCTGAATGAGTACTTTAGTTCAATGTTTACCAGAGAAGATAATAGTTCAGATTCAGACTATTTAGGACAATTAATTGCAACCCCGGAAATGGTAGCTAAGAAAATAAGGACTATGAAGGATAATAAATCACCTGAAGAGGATGGGATTCCGCCCAAACTACTATTTGGAAATTGTAGAACTTCATTAGAAGACGGAATTGTTCTTTTAGAATGGAAAGAGGCAAACTTTATACCGTTATTTAAAAAAGGTTCGAGAAACAAGTCAGAGAACTATAGACCAGTGAGTTTAACATCAGTCATTTGCAAATCATTAGAAAGGCTAAACATAA
This sequence comes from Escarpia spicata, assembly GCA_963995525.1. NCBI lineage: Eukaryota > Metazoa > Annelida > Polychaeta > Sabellida > Siboglinidae > Escarpia > Escarpia spicata. The sequence goes on from OZ023210.1 coordinate 61,902,805, forward strand.
CTTGATAAACCCATCTCAACATGGGTTTTTTAAAGCGAGGTCATGCTTAACAAATATGTTATGTTTTTTGGAAGACATCACTAAGTGGGTAGATGAGGGATCACCAGTCGATATCATCTACTTAGATTTTCAAAAAGCTTTCGACAAAGTACCACACCAAAGATTACTGCTTAAACTAAAGGCCCATGGCATAGGAAATGGTATAATAAACTGGATAGAACAATGGCTGATTGACAGAAGACAACTTGTAGTAGTTGATGGGGAGGCTTCAAACTGGAAATCGGTATTGAGTGGGGTACCACAGGGATCAGTACCAGGACCTATATTATTCTTAATATATATCAACGATTTGGATGATGAAATAACAAGCAAGGTGTTGAAATTTGTGGATGATACAAAAGTGTTTAGAAGGATTAAAAGTGATGGAGACAACATTTACAAGATGATCTTGATAAGTTGATCAAATGGTTAGAAAAGTGGCAAATGCTGTTCAATTTTGGGAAATGTAAATGCCTCCACGCAGGACATGGGAACGAAGAGGTAGAATATACAATGGGGGTACTGTACTAAGTACTACTGTAAAAGAAAAGGACTTAGGGTTAACCATTAGTGCTGATATGAAGGTTTCGGAGTAGTGCGGAATTGCAACTTCAAAGGGAAATCAAATTCTTGGATTAATTAGGCGAAACATAGAGTATAAGAATAAAGAACTAATAATACCGCTGTACAAAACAATAGTTAGGCCTCATTTAGAATAGTGTATACAAGCGTTGAGGCCATATCACAAGAAGGATATAGATATGCTAGAAAGAGTACAGAGGAGAGCGACTAAAATGATACCAAAACTGAGGGATCTTAGTTATGAAATTCGCCTAAAAGAATGTGGTTTAACAACACTAGAGACCAGGAGATTGAGAGGAGATCAGATAGAAGTGTTTAAAATAATGAATGGTTATGAAAATATTAATAGAAATATTTTTTTCTCAGTTAAAAAAGATAGAAGGACTAGAGGACATGAAGTTACATTAGCAAAGGAGCAGTGTAGATTAGATATAAGAAAGTTCTCATTTTCACAAAGGACTGTACATGAATGGAACAGATTATCTGCTGATTGTGTGGGTGCTAGTAGCGTGAATATGTTTTAAAATAATATCGACACATACCTCAGAAGGGTGGGGGATACACATAGATAAAGGGTCGGACTCTCGATAAGCCAAAGGGCTTCCTTGTCCACCTGCCACCTAGAGTTAATTCTCTGGGTGGCAATCTTGTTAAATCTTGTTAAACGATAATAATGTGGTGCAGCTTACACACCAGATACAGTCTGGCTGACTTTTGATTTGATTTAATTCCAATTTAAGTTCATAGTATATATTGTACAGACAAATGCACTTAAATTGATGGATTGCACACAAAAGTGTTTCCACTTATTTTCAGTGTGGTCCATGTTACAGGTGTAGTGCGGCAAGAGGTCAACTTATACAATAGACATATACCCCTACACAATATTGGAGAGAAAACTAGAACCAACATTTATAACTGTTTTAAAAATACTGAAATTATAATACTGAGATGATAGTATTGATTCAGAATATGATTCAACAATATTATACCTTAGTAATATAAAAAGTTACTTTGCTCTTCAGCAAGAGCGTGGTTCTTTAGATACAGTTTCACTTTTTTTAAACATGTTTACTTCTTAGACATTTGACAGAAGCAGGCAGCTCATTCCAGATCTTGACACCATTGTAGCAAAAATTGGTCTTGGCTACACCTTGTGCCATAGGCAAAACACTGTTATGTTCAGAATTACAAGTACAGTGACTTTGTTTAGTGCTTACTCTAGTGAAATTGTGACACAAACATTCTGATGCAGTACCATTTTGTACATTATACATAGGATTCAACATTACTTGATTGACACAATCAGAAGTATTTAAAATACCAACTTTGTCAAGTTCATATTGTCCAATATGTGTTCGGGACCGATATTTAGAACAAAACGTACCATTTTGTTTAGGGCTATTAGTATCTTTTGTTTGAGTTTCTTACTTATGCCCAAATACCAGGATGACGCTGCATAATCAAAATGGCATTTATCAAAGCAGATGTAAGTAATTTAATTTATTTTTCATTTAGTACGTTACCATGCCTATACATAAATTTCAACCCTGATATATACTTTTTCAGTATAGAGTACACAATTGATTCACCAGAAAGTGTTTAGTCCAACTTCACACCTAGGTACTTGACCTTGACATTATATAACAAAGTTCTTGGTGAGATGATTTTTGCGTTTCGATGAAAGGACAATTGCTTCGGTTTTGCCTATGTGCATTGATAATCAATTGTTAGTGAACTATTGGAAGCAGTGTTAAACATCATTACTTAGCTTAGAAGCCACCCTTTCAATGTCACTATCACTAACCAGAAGTATTGTGTCATCCGCATACATAATTAGTTTACATGAAACACATTCGTGACAAGTTGTCATTACTATATATCAGGTGGCACCATGGTCCCAGGATGCTTCCTTGTGGTACGCCACACTTAATAGTTTGTTCAGATGATAAATTGTTACTGATTGAAACAGGTTGTTTACAAGAGTCAAGGTAAGATCTGAACCACACATGGGTATGCCAGCAAGCCTGATTTTTTTTAAAAGCATATCATGTCTACACTATCAAATGCTTTTTGGACATCTAACACTACCATTCAACAAAATTTACCATGGCTTATATTTCACTTCTAACATGGTCATGAAGATATACAAGACAGGTGTCAGTTGAGTAACGACCTCTGAATCCAGACTGGAGCGGATATATAATTCCATCTCTTGTACAGAAAGTTTCAACCTGTTGATGTACAGCCTTTTCTAATATCTTTGAAATTGATGTTAACACACGTACTGGTCTATAATTACCGACATCAAGTTTGCTTTTTTCTTAAACAAGGGTGTTACCTTAGTCCTTTTAGTACAGTCAGGTACAATCTTTGATTTGATAGATATATTTACAAGGTATGTACCTACATCTGCGAGTGCTTCAGCTCCATCATGGAGAACTCTAGGTCCGATGTTATCTAGACCTGTACTCTTTGTTATCTAGACCTGTACTCTTTGTTATCTAGACCTGTACTCTTTGTTATCTAGACCTGTACTCTTTGTTATCTAGACCTATATTCTTTGTTATCTAGACTTGTACTCTTTACTCTATTCATTTGCTTTAAGTTCTTCAATACAAAACTTTGATCAACTTCTTGTAAAGTATATATACCTGGTGTTACACCTAGTCTACTATAAGATGATCTACAGTTTCCAGAAAAAACACTGAACAAATCCAGCAATTTTTTAACCAACTTGTGAGCCACATTTACAAAAATGTCATTAACTTATTTGGCAATTGTCACTGAATCATAGCAAATGTTGTCATTTATATTTAGAACTACTGGTTCTTTCACCCTAGCTTTGTTATAGCCTAGGGATTGTAGTTAACTCCACACCTTTTTACTGCTGTTTTGTTTGACTCAATCTGGTTTATAATATCATCTTGCCAAGCAAATTTAACCAGTCGTTGTACATAATTTTGTGATTTACAATATTGTAGATAATATGATTAATTCTTGGTCTTATGGAACATACCAAGATAAAAATTACGTTCATTACTTGAACCATCACTAATGGACATTCCACATTACGGGCACTTTTCATTCGCCATAGCTCTGTCCTCTCTTTGTTGTCATTCATCCAGCTTCTATGCTGTCTACCTCTTCGTACTTTACTGTCCATCGCCCTTTTGAAGGTGGCTGCGACTAGAATTTCGAAGGCTAAAGAGGTTACTTCTCTTTAAATGTGACGTGTCCACTTCATTCTTCAGTCTGTGTTGATGAATGACTACATCGATGATTTATTTTACACCAGTGATCTGGCTATGTTCTATGAAGACAGCTGATTATTATTAATTATGTACCTTTGTATATTGTAGTGTTGAATGGCACACCAGCACACACTGGCCACACAAAAGGATCAAACAAATGCAAGTTGCATTTTGTCACATGCTTTTATAAATAATTCAAAAGCATCCAATTACTGCTACGTTTTAATTGTTTTTTTAGGATTCCAACAAAGAATTAATTGTTGCAAGGACTATTTAATGTTATTCAATAATTGCAGCAATCCACATAGGCAACTGAACATCATATTCTGCGAGTTATTACCAAACAGCAGACACCATCATAATATAACATCTATATATAACGTTAGAACATCTAGAACGCACTTAACAACGAAATCTGCACAGTGCATGAACATCACATTCTGCATCTTAAAACGTCTAGCCATGTACATCTCAGAAGAAAATTTTATGAAATAAAAAATATGGCATTTAAACTTTTCAAGAAGTATAGTATTGTTAATATAATAATAATATTAACTCTTTTGTTAACCAGCTAGGGTATATGATTTCATCAAGTTCTTACTTTTTTCAGGAAAATCAACAGACAAAATGCTCCCCACGACATTACATTTAAAACAACTTGGGGAATTGATATACCATGTCTATATATATATATAATTTATACCTTTGATATCAAATACGAAAAAATTCCTGGAAGCAAAATATTAACCAAATGGGACACTATCTCAAATCACTAGCACACTTTATTCATACACGCCATGAACCCAGAAGGAGATTACCGGTAGTGATCTACCCCCAGAGAGGCTAATCAGATCACTAACGAAGTAATGAGCATCCAGAATTTCAGAAATCATTTCTCATGACTAATCTTTGTTTTACCATGTGACACACTCACAGATGGACTCACTGGAGACAGAACGCCAATAACATCACAGACAGAGAGCTGGCGGACAGCACAGTCCTTAACTAGTGACAGACTGCAGTGACTCTGCCCCCCCCACCACCCGACCCTCTAAAAGTCAAACATTTACAAATTAGTTACCAAAAAAGATAAGATGCTTATTCCCAAAATGTAACCTGTTATGATTAATATTTAAAATGTTTGAAATATGATTACGTGTATGATTACTTCAAACATGAATGTAACTATAATCGAGCAAGCCTACATGGGTAGGTAATTTTGTCTCCAAGTACACTGGATTATTATGTTATTATGTATTTTCTTTCTTTTTCGGCCATATACCAGTGTGACACCTATTGACATTGCAAGCAACACGGAACAAGCTCTTTGCAAGGAAAAATCTGATCTGTCCCCATTCCACCATCCACAGTAGCTGTACCTATGGTGACCCTGCACATTTGGAGCCTTGTCTGGTCATGATGTTCAACCACACAAACAAACACGCACATCAGCCAGGCTCCTAACACATGCAGTGTCTGCGTTGAGTGACATAAATGCATGCCCTGCAGCGTGACAGGCATCCAGTCCTTGTCTGTCCCATGGCAAACTGCTACTCTCCATGAAATCATCCCACAACACTGAGTGAGCCACTTGTGGATGCTGAGACGCATCTATTGATGGCAGCGCTTCATACGACAGGAGCTTCACAGCTCATGCATCATGCATAGCAACCCCTTTGGTCTGGTTAGTCTCTCTAGTTCACAATCCAATTGAATTTTCAATGTTCACTATAAATTTATAAAAGTGCAAAAATTTTCACTATAAAAGTACAACATTGTTCACTATAAAAGTGCAACATTGTTCACTATTAAAGTGCAACATTGCCACTGGTCATGTTTACCAATTAAAGTGGATCACAGAGGACGGAGTATAACGTTGCTATATCTATATACTCATTCACATTATTAACATGTGATTCTGTCAATGCGATTGATCTATTTTATGGATTTCTAAAACAAAACGTTATGAACAATGTAATTTTACATAACTGTTTATCATTTTGGTATATTTATATGTAACTAAAACAAATACCACTAATGTCAAAGAACTATGAATTAACAAGCATGCCTGCATGCACGCATGCACACACACACATGCACACATACATTCAAGTTCTCCAGACTCTACCAATAAATATTTAATCAATGTGCCACAAATGTCAACACACAATTGTAATCAGCCTATGGCCATCACAAAGTGAACATGACAGTTGTCACTAACAATTCTGGATATTTTAATCAGCCTATGGAAAAAAAATAGGGTAGGCAGACATATTGTAATATTTTATTATCGTCAGTCTATAAAAAATTCTGGTAGTCTGTAAAAGGCTTCTAATTAAACCTATGGCTTCTAGTTAAACCATACAACTCACCAACTAATTTGATAAGAGCAAAACAAGCTGTAACACATTGCACATTTAAATGGTCTTTCATCAATGTGTGTTACAGAATAAGGAATTGTTCATTTAAATGGTCTTTCATCAATGTGAGTTACACATACAGTTGAACAAAAGCAACCGAATTCAATCAGTCATACCTTTTAAAATAAAATCACATTAAAAGCTGCAGTGTGCATCATTTATAAACACTGAAACCAAATCAAGCCTAAGGCCATCTACTAGTACTATGGGCCATTAAAGTAATGTCACAGCCAAAATTGACAATATATTAAAGAAATCAATCCCACAGACCATGGACTATGCAAGCTCAGTGTCACTAATTATTTTTGTTTAACCATTTTAGCTAGCGCCATAGATGACGCCATCCAACGAAATTTGCTAAAACTATGAAATCCAGACTACCAGGGTCCAGGGTATATCACTTTGAGCCAACATAACCTAGGCTGTTGTTATTGTTTTGTTTTAGAAACCGGAATCTGTACAATTATGCATTCTAATGATGTGATAAGTATATTTAATTAACAACATGTCTTCAATACACTTAGCGGACAACCAAACAATGGTCATGAAATCGTTTATGTTAGCGTCTGCTGCCCACGTCCCTGTTTACGTCAGTTGACAAGAGGTAGCAGGAGGGCCAGGACACTTTGCAATGATTTGCCTTGTGTGTTTTTTAAATCCTGCATCATAAATCCACCAAAATAAACAAATACTGTTACGTAGTAATCATGTTTATTTCAAAATATTGCCAATAAAATCAGTATCAGAGAAACAGAACGAGTGGAAACTTTTGAATATCTGGGGTTACTGATAGAAGCGGGTGGAGATGGGACGAAAGAGATCAAGCAGAGGTTGGCAATGGCGAGTAAAAACTTGATGGCGATGAAGAAGCAGTGAAAAACGAATTATCCAAACCTGCAAATTTATAACTGCTACATACGTATGGGTGCAAAACATGGACTTTTAATAAGAACGTTATTACTACACATATATATATATATATAAATGCATACGAAACAAAGTGTTACAAAAAATACTATGAGACTCATGGACTTAACACAGAAATAACAAATCCATCAGATGATTGGTGTTATACCCACGACTTTATACAATTTGTAAAGGATCAGAAACTTAGTTATTTCAGCCATGTGAAACAGCACCAATATCTAGAGAGTCTGAGGCTAATAGTGGAAGGAAAAGTTTAAGGTAGCAGAAGCAGAATAAGACTAGGAGACAATGGGAGGACATGGAGGAAAGGATGGGAGCTGTCTTAGCTTGTCTATGAATCATAGACAATCCGGTAAAGCTGCAACGTCTGGAAATAAGCAAATTCATTATCATCGTCATCAGGCCCATATCGCAGTTGATTTCCGGTGGATCCATGCTATTTGTTCCACTGTCTTTCTGATTTGCTCCCTACCCATGTAACAGACCTGCAGTGGCTAATTTAGTTAATTACTATTATTATTAGTTATAAGAGAAAGACTAGAATAGAAAATCCAGATTGGCATTATATAAAAGCATTATATAAAAGAATGCTGCACAAGGCAAGCATATCACTGTGGGCACGTTTCTAAAGCAACAAGGTTTGAACGATTTGTTTATTTTCGCGTTGGTAGGTGTAGTTCTTGGTGTCTACCGGAACAGAATGTAGTTGACAGTTACGAGTCATGACTGGAATTTGGTGCAGACATTGGCCTGACCTTAGATTCACTTCATGACCATGTCCTGGTTTTAAGATCGAACCGGAAAGATGAAATTATGCAAATAAATGCAGACCCCATCACGTGAGTGAGCACCCTCATCCCCATAGTATGACGACATAAAAACACGTATGCGTAGAGCCATAATTCTACAAATGTCATACTATGCGTTTCGATCCCTTACGGTTTAAAGACAATTCCCGGACTTGGCTTCAGGCCAGTTTGTTTAAAAGGGAACTATTTTTGGAATTACGAGGAGGGCGGCAATGAATATAGACGAAGAGACACGTTGACGCTCTCCACGGGAAACTAGGAAAATGTTTCCCACAGTTTAGACTTATCAAAATTTCGACAAATATAAACCACGGTGGTTTATATATTGCTTTATCGTTCGATCTTCAAAAACCACGGACACTTTAAATGTAAAATAGAGTTGAACTGTCGGCGCACATGAATGTGCAAACGTTGTACAGACATCGTGTCTGAAGTTTCTACTGATGAATAAAACATATATATTCGTGACGAACCTGGAACGCTTGTTTGTTCAATTTCATTGGCAAACAAATACACCCTTAGCCGTGAGGGGACAATGCATCACCACAGCATGATGATGCACACGGCTTGGCGAGCGACATACCCGAGGTAAGGCTCCGGTCTTCTTAAGCCATTTGCGTACCGCCCAACTGAAGGAAGGAAGGAAGGAAGACGGAGGGGACAACAACTTTACACCCAGACCCAATCATACCTAATCTTATCCAAATCCTTGTACGCAGTGACTTTGAAGTTTGACTGGTCAGCAGCACTTGCTGGTCATCTTGCCAACCTTGCAAACCAGTACTTATGAGAAACGATCTCCCTTTCGTTGCAGCTCATAGTAATGAATGTAGGCTTGTGGCTACTCGGCCCGCGTCCTGGCACACCTACCCGGCCCGTGTCCGGGTCCACCGCACACGAGTCATGCTATTATTGCTGACATTGATTTAAGCTTGTCGATGAGGCAAATATCATAATGTAATCAATAATACACTATTTCGATAAGTCCACAGCCTAAACTAAGCATTGAGGCTTCATAAGATCAGCATAATACATATATCGTGAGCCTACCACTCAGTTCAGAGTCCCGAGGCTGAGACGAGTTTAGTCAAGATTCAGCGACAGACTCGAACACTCAGTCTCTGCCTCAGCGACATTGAGATTGACACATCGGGTAACTTCCACACTGAGATCTACTGCCTTTAGCCATTCCCGATTCACTATGCTTTATCAGACAACCTTAATTGAAAGGTAGAATTAAACAAATTGTCTACATACCCATGACTTCAATTATGCGTCACACATTTTGGAAAAATGTACGGTTTTGTCAACTCATCGTTTGCTTTCAGACGACAGAAAATACTTCGGACTGTGAGTGCCGCTTGCAGGATTATATATGAACAATACTGCTGACGGTGGCGACGTCTTGTGACAAAAGTGCTCAACTTTAAGATGCGCGTACGCTACAATAAAATCTGGGTGTCGTATGGTCACTGTGACGTGGTACGGTCACCGTGGTGAGGTCACCGTGGTGTGGTCACCGTGGTGTGGTTACCGCGGCAGAGGCATAGCGTGGCGTTGCGTCGCGTCTCGTGGACCAAAATAAAATGTCGTTGGTTGTTCAAAAACTTTGTTTTACTATTATTTTAGGATTTCGCTTACAATTACAGCCATGCTACAACATTGATAATAAAAATATGAAAAAATTAGAACACATAATCATCAATATAATGTCTTTTTACGTATATTAACATGGTCTTGTCGACGATCGTGTTAATAATATAAACATGCCGTTTTCAAACAAATCTTAACAAACATTTGCGAAAGTTATCCATAGTGTAACTCTTTATCTTTTATTTGTCTCATGTTATGCAAATAAATTGTCAGAAAAGTTGGTTTTAGTGAAATATAGTTTCCGCATGCACACAGCGCCGGGCGAAAAGTTTGGTTACAGCGTTTACCGTGCTGGTGGTTATAACCAATAAAAACGATACATTAACGCACGTGATGTAATTGCCTAGGGAAGTCACGCTCAGTTCTGGTTAGTCATACACAGAGATCAGCGGCTAGATCTCGCGAGATTCAAAGCGACGAATTTTTGGTGTGGGTCGATCAACGACCCAGTAACAATAATTATTATTTATATCATTAGTAAGGCCTATAGTATTAGTTTCTTTGTTTGTGTGAGTGTGTGCGGTGTGTGTGTGTTTGTTTGTTCGTTCATTTGTCTGTTTGTTTGTTCGTTCGTTCGTTCGTACGTCCGTCCGTCGTTCTGTTTCTTTCTTTCTTTATGCCATTGGGATGATTGGTTAACCAATGTCGTTCGGTATCGTTTTAGTTGTTGGTGTGGACACATTCTTCAACCATGGAACGTTGATATCATGCTTGCTACTGCGTTGGTGTAAGGACTGCGTACAAGAATGGCAATATTGCAAGTTAATATAGGCCTACATATCATGATTATTTAACGGTTTTGTAATATTTTCAATTTGCGAGATATAAAAATATCATGTTAACTGTTGTGCAGTCGGCGGTCGGTTTGTTGAATTGCGGACAGCAAGACTTGCAAAGATCAATATAGATGAGGATTGTTTTGTAACCGGATTATCGGCCCGGGAGGTCATTAATTGTGACGTTACGATTACCTCATGTCGGCTTCACGAAACGTTATAATCTTGCGAGAGTCGAGCGACATCAACTGTCGTTTGACGAATTATAATTGACCTATTCTACCGAAATGTGCACCACCTCTTAACTTTCAGAAAACACTGCACTCTCCTTTTTTCTGGTTGTACATATGCGTGCCTGTGTGTCGTAGAAACTTTTACAAATATATGTACTACCTAAATGACCATGGCTATGACAACAATATGCTCTTTGTGTAGGTGTGTCCACTGACACCAGCGTGGCTCTCTGCAGAATGTAGCATACCAACTAGTGTTATATGGTGCTACCAAGTCGATACCTGTTGATATTATTTTAAAAACAATAATCTATTGTTATGACACACAAACAAATTATGTCAACACTATATTTCTTTCCAACAATGAAAAATATATTAATGACAAAGTCTCTGAAACACAAAACAAGTCAGAACTGATTGAAAAAGATACAACTAATTTATATACGATATCTCTAATATGTTTACGTGCTACCTGAAATCTTTTGATACCATCTGGCAACATGCACTATTGGTAAGATAACTTTAGAGAAACCCCTCCCTTGGTGTTGGCCGGTGGACACCAATATCTTAAGCAATCGGTGCATGCACGTCTTAATGTATTTTTTTGGGCAATAACCATATCCCCCGTGGAACCATGTCAGATTTGAATACAAATGGGTATTTATTCCATGTGCTTAATTTTGCAAGGTTTATTTTCCGTTATGTGTTCTTATTAACCACTAGTTGATATTAACGCTGGGAGATATTTCATGAACACAGTAAAAAACAAGCACATCTGGCTTTAAAATACTGTTTATTAACGTGGGCTTTCTTAAATTGCAGCAATACGAAATGAAAGACGATTATACCATAAATAAATTGAAACTATAGAAGAGAGGGAGTGTCGGTGGACACCATTATTGGTGTTGGTGGACACTGGGTGGTTAATTCAATGCTCTTATGGCGTCACTGGAGAGTGACACGTTCAGCGTAGGCACGGAACAGTTCTGTGTTGGTCACGAACAGCTCGATGAATGTGTCACGCGCAGTCGTTTGTTTCACTAATCTTATTGTTTGGATGGTTTGCCCTTGCATGTATTCGGCATCAACTCTTCTCCATGTTCCGTAAGTCACAATGTCCCCTTCTAGCATTTGCAACTTCCTGGACACTTCCTGCTCTGTGTTTGCTTGGATGAATTTGTCCGGACTTGTACCTATACCTAGATTACATATAGACTTCGCTGCCATCATAAGGCTCATATTTTGGTGCTTTACACATAAGCAAACTCTGCGCTGTGTGTATTTCACCAGTTTGATATTTGCAAGTCTGCAGCGCGCGAAGAATGAAAAGCTGCATTTTGTAGCAGTTTCGGCCATGATCTTTATATGAGATTCCAGAGGGTATGTGATAGTACTTTGATCTGTGTCCTTTTCCCGCAATTTTTGCTGCATCCTTTTTACCTGGTAAGGTTACAGAATTATCATGACGAGCCAAAAACTCTATGACACTTGCTCGGTGCCTTTGAGTGTGAAGTTTCCGGATGTTTTTGCTGCTCTTCAGTGGTCCAAAATTGCGCCTGTCGAGTTTTGTCCTTCCAGATATGTATCTTCCCGTTCCAGAAAGTGTTAAGTGTTTTCCTTGAAGAAACTTCTGTCTTTTTTGTGATATGTCGTTGACCTCACACAACAGAGACTCGCATGACGCTAGGATCTGTTTACTTTCTTATGTTTAGATGGGCTTATACCATCCGATCGCATGGTTTCCCCTGCCATCCTGATAGGAGTCGCAATACATGATGCTGACTGTGCTCTGGAGATCGCTGACGGTTCGAAATCAGTATATTTGGTAGAGGACCCCGAACTTTCAAGTTCTGACCTACATGTAGCTGATGACGAACAGGCTGGTGTCACCATTCCCCGTTTCCGACAGTCAGGGCTGGCAACTTGTGGAAAACGGGAACCCCGTTTCATCGCAGACAAGTTGTGTGTCATTGAACGCTGAAGCTTCTTTTCTAGACGCCATACTTTTGGTTGAAGTCTCTGATTTGCATTGGTGACCACCCTCAATGTTCTAGCAGCCAGCGATTTTCTTTTCTTAGCAATGTGTGGTGGTTGGAATGGAAGCTTCACTGTTAACTTGCTGGTTGCTGACATCTGTGAATGCTCATCTTGTGGAACTTTGCTATTTTCTTCTGGTGAATGTTGCTCTCGCACTCTCAACACTTCATGATTCAAGGATACTTCTCCAGCCAAGCGGGGCAATGGTGGTGCTGTCATCACAGATGTTTGGCCTATTTGTTTCTCAAGTCGTGAAGACGTACCGGTTTATGTTAGTTTCACTTCCTGTTACTGATACAGCCTCTGGTATGAAACTAACGGCACCTTTTTAATCGCCTTTTCTCGTCTCTTCCTCTAACGATAGACCATACTCTGAAAGAAAATATTACAGATATTATCTTCAAAAGGAAGAATTGCAGAAATACGTGTATGTTATATATATAACGTTCACAAATAAGTTTGGGTATGAAATGTTTGATAGGAATTACGAATGATAAATCTCATCAACAGCAAACGTGATAAGTTTTGTTGTTGTTATCTTTATATCACCAACGTTAATACTTGCTTTTTATTTGTTATAATATATAAATAACAAATGGTTATAATTTGTGTTATGACAGTTGACCTAAGGCAATAATGCCAGTCATTTTATTAATTCGCATTCAGTTGCTCCTTACATTAAAATTGTGACGTTTCCTGGTCTTCTGGGCCTCATGATCCGCTGGACTCGAGTCTGCAAACTACATATCTGGCTCTTGGTTTCGGTTATGCTTATCCAGAAACTTTGGTTTGGCCAATTTTAATTTCTCCCTCAATTTTCGGCATATAGTTGCATTTCTTGTGGGCGCCATCAATCTGTTTATAAAATATATTGATAAAATTGTAAGATGAACATCAATTTATATAATCATATCATGTACGCAGTAGAACAATATATATAATACGGCATTATGAGCAAATGTAATTAACAATAAATCGCGACAACATGCAATTATATCGTGTCCTCCAACACTGCGTGTCCACCAACACCACAATAGAAAAGTGTGCACGCAGCGGTT